>JAHIAL010000146.1:0-539385 GCA_021605145.1 Aegilops bicornis | reverse complement strand
CAAGCCTAAACTGTAATTATTTTTAAAGCGCCTATTCACCCCCCTCTAGGCGACATCCTCGATCTTTCAAAATCTTTGAACATTCTATAAAGTCACGATAACTTTTGAAAATTTCAAACACTTTTAAAAAATCAACAACTTTGAAAAAGCACCTTTATAAACATTTTTGAAACCCTGAACAAAATTTTAAAGTGAAAACACTTTTTGAAACATAAATTTTTTCTGCAACCTTGAACAACATTATGAAGTGCGGGCACTTTTTGATACATAAACATTTTCTGAAACCTGAAAATATTTTTGTGACATCTAAAACATATCACAAGTTTTAAAAAATGTACGGGCCAATCCAAATGTTTATACAATGTATAATAATATTTGTGTGATTCAAAAAAATGTTTTATACATTCAAAAAAATGTAATATTTCAAGATTGTTCACGGGTTTCAAAAAATGTGTTTTTGACATTTTCAAAAGAATATGTCTACAATGTAAAAAAAATTGTGTGATGTAAAAAAAAGTGTCATAACCTGAACAGAATATGTGTGGCATGTCCTTACAAAAAGCGTATGCAAATATAAAAATATTGAACCATGTAAAGAGAGTGTTAGGTGTAGTTTTATAAAAAAATTGTCATTAAGAAAATGTAAAACATGTATTTGGAAAAAATATTACCATGTATTCAAAAAGTTTTGAATACATTTAATTTATAAAATATATAATGGATTTAAGAAAATGTAATACATTTAATTTATAAATATATAAAATTTATAAAAATCTTTTTTTCCGTCCGAGTCTCATCCCGACTTGTGGGAATCATAGTCTCCGTCATCCTTTTCCTCACATGGGACAATTCTCCAATAATGAAAATCATCACACTTTTATTTACTTACAACTCAAGAATTACAACTCGATACTTAGAACAAAAATACAACTCTATGTGAATGCCTCCGCGGTGTGCGGGATGTGCAATGAATCAAGGCGACATGTATGAAAGAATTATGAAGGTGGCTTTGCCACAAATACGATATCAACTACATGATCATGCAAAGCAATATGACAATGATGGAGCGTGTCATAATAAGCGGAATGGTGGAAAGTTGCATGACAATATATCTCGAATGACTATGGAAATGCCATAATAGGTAGGTATGGTGGCTGTTTTGAGGAATATAGAAGGAGGCTTATGTGTGATAGAGTGTATCATATCACGTGGTTTGGATGCCGTGAAGTTGCACCAACTCTCAAGGTGAAAAAGGGCAATGCATGGTCTTGAAGAGGCTAGCAATGATGGAAGGGTGAGAGTGCGTATAATCCATGGACTCAACATTAGTCATAAAGAACTCACATACTTATTGCAAAAATCTACAAGTCATCAATACTAAGCACTACGTGCATGCTCCTAGAGGATAGATTGGTAGGAAAAGACCATCGCCTTTTCCCCGACCGCCACTCATAAGGAAAGCAATCAAAGAACACCCCATGCTTCAAATTTGTCACTAGCGTTTACCAAGCGTGCATGCTACAGGACTTGCAATCCTCAACACAAGTATTTCTCAGTTCACAATTACCCAACTAGCATGACTCTAACATTACCACCTTTATATCTCAAAACAACTATCAAGTATCAAAATTCTCATAGTATTTAATGCACTCTATATGGAAGTTTTAGTATACCCATCTTGGATGCCTATCATATTAGGACTAAATTCATAACCAAAGCAAATTACCATGATGTTCTAAAGACTCTCAAAATAATATAAGTGAAGCATGAGAGATCAATAATTTCTATAAAATAAAACCACCATCGTGCTCTAAAAATATATAAGTGAAGAAATAGAGCAAACAACAAACTACTCCGAAAGATATAAGTGAAGATCAATGAGTAGTTGAATAATTATGTAACTATGTGAAGCCTCTCTAACATTTAAAATTTCAGATCTTGGTATTTATTCAAACAGCAAGCAAAACAAAAGGAAATAAAATGATGCTCCAAGCAAAACACATATCATGTGGTGAATAAAAATATAGCTCCAAGTAAATTTACCGATGAGCGAAGGCGAAAGAGGGGATGCCTTCCGGGCATCCCCAAGATTAAACTCTTGGTTTTCCTTGAATGTTACCTTGGGTTGCCTTGGGCATCCCCAAGCTTAGGCTTTGCCACTCCTTATTCCATAGTCCATCGAATCTTTACCCAAAACTTGAAAACTTCACAACACAAAACTTAATAGAAAACTCGTAAGCTCCGTTAGTATAAGAAAATAAATCACCACGTAGGTACTGTTGTAAACTCATTCTAAATTCATATTGGTGTAATATCTACTGTATTCCAACTTCTATATGATTCATACCATCTGATACTACTCATAGATTCATCAAAATAAGCAAACAACACATAGAAAACAAAATCTGTCAAAACAGAACAGCCTGCTAGCAATCTGTATCATTCAGTACTTCTGTAACTCCAAAAATCTGAAATAAATTGGTGGAATTGAGGAATTTGTCTATTGATCATCTGCAAAAAGAATCAACCTAAAATCACTCCCCAGTAAAAAATGGCAGCTAATCTCGTGAGCGCAAAAGTTTCTGTTTTTTACAGTAAGATCGCAAAGACTTCACCCAAGTCTTCCCAAAGGTTCTACTTGGCACAAACACTAATTAAAACAATAAAACCACATATAAATAGAGGCTAGATGAATTATTTATTACTAAACAGTAGCAAAAAGCAAAGAACAAAAATAAAATTGGGTTTGCCTCCCAACAAGCGCTTCGTTTAACGCCCTAGCTAGACATGATGATTTCAATGATGCTCACATAAAAGATAAGAATTGAAACATAAAGAGAGCATCATGAAGAATATGACTAGCACATTTAAGTCTAACCCACTTCCTATGCATAGGGATTCTGTGAGCAAACAACTTATGGGAACAATAATCAACTAGCATAGGAAGGCAAAACAACATAACTTCAAGATTTTAAGCACATAGAGAGGAAAATTGATATTATTGCAATTCCTACAAGCATATATTCCTCCCTCATAATAATTCTCAGTAGCATCATGAATGAAACAATATAACCATCACATAAAGCATTATTTTCATGATCTACAAGCATAGAAAATTTACTACTCTCCACATGAGCAAATTCTTCTCATTCGAAATAGTGGGAGTATCATAAGAAACTTCGAATACTATAAATTGTTTCCATATTAAAAGAGTAATGTTCACAAAAGGGTAATTATAATCATGACAAATTTTATAAATATAATCATCACTACTTTTTATAGCATAAGTGTCATCACAATAATCATCATAAGTAGCAACTTTGTTCTCATCATAATCAATTGAAACCTCTTCCAAGATAGTGGAATCATTACTATATAAAGTCTTGACCTCTCCAAATCCACTTTCATAATTGTCACAGTAAGATTCAACACCCTACAAAATAGTGGGATCATTACTTCCTAAAGTTGACACTCTTCCATACCCAGTTTCATCAATATAATCATCATAAATAGGAGGCATGTTATCATCATAATAAATTTGCATATCAAAACTTGGGAGGTTAAAAATATCATCTTCATAAAACATAGCATCCCCAAGCTTGGGACAAACATTAATTACAGCAAATAAATTCTCAAACATGTCATTCTCATCAAACATAGCTGTGGCCTTGGGATAATTAAGCTACGGTAGTTCTCTGCTAGCAGTTGCCACGTCACTTCAATTACTGTTGCTAATCTCTCGTTAGTTCAAAAACCGATTCAAAATTCAAATTCAAAATATGGCATACAGCAATAGTTTTCAAACATTAGAACAAAAATGTTCGGTTAGTGCAAAATATTATGTAGGTAATTGTTGTGAAGGAAACTCATTTTTAGAAAATGCTAAAAGGCTCTAAAATAAATAGAACAAAAAAGGAAAATAAAAAAAACAAAAACTAAAAGAAAAAGAAAACCCCCTTTGGGCTCGGCCCGGCTCCACCGGCCCAACTGGGCCACGACCCACCAGGCCGGCCCAACCGGCCACTCACCCACGCTGTGTTGATGCTACTCGTTGTCTTGTTTCAAACAAGCTTGAGTTTGCTCAATTCAGACTCATATGAAGAAGTTATGGCGATTCTGGTTTTCCTTGGAGTATTCTTTGTTTTCGTGGTTGTGGCTTAAGGATTGGTGCCAGTGGTAGTAGTAGTGACCCTCAGTGGTAGTGTGAAGCTCCCAATGGTATGATGCAAGCTCTCGAATGATAGTACTGCTCAAGCGGTAATGCCACCGCTCTCCGAGCAAATAGTACCGCTTGGGAGTTCGGTAAATGTGAGTACCATTTGTCGTCTGCAGGCTACTTCCGCCTTGATTCTCGAGCGAAGTTTTAGGTGTCGGGTTTCTCTGACACTAATGGCGGCGATGAAAGCGGTAGTACCGCTCTGACGGTAATGCCGCTCTTCCCTAATGATGATACCGCTCACGGGGCGAGGCCTTGACCTTCTCTTGGTAGCAGTGATACCCATTTGGATAGGAAGCGGTAGTACCGCCCTTCCTTAAGCAGTAGTACCGCTTTCTGTGCGAGGATTTTCGGTGGGGTAGCAGTTGGATTTTCCCCTCCTATAAAAGGGGGTCTTCTTCCCCATTGAACCTTATCCTTTGAGCTCGTGTTCTTCCCCATTGTTGACCTTCTCGAGCTTGCTATCTCTCAATCCCTCCATGGATTCTTGCTAGTTTTTGGGGAAAAGAGAGAGATCTAGATCCACATTTCCACCAATCACTTTCTCCTCTATGTGAGGGGAACCCTTTGGATCTAGTTCTTGGAGTTCTTGGTGTTCTCCTTCTTGTTCTTCCTCTCATTTTCCTCCCTAGCATTAGTTGCTTTGGTGGGATTTGAGAGAGAAGGACTTGGGCACTCCGTGTGCCCTTGCCATTGCTTTTGGTGCATTGGTTTGAGTTCTCCACGGTGATACGTGGAAGTTACAAGTTGAGAAGCTTATTACTCTTGGGTGCTTGGTGCCCTTGAGCTTGTTCCTCTTGGGTGCTTGGGCGCCCTAGGCAGTTAGTGGTGTTTGGAGCTCAATCATTGTGGTGTAAAGCTCCGAGCAAGCGTCGGGGTCTCTAATTAGGTTGTGGAGATCGCCCGAGCAATTTGGCGGGTTCGGTGACCGCCCCAAGGGTTGCCAAAGTGTCTGAGTTCGGTGACCGCCCCAAGGGTTGCCATTTATGCAGGTTCGGTGACCGCCCTCAAGGGTCCCTTAGTGGAATCACGGCATCTTGCATTGTCTTGAGGCGTGAGGAGATTACAGTGGCCCTAGTGGCTTCTTGGGAGCATTGTGCCTCCACACCGCTCAAGCGGAGATTAGCATCCATGAGGGTGTGAACCGGGATACATCGTCGTCTCCGCGTGCCTCGGTTATCTCTTACCGAGCCCCTTTACTTATGCACTTTACTTTGTGATAGCCATATTGTTCTTTGTCATATATCTTGCTATCACATAGTTGCTTATCTTACTTAGCATAAGTTGTTGGTGCACATAGGTGAGCCTAGTTGTTGTAGGTTTTGTGCTTGACAAATTAACCGCTAAGTTTATTCCGCATTTGTTCAAGCCTAAACTGTAATTATTTTAAGCGCCTATTCACCCCCCCCTCTAGGCGACATCCTCGATCTTTCAAAATCTTTGAACATTCTATAAAGTCGATAACTTTTTGAAAATTTCAAACACTTTTAAAAAATCAACAACTTTGAAAAAGCACCTTTATAAACATTTTTGAAACCTGAACAAAATTTTAAAGTGAAAACACTTTTTGAAACATAAATTTTTACTGCAACCTTTGAACAAAATTTTGAAGTCGGGCACTTTTTGATACATAAACATTTTCTGAAACCTGAAAATATTTTTGTGACATCTAAAACATATCACAAGTTTTAAAAATATGCGGGCCAATCCAAATGTTTATACAATGTATAATAATATTTGTGTGATTCAAAAAATGTTTTATACATTCAAAAAAATGTAATATTTCAAGATTGTTCACGGGTTTCAAAAATGTGTTTTGACATTTTCAAAAGAATATGTCTACAATGTAAAAAAATTGTGTGATGTAAAAAAAGTGTCATAACCTGAACAGAATATGTGTGGCATGTCCTTACAAAAAGCGTATGCAAATATAAAAATATTGAACCATGTAAAAGAGTGTTCGTGTAGTTTTATAAAAAATTGTCATTAATAAAATGTAAAACATTTATTTGGAAAAATATTACCATGTATTAAAAAAGTTTTGAATACATTTAATTTATAAAAATATATAATGGATTTAAGAAAATGTAATACATTTAATTTATAAATATATAAAATTTATAAAAATCTTTTTTCCGTCAGTCTCATCCCGACTTGTGGGGAATCATAGTCTCCGTCATCCTTTCCTCACATGGGACAATTCTCCAATAATGAAAATCATCACACTTTTATTTACTTACAACTCAAGAATTACAACTCGATACTTAGAACAAAATACAACTCTATGTGAATGCCTCCGTGATGTACGGGATGTGCAATGAATCAAAGGCGACATGTATGAAAAGAATTATGAAGGTGGCTTTGCCACAAATACGATGTCAACTACATGATCATGCAAAGCAATATGACAATGATGGAGCGTGTCATAATAAGCGGAATGGTGGAAAGTTGCATGACAATATATCTCGGAATGACTATGGAAATGCCATAATAGGTAGGTATGGTGGCTGTTTTGAGGAATATAGAAGGAGGCTTATGTGTGATAGAGTGTATCATATCACGTGGTTTGGATGCACCGGCGAAGTTTGCACCAACTCTCAAGGTGAAAAAGGGCAATGCATGGTACTGAAGAGGCTAGCAATGATGGAAGGGTGAGAGTCATTATAATCCATGGACTCAACATTAGTCATAAAGAACTCACATACTTATTGCAAAAATCTACAAGTCATCAATACTAAGCACTACGTGCATGCTCCTAGAGGATAGATTGGTAGGAAAAAGACCATCGCCTTTTCCCATTGCCACTCATAAGGAAAGCAATCAAAGAACACCCCATGCTTCAAATTTGTCACTAGCGTTTACCAAGCGTGCATGCTACAGGACTTGCAATCCTCAACACAAGTATTTCTCAGTTCACAATTACCCAACTAGCATGACTCTAACATTACCACCTTTATATCTCAAAACAACTATCAAGTATCAAAATTCTCATAGTATTTAATGCACTCTATATGGAAGTTTTAGTATACCCATCTTGGATGCCTATCATATTAGGACTAAATTCATAACCAAAGCAAATTACCATGATGTTCTAAAGACTCTCAAAATAATATAAGTGAAGCATGAGAGATCAATAATTTCTATAAAATAAAACCACCATCGTGCTCTAAAAATATATAAGTGAAGAAATAGAGCAAACAACAAACTACTCCGAAAGATATAAGTGAAGATCAATGAGTAGTTGAATAATTATGTAACTATGTGAAGCCTCTCTAACATTTAAGAATTTCAGATCTTGGTATTTATTCAAACAGCAAGCAAAACAAAAGGAAATAAAATGATGCTCCAAGCAAAACACATATCATGTGGTGAATAAAAATATAGCTCCAAGTAAATTTACCGATGAGCGAAGGCGAAAGGGGATGCCTTCGGGGCATCCCCAAGATTAAACTCTTGGTTTTCCTTGAATGTTACCTTGGGTTGCCTTGGGCATCCCCAAGCTTAGGCTTTGCCACTCCTTATTCCATAGTCCATCGAATCTTTACCCAAAACTTGAAAACTTCACAACACAAAACTTAATAGAAAACTTCGTAAGCTCCGTTAGTATAAGAAAATAAATCACCACGTAGGTACTGTTGTAAACTCATTCTAAATTCATATTGGTGTAATATCTACTGTATTCCAACTTCTATATGATTCATACCATCTGATACTACTCATAGATTCATCAAAATAAGCAAACAACACATAGAAAACAAAATCTGTCAAAACAGAACAGCCTGTAGCAATCTGTATCATTCAAGTACTTCTGTAACTCCAAAAAATCTGAAATAAATTGGTGGAATTGAGGAATTTGTCTATTGATCATCTGCAAAAAGAATCAACCTAAAATCACTCCCCAGTAAAAATGGCAGCTAATCTCGTAGCGCAAAAGTTTCTGTTTTTACAGTAAGATCGCAAAGACTTCACCCAAGTCTTCCCAAAGGTTCTACTTGGCACAAACACTAATTAAAACAATAAAACCACATATAAATAGAGGCTAGATGAATTATTTATTACTAAACAGTAGCAAAAAGCAAAGAACAAAAAATAAAATTGGGTTGCCTCCCAACAAGCGCTTACGTTTAACGCCCTAGCTAGACATGATGATTTCAATGATGCTCACATAAAAGATAAGAATTGAAACATAAAGAGAGCATCATGAAGAATATGACTAGCACATTTAAGTCTAACCCACTTCCTATGCATAGGGATTCTGTGAGCAAACAACTTATGGGAACAATAATCAACTAGCATAGGAAGGCAAAACAAACATAACTTCAAGATTTTAAGCACATAGAGAGGAAAATTGATATTATTGCAATTCCTACAAGCATATATTCCTCCCTCATAATAATTCTCAGTAGCATCATGAATGAAACAATATAACCATCACATAAAGCATTATTTTCATGATCTACAAGCATAGAAAATTTACTACTCTCCACATGAGCAAATTCTTCTCATTGAAATAGTGGGAGTATCATAAGAAACTTCGAATACTATAAATTGTTTCCATATTAAAGAGTAATGTTCACAAAAGGGTAATTATAATCATGACAAATTTTATAAATATAATCATCACTACTTTTTATAGCATAAGTGTCATCACAATAATCATCATAAGTAGCAACTTTGTTCTCATCATAATCAATTGAAACCTCTTCCAAGATAGTGGAATCATTACTATATAAAGTCATGACCTCTCCAAATCCACTTTCATAATTGTCACAGTAAGATTCAACACCCTACAAAATAGTGGGATCATTACTTCCTAAAGTTGACACTCTTCCATACCAGTTTCATCAATATAATCATCATAAATAGGAGGCATGTTATCATCATAATAAATTTGCATATCAAAACTTGGGAGGTTAAAATATCATCTTCATAAAACATAGCATCCCCAAGCTTGGGACAAACATTAATTACAGCAAATAAATTCTCAAACATGTCATTCTCATCAAACATAGCTGTGGCCTTGGATAATTAAGCTACGGTAGTTCTCTGCTAGCGGTGCCACGTCACTTCAATTACTGTTGCTAATCTCTCGTTAGTTCAAAAACCGATTCAAAATTCAAATTCAAAATATGGCATACAGCAATAGTTTTCAAACATTAGAACAAAATGTTCGGTTAGTGCAAAATATTATGTAGGTAATTGTTGTGAAGGAAACTCATTTTTAGAAAATGCTAAAAGGCTCTAAAATAAATAGAACAAAAAAGGAAAATAAAAAAAACAAAAACTAAAAGAAAAAAAGAGAAAGCAACCCCCCCCCCACTGGGCTCCGGCCCAGCAGGCCACCGGCCCAACTGGGCCACGACCCACCAGGCCGGCCCAACCGGCCACTCACCCACGCTGTTTTGATGCTACTCGTTGTCTTGTTTCAAACAAGCTTGAGTTTGCTCAATTAGAGACTCATATGAAGAAGTTATGGCAGTTCTGGTTTTCCTTGGAGTATTCTTTGTTTTTCGTGGTTGTGGCTTAAGGATTGGTGCCAGTGGTAGTACCGTGACCCTCGGCGGTAGTACCGCTTGAAGCTCAATGATAGTACCGCTCTCGGGCTGATAGTACCGCTCAAGCGGTAATACCGCTCTCGAGCAGTAGTACCGCTTGGGAGTTCGGCCGTAGTACCGCTGTGCGTCTGGGCTACTTCGCCTTGATTCTCGAGCGAAGTTTTCGTGTCGGGTTTTGCGGCACTAATGGCGGCGATGAAAGCGGTAGTACCGCTCTGGCGGTAATGCCGCTCTTCCTAGCAGTAGTACCGCTCTGGGGCCGAGCCTTGACCTTCTCTTGGTAGCGGTAGTACCGCTTTGGATAGGGAAGCGGTAGTACCGCCCTTCCTTAAGCGGTAGTACCGCTCTGTGCGAGGATTTTCGAGTGGGGTAGCAGTTGGATTTTCCCCTCCTATAAAAGGGGTCTTCTTCCCCATTGAACCTTATCCTTTGAGCTCGTGTTCTTCCCCATTGTTGACCTTCTCGAGCTTGCTATCTCTCAATCCCTCCATGGATTCTTGCTAGTTTTGGGGAAAGAGAGAGGAGATCTAGATCCACATTTCCACCAATCACTTTCTCCTCTATGTGAGGGAACCCTTTGGATCTAGTTCTTGGAGTTCTTGGTGTTCTCCTTCTTGTTCTTCCTCTCATTTTCCTCCCTAGCATTAGTTGCTTTGGTGGGATTTGAGAGAGAAGGACTTGGGCACTCCGTGTGCCCTTGCCATTACTTTTGGTGCATTGGTTTGAGTTCTCCACGGTGATACGTGGAAGTTACAAGTTGAGAAGCTTATTACTCTTGGGTGCTTGGTGCCCTTGAGCTTGTTCCTCTTGGGTGCTTGGGCGCCCTAGGCAGTTAGTGGTGTTTGGAGCTCAATCATTGTGGTGTAAAGCTCCGAGCAAGCGTCGAGGTCTCTAATTAGGTTGTGGAGATCGCTTGAGCAATTTGGCGGGTTCGGTGACCGCCCCAAGGGTTGCCAAAGTGTCTGGGTTCGGTGACCGCCCCAAGGGTTGCCATTTATGCAGGTTCGGTGACCGCCCTCAAGGGTCCCTTAGTGGAATCACGGCATCTTGCATTGTCTTGGCGTGAGGAGATTCAGTGGCCCTAGTGGCTTCTTGGGAGCATTGTGCCTCCACACCGCTCCAAGCGGAGATTAGCATCCGCAAGGGTGTGAACCGGGATACATAAATCGTCTCCAGCGTGCCTCGGTTATCTCTTACGAGCCCCTTTACTTATGCACTTTACTTTGTGATAGCCATATTGTTCTTTGTCATATATCTTGCTATCACATAGTTGTATCTTACTTAGCATAAGTTGTTGGTGCAAATAGTTGAGCCTTTTTTTTGTAGGTTTTGTGCTTGACAAATTAACCGCTAAGTTTATTCCGCATTTGTTCAAGCCTAAACTGTAATTATTTTAAAGCGCCTATTCACCCCCCCCCCCTCTAGGCGACATCCTCGATCTTTCAAAATCTTTGAACATTCTATAAAGTGCGATAACTTTTTGAAAATTTCAAACACTTTTAAAAAATCAACAACTTTGAAAAAGCACCTTTATAAACATTTTTTGAAACCTGAACAAAATTTTAAAGTGAAAACACTTTTTGAAACATAAATTTTTCTGCAACCTTTGAACAAAATTTTGAAGTCACGGGCACTTTTGATACATAAACATTTTCTGAAACCTGAAAATATTTTTGTGACATCTAAAACATATCACAAGTTTTAAAAAATATGCAGGCCAATCAAATGTTTATACAATGTATAATAATATTTGTGTGATTCAAAAAATGTTTTATACATTCAAAAAAAATGTAATATTTCAAGATTGTTCACGGGTTTCAAAAAATGTGTTTTTGACATTTTCAAAAGAATATGTCTACAATGTAAAAAAAATTGTGTGATGTAAAAAAAAGTGTCATAACCTGAACAGAATATGTGTGGCATGTCCTTACAAAAAGCGTATGCAAATATAAAAATATTGAACCATGTAAAAGAGTGTTCGTGTAGTTTTATAAAAAAATTGTCATTAAGAAAATGTAAAACATGTATTTGGAAAAATATTACCATGTATTCAAAAAGTTTTGAATACATTTAATTTATAAAAATATATAATGGATTTAAGAAAATGTAATACATTTAATTTATAAATATATAAAATTTATAAAAATCTTTTTCCGTCCGGAGTCTCATCCCGACTTGTGGGGGAATCATAGTCTCCGTCATCCTTTCCTCACATGGGACAATTCTCCAATAATGAAAATCATCACACTTTTATTTACTTACAACTCAAGAATTACAACTCGATACTTAGAACAAAATACAACTCTATGTGAATGCCTCCGTGATGTGCGGGATGTGCAATGAATCAAGGCGACATGTATGAAAGAATTATGAAGGTGGCTTTGCCACAAATACGATGTCAACTACATGATCATGCAAAGCAATATGACAATGATGGAGCGTGTCATAATAAGCGGAATGGTGGAAAGTTGCATGACAATATATCTCGGAATGACTATGGAAATGCCATAATAGGTAGGTATGGTGGCTGTTTTGAGGAATATAGAAGGAGGCTTATGTGTGATAGAGTGTATCATATCACGTGGTTTGGATGCACCGTGAAGTTTGCACCAACTCTCAAGGTGAAAAAGGGCAATGCATGGTCTTGAAGAGGCTAGCAATGATGGAAGGGTGAGAGTGCGTATAATCCATGGACTCAACATTAGTCATAAAGAACTCACATACTTATTGCAAAAATCTACAAGTCATCAATACTAAGCACTACGTGCATGCTCCTAGAGGATAGATTGGTAGGAAAAAGACCATCGCCTTTTCCCCGACGCCACTCATAAGGAAAGCAATCAAAGAACACCCCATGCTTCAAATTTGTCACTAGCGTTTACCAAGCGTGCATGCTACAGGACTTGCAATCCTCAACACAAGTATTTCTCAGTTCACAATTACCCAACTAGCATGACTCTAACATTACCACCTTTATATCTCAAAACAACTATCAAGTATCAAAATTCTCATAGTATTTAATGCACTCTATATGGAAGTTTTTAGTATACCCATCTTGGATGCCTATCATATTAGGACTAAATTCATAACCAAAGCAAATTACCATGATGTTCTAAAGACTCTCAAAATAATATAAGTGAAGCATGAGAGATCAATAATTTCTATAAAATAAAACCACCATCGTGCTCTAAAAATATATAAGTGAAGAAATAGAGCAAACAACAAACTACTCCGAAAGATATAAGTGAAGATCAATGAGTAGTTGAATAATTATGTAACTATGTGAAGCCTCTCTAACATTTAAGAATTTCAGATCTTGGTATTTATTCAAACAGCAAGCAAAACAAAAGGAAATAAAATGATGCTCCAAGCAAAACACATATCATGTGGTGAATAAAAATATAGCTCCAAGTAAATTTACCGATGAGCGAAGGCGAAAGAGGGGATGCCTTCAGGGCATCCCCAAGATTAAACTCTTGGTTTTCCTTGAATGTTACCTTGGGTTGCCTTGGGCATCCCCAAGCTTAGGCTTTTGCCACTCCTTATTCCATAGTCCATCGAATCTTTACCCAAAACTTGAAAACTTCACAACACAAAACTTAATAGAAAACTTCGTAAGCTCCGTTAGTATAAGAAAATAAATCACCACGTAGGTACTGTTGTAAACTCATTTCTAAATTCATATTGGTGTAATATCTACTGTATTCCAACTTCTATATGGTTCATACCATCTGATACTACTCATAGATTCATCAAAATAAGCAAACAACACATAGAAAACAAAATCTGTCAAAACAGAACAGCCTGTAGCAATCTGTATCATTCAGTACTTCTGTAACTCCAAAAAATCTGAAATAAATTGGTGGAATTGAGGAATTTGTCTATTGATCATCTGCAAAAGAATCAACCTAAAATCACTCCCCAGTAAAAAATGGCAGCTAATCTCGTGAGCGCAAAAGTTTCTGTTTTTACAGTAAGATCATAAAGACTTCACCCAAGTCTTCCCAAAGGTTCTACTTGGCACAAACACTAATTAAAACAATAAAACCACATATAAATAGAGGCTAGATGAATTATTTATTACTAAACAGTAGCAAAAGCAAGAACAAAAATAAAATTGGGTTTGCCTCCCAACAAGCGCTTCGTTTAACGCCCTAGCTAGACATGATGATTTCAATGATGCTCACATAAAAGATAAGAATTGAAACATAAAGAGAGCATCATGAAGAATATGACTAGCACATTTAAGTCTAACCCACTTCCTATGCATAGGGATTCTGTGAGCAAACAACTTATGGGAACAATAATCAACTAGCATAGGAAGGCAAAAAAACATAACTTCAAGATTTTAAGCACATAGAGAGGAAAATTGATATTATTGCAATTCCTACAAGCATATATTCCTCCCTCATAATAATTCTCAGTAGCATCATGAATGAAACAATATAACCATCACATAAAGCATTATTTTCATGATCTACAAGCATAGAAAATTTACTACTCTCCACATGAGCAAATTCTTCTCATTCGAAATAGTGGGAGTATCATAAGAAACTTCGAATACTATAAATTGTTTCCATATTAAAAGAGTAATGTTCACAAAAGGGTAATTATAATCATGACAAATTTTATAAATATAATCATCACTACTTTTTATAGCATAAGTGTCATCACAATAATCATCATAAGTAGCAACTTTGTTCTCATCATAATCAATTGAAACCTCTTCCAAGATAGTGGAATCATTACTATATAAAGTCATGACCTCTCCAAATCCACTTTCATAATTGTCACAGTAGATTCAACACCCTACAAAATAGTGGGATCATTACTTCCTAAAGTTGACACTCTTCCATACCCAGTTTCATCAATATAATCATCATAAATAGGAGGCATGTTATCATCATAATAAATTTGCATATCAAAACTTGGGAGGTTAAAAATATCATCTTCATAAAACATAGCATCCCCAAGCTTGGGACAAACATTAATTACAGCAAATAAATTCTCAAACATGTCATTCTCATCAAACATAGCTGTGGCCTTGGGATAATTAAGCTACGGTAGTTCTCGCTAACGGTGCCCACGTCACTTCAATTCTGTTGCTAATCTCGTTAGTTCAAAAACCGATTCAAAATTCAAATTCAAAATATGGCATACTGACAATAGTTTTCAAACATTAGAACAAAATGTTAGGTTAGTGCAAAATATTATGTAGGTAATTGTTGTGAAGGAAACTCATTTTAGAAAATGCTAAAGGCTCTAAAATAAATAGAACAAAAAGGAAAATAAAAAAACAAAAACTAAAAGAAAAAAGAAAGCAACCCCCCTTTGGGCTCGGCCCATTGAACCGACCCAAGCTGAGCCCACGACCCACAGGCCCGGCCCAACGGCCACTCACCTGTTGTTTTGATGCTACTCGTTGTCTTGTTTCAAACAAGCTTGAGTTTGCTCAATTCAGAGCTCATATGAAGAAGTTATGGCAGTTCTGGTTTTCCTTGGAGTATTCTTTGTTTTCGTGGTTGTGGCTTAAGGATTGGTGCCAGCGGTAGTACCGTGACCCTCGGTAGTACTGGCGAAGCTCAATGATGATACCGCTCTCGAATGATAGTACCGCTCAAGCGGTAATACCGCTCTCCGAGCAGTAGTACCGCTTGGGAGTTTAGTAGTAATACCGGCATTTGTCGTCTGGGCTACTTCCGCCTATGATTCTCGAGCGAAGTTTTTAAGTGTCGGGTTTTCTTGACACTAGTAGCGGCGATAGAAGCGGTAGTACCGCTCTGGCGGTAATGCCGCTCTTCCCTAAGCGAGTAATGCCGCTCTGGGGCCAGAACCTTGACCTTCTCTTGGTAGCGGTAGTACCGCTGGATAGGGAAGCGGTAGTACCGCCCTTCCTTAAGCAGTAGTACCGCTCTGTCTGAGGATTTTCGGTGGGGTAGCAGTTGGATTTTCCCCTCCTATAAAAGGGGTCTTCTTCCCCATTGAACCTTATCCTTTGAGCTCGTGTTCTTCCCCATTGTTGACCTTCTCCGAGCTTGCTATCTCTCAATCCCTCCATGGATTCTTGCTAGTTTTGGGGAAAAGAGAGAGGAGATCTAGATCCACATTTCCACCAATCACTTTCTCCTCTATGTGAGGGAACCCTTTGGATCTAGTTCTTGGAGTTCTTGGTGTTCTCCTTCTTGTTCTTCCTCTCATTTTCCTCCCTAGCATTAGTTGCTTTGGTGGGATTTGAGAGAGAAGGACTTGGGCACTCCGTGTGCCCTTGCCATTGCTTTTGGTGCATTGGTTTGAGTTCTCCACGGTGATACGTGGAAGTTACAAGTTGAGAAGCTTATTACTCTTGGGTGCTTGGTGCCCTTGAGCTTGTTCCTCTTGGGTGCTTGGCGCCCTAGGCAGTTAGTGGTGTTTGGAGCTCAATCATTGTGGTGTAAAGCTCCGAGCAAGCGTCGAGGTCTCTAATTAGGTTGTGGAGATCGCCCGAGCAATTTGGCGGGTTCGGTGACCGCCCCAAGGGTTGCCAAAGTGTCTGGGTTCGGTGACCGCCCCAAGGGTTGCCATTTATGCAGGGTTCGGTGACCGCCCTCAAGGGTCCCTTAGTGGAATCACGGCATCTTGCATTGTCTTGGCGTGAGGAGATTCTGATGGCCCTAGTGGCTTCTTGGGGAGCATTGTGCCTCCACACCGCTCCAAGCGGAGATTAGCATCCATGAGGTGTGAACTTGGGATACATCGTCGTCTCCAGCGTGCCTCGGTTATCTCTTACCCGAGCCCCTTTACTTATGCACTTTACTTTGTGATAGCCATATTGTTCTTTGTCATATATCTTGCTATCACATAGTTGCTTATCTTCTTAGCATAAGTTGTTGGTGCACATAGGTGAGCCTAGTTGTTGTAGGTTTTGTGCTTGACAAATTAACCGCTAAGTTTATTCCGCATTTGTTCAAGCCTAAACTGTAATTATTTTAAAGCGCCTATTCACCCCCCCCCCTCTAGGCGACATCCTCGATCTTTCAAAATCTTTGAACATTCTATAAAGTGCGATAACTTTTTGAAAATTTCAAACACTTTTAAAAAATCAACAACTTTGAAAAAGCACCTTTATAAACATTTTTTGAAACCTGAACAAAATTTTAAAGTGAAAACACTTTTTGAAACATAAATTTTTCTGCAACCTGAACAAAATTTTGAAGTGCGGGCACTTTTTGATACATAAACATTTTCTGAAACCTGAAAATATTTTTGTGACATCTAAAACATATCACAAGTTTTAAAAATATGCGGGCCAATCCAAATGTTTATACAATGTATAATAATATTTGTGTGATTCAAAAAATGTTTTATACATTCAAAAAATGTAATATTTCAAGATTGTTCACGGGTTTCAAAAATGTGTTTTTGACATTTTCAAAAGAATATGTCTACAATGTAAAAAAATTGTGTGATGTAAAAAAGTGTCATAACCTGAACAGAATATGTGTGGCATGTCCTTACAAAAAGCGTATGCAAATATAAAAATATTGAACCATGTAAAAGAGTGTTAGTGTAGTTTTATAAAAAATTGTCATTAAGAAAATGTAAAACATGTATTTGGAAAAATATTACCATGTATTCAAAAGTTTTGAATACATTTAATTTATAAAAATATATAATGGATTTAAGAAAATGTAATACATTTAATTTATAAATATATAAAATTTATAAAAATCTTTTTTCCGTCAGGAGTCTCATCCCGACTTGTGGGGAATCATAGTCTCCGTCATCCTTTCCTCACATGGGACAATTCTCCAATAATGAAAATCATCACACTTTTATTTACTTACAACTCAAAATTACAACTCGATACTTAGAACAAAATACAACTCTATGTGAATGCCTCCGTGATGTGCGGGATGTGCAATGAATCAAGAAGCGACATGTATGAAAGAATTATGAAGGTGGCTTTGCCACAAATACGATATCAACTACATGATCATGCAAAGCAATATGACAATGATGGAGCGTGTCATAATAAGCGGAATGGTGGAAAGTTGCATGACAATATATCTCGGAATGACTATGGAAATGCCATAATAGGTAGGTATGGTGGCTGTTTTGAGGAATATAGAAGGAGGCTTATGTGTGATAGAGTGTATCATATCACGTGGTTTGGATGCACCGGCGAAGTTTGCACCAACTCTCAAGGTGAAAAAGGGCAATGCATGGTACTGAAGAGGCTAGCAATGATGGAAGGGTGAGAGTGCGTATAATCCATGGACTCAACATTAGTCATAAAGAACTCACATACTTATTGCAAAAATCTACAAGTCATCAATACTAAGCACTACGTGCATGCTCCTAGAGGGATAGATTGGTAGGAAAAGACCATCGCCTTTTCCCCGACGCCACTCATAAGGAAAGCAATCAAAGAACACCCCATGCTTCAAATTTGTCACTAGCGTTTACCAAGCGTGCATGCTACAGGACTTGCAATCCTCAACACAAGTATTTCTCAGTTCACAATTACCCAACTAGCATGACTCTAACATTACCACCTTTATATCTCAAAACAACTATCAAGTATCAAAATTCTCATAGTATTTAATGCACTCTATATGGAAGTTTTAGTATACCCATCTTGGATGCCTATCATATTAGGACTAAATTCATAACCAAAGCAAATTACCATGATGTTCTAAAGACTCTCAAAATAATATAAGTGAAGCATGAGAGATCAATAATTTCTATAAAATAAAACCACCATCGTGCTCTAAAAATATATAAGTGAAGAAATAGAGCAAACAACAAACTACTCCGAAAGATATAAGTGAAGATCAATGAGTAGTTGAATAATTATGTAACTATGTGAAGCCTCTCTAACATTTAAGAATTTCAGATCTTGGTATTTATTCAAACAGCAAGCAAAACAAAAGGAAATAAAATGATGCTCCAAGCAAAACACATATCATGTGGTGAATAAAAATATAGCTCCAAGTAAATTTACCGATGAGCGAAGGCGAAAGAGGGGATGCCTTCGGGGCATCCCCAAGATTAAACTCTTGGTTTTCCTTGAATGTTACCTTGGGTTGCCTTGGGCATCCCCAAGCTTAGGCTTTTGCCACTCCTTATTCCATAGTCCATCGAATCTTTACCCAAAACTTGAAAACTTCACAACACAAAACTTAATAGAAAACTTCGTAAGCTCCGTTAGTATAAGAAAATAAATCACCACGTAGGTACTGTTGTAAACTCATTCTAAATTCATATTGGTGTAATATCTACTGTATTCCAACTTCTATATGATTCATACCATCTGATACTACTCATAGATTCATCAAAATAAGCAAACAACACATAGAAAACAAAATCTGTCAAAACAGAACAGCCTGTAGCAATCTGTATCATTCAGTACTTCTGTAACTCCAAAAAATCTGAAATAAATTGGTGGAATTGAGGAATTTGTCTATTGATCATCTGCAAAAGAATCAACCTAAAATCACTCCCCAGTAAAAAATGGCAGCTAATCTACGTGAGCGCAAAAAGTTTCTGTTTTTTACAGTAAGATCGCAAAGACTTCACCCAAGTCTTCCCAAAGGTTCTACTTGGCACAAACACTAATTAAAACAATAAAACCACATATAAATAGAGGCTAGATGAATTATTTATTACTAAACAGTAGCAAAAAGCAAAGAACAAAAATAAAATTGGGTTGCCTCCCAACAAGCGCTTCGTTTAACGCCCTAGCTAGACATGATGATTTCAATGATGCTCACATAAAAGATAAGAATTGAAACATAAAGAGAGCATCATGAAGAATATGACTAGCACATTTAAGTCTAACCCACTTCCTATGCATAGGGATTCTGTGAGCAAACAACTTATGGGAACAATAATCAACTAGCATAGGAAGGCAAAACAAACTTATAACTTCAAGATTTTAAGCACATAGAGAGGAAAATTGATATTATTGCAATTCCTACAAGCATATATTCCTCCCTCATAATAATTCTCAGTAGCATCATGAATGAAACAATATAACCATCACATAAAGCATTATTTTCATGATCTACAAGCATAGAAAATTTACTACTCTCCACATGAGCAAATTCTTCTCATTGAAATAGTGGGAGTATCATAAGAAACTCGAATACTATAAATTGTTTCCATATTAAAAGAGTAATGTTCACAAAAGGGTAATTATAATCATGACAAATTTTATAAATATAATCATCACTACTTTTTATAGCATAAGTGTCATCACAATAATCATCATAAGTAGCAACTTTGTTCTCATCATAATCAATTGAAACCTCTTCCAAGATAGTGGAATCATTACTATATAAAGTCATGACCTCTCCAAATCCACTTTCATAATTGTCACAGTAAGATTCAACACCCTACAAAATAGTGGGATCATTACTTCCTAAAGTTGACACTCTTCCATACCCAGTTTCATCAATATAATCATCATAAATAGGAGGCATGTTATCATCATAATAAATTTGCATATCAAAACTTGGGAGGTTAAAAATATCATCTTCATAAAACATAGCATCCCCAAGCTTGGGACAAACATTAATTACAGCAAATAAATTCTCAAACATGTCATTCTCATCAAACATAGCTGTGGCCTTGGGATAATTAAGCTCAGATAGTTCTCTGCTAACGGTGCCACGTCACTTCAATTACTGTTGCTAATCTCTCGTTAGTTCAAAAACCGATTCAAAATTCAAATTCAAAATATGGCATACAGCAATAGTTTTCAAACATTAGAACAAAAATGTTAGGTTAGTGCAAAATATTATGTAGGTAATTGTTGTGAAGGAAACTCATTTTAGAAAATGCTAAAAGGCTCTAAAATAAATAGAACAAAAAAGGAAAATAAAAAAAACAAAAACTAAAAGAAAAAAAGTGAAAGCAACCCCCCAGGGGCTCCGGCCAGAACCCACCAGCCCAAGCTGAGCCACGACCCACCAGGCCCGGCCCAACCCGGCCACTCACCTGTTGTTTGATGCTACTCGTTGTCTTGTTTCAAACAAGCTTGAGTTTGCTCAATTCAGACTCATATGAAGAAGTTATGGCGATTCTGGTTTTCCTTGGAGTATTCTTTGTTTTCGTGGTTGTGGCTTAAGGATTGGTGCAGCGGTAGTACCGTGACCCTCAGCGGTAGTACCTTGGCTCAATGATGATACCCGCTCTCGGGCGGTAGTACCGCTCAAGCAATAATGCAGCTCTCCGAGCAGTAGTACCGCTTGGGAGTTTGGTAGTAATGCCCATTGTCGTCTGGGCTACTTCCGCCTTGATTCTCGAGCGAAGTTTTTCGTGTCGGGTTTTGCGGCACTAGTAGCGGCGATGAAAGCGGTAGTACCGCTCACGGTGATAATACCGCTCTTCCCTAATGATAATACCGCTCTGGGGCGAGCCTTGACCTTCTCTTGGTAGCAGTAGTACATTTGGATAGGGAAGCGGTAGTACCGCCCTTCCTTAAGCGGTAGTACCGCTCTGTCTTGAGGATTTTCTGTGGGGTAACGGTTGGATTTTCCCCCTCCTATAAAATGGGGTCTTCTTCCCCATTGAACCTTATCCTTTGAGCTCGTGTTCTTCCCCCATTGTTGACCTTCTCCGAGCTTGCTATCTCTCAATCCCTCCATGGATTCTTGCTAGTTTTGGGGGAAAGAGAGGAGATCTAGATCCACATTTCCACCAATCACTTTCTCCTCTATGTGAGGGAACCCTTTGGATCTAGTTCTTGGAGTTCTTGGTGTTCTCCTTCTTGTTCTTCCTCTCATTTTCCTCCCTAGCATTAGTTGCTTTGGTGGGATTTGAGAGAGAAGGACTTGGGCACTCCGTGTGCCCTTGCCATTACTTTTGGTGCATTGGTTTGAGTTCTCCACGGTGATCGTGGAAGTTACAAGTTGAGAAGCTTATTACTCTTGGGTGCTTGGTGCCCTTGAGCTTGTTCCTCTTGGGTGCTTGGGCGCCCTAGGCAGTTAGTGGTGTTTGGAGCTCAATCATTGTGGTGTAAAGCTCCGAGCAAGCGTCGGGGTCTCTAATTAGGTTGTGGAGATCGCCCGAGCAATTTGGCGGGTTCGGTGACCGCCCCAAGGGTTGCCAAAGTGTCTGGGTTCGGTGACCGCCCCAAGGGTTGCCATTTATGCAGGTTCGGTGACCGCCCTCAAGGGTCCCTTAGTGGAATCACGGCATCTTGCATTGTCTTGGCGTGAGGAGATTCTGGTGGCCCTAGTGGCTTCTTAGGGAGCATTGTGCCTCCACACCGCTCCAAGCGGAGATTAGCATCCATAAGGGTGTGAACTTGGGATACATCGTCGTCTCCAGCGTGCCTCGGTTATCTCTTACCCGAGCCCCTTTACTTATGCACTTTACTTTGTGATAGCCATATTGTTCTTTGTCATATATCTTGCTATCACATAGTTGCTTATCTTACTTAGCATAAGTTGTTGGTGCACATAGGTGAGCCTAGTTGTTGTAGGTTTTGTGCTTGACAAATTAACCGCGAAGTTTATTCCGCATTTGTTCAAGCCTAAACTGTAATTATTTTAAAGCGCCTATTCACCCCCCTCTAGGCGACATCCTCGATCTTTCAAAATCTTTGAACATTCTATAAAGTGCGATAACTTTTTGAAAATTTCAAACACTTTTAAAAAATCAACAACTTTGAAAAAGCACCTTTATAAACATTTTTTGAAACCTGAACAAAATTTTAAAGTGAAAACACTTTTTGAAACATAAATTTTTTCTGAAACCTTAACAAAATTTTGAAGTGCGGGCACTTTTTGATACATAAACATTTTCTGAAACCTGAAAATATTTTTGTGACATCTAAAACATATCACAAGTTTTAAAAAATGTGCAGGCCAATCCAAATGTTTATACAATGTATAATAATATTTGTGTGATTCAAAAAAATGTTTTATACATTCAAAAAAATGTAATATTTCAAGATTGTTCACGGGTTTCAAAAAATGTGTTTTTGACATTTTCAAAAGAATATGTCTACAATGTAAAAAAAATTGTGTGATGTAAAAAAAAGTGTCATAACCTGAACAGAATATGTGTGGCATGTCCTTACAAAAAGCGTATGCAAATATAAAAATATTGAACCATGTAAAAGAGTGTTACGTGTAGTTTTATAAAAAATTGTCATTAAGAAAATGTAAAACATGTATTTGGAAAAATATTACCATGTATTCAAAAGTTTTGAATACATTTAATTTATAAAAATATATAATGGATTTAAGAAAATGTAATACATTTAATTTATAAATATATAAAATTTATAAAATCTTTTTTTCCGTCCAGGAGTCTCATCCCGACTTGTGGGGAATCATAGTCTCCGTCATCCTTTCCTCACATGGGACAATTCTCCAATAATGAAAATCATCACACTTTTATTTACTTACAACTCAAGAATTACAACTCGATACTTAGAACAAAATACAACTCTATGTGAATGCCTCCGTGATGTACGGGATGTGCAATGAATCAAGAAGCGACATGTATGAAAGAATTATGAAGGTGGCTTTGCCACAAATACGATATCAACTACATGATCATGCAAAGCAATATGACAATGATGGAGCGATGTCATAATAAGCGGAATGGTGGAAAGTTGCATGACAATATATCTCGGAATGACTATGGAAATGCCATAATAGGTAGGTATGGTGGCTGTTTTGAGGAATATAGAAGGAGGCTTATGTGTGATAGAGTGTATCATATCACGTGGTTTGGATGCACCGTGAAGTTTGCACCAACTCTCAAGGTGAAAAAGGGCAATGCATAGTCTTGAAGAGGCTAGCAATGATGGAAGGGTGAGAGTGCGTATAATCCATGGACTCAACATTAGTCATAAAGAACTCACATACTTATTGCAAAAATCTACAAGTCATCAATACTAAGCACTACGTGCATGCTCCTAGAGGATAGATTGGTAGGAAAAGACCATCGCCTTTTCCCCATTGCCACTCATAAGGAAAGCAATCAAAGAACACCCCATGCTTCAAATTTGTCACTAGCGTTTACCAAGCGTGCATGCTACAGGACTTGCAATCCTCAACACAAGTATTTCTCAGTTCACAATTACCCAACTAGCATGACTCTAACATTACCACCTTTATATCTCAAAACAACTATCAAGTATCAAAATTCTCATAGTATTTAATGCACTCTATATGGAAGTTTTTAGTATACCCATCTTGGATGCCTATCATATTAGGACTAAATTCATAACCAAAGCAAATTACCATGATGTTCTAAAGACTCTCAAAATAATATAAGTGAAGCATGAGAGATCAATAATTTCTATAAAATAAAACCACCATCGTGCTCTAAAAATATATAAGTGAAGAAATAGAGCAAACAACAAACTACTCCGAAAGATATAAGTGAAGATCAATGAGTAGTTGAATAATTATGTAACTATGTGAAGCCTCTCTAACATTTAAGAATTTCAGATCTTGGTATTTATTCAAACAGCAAGCAAAACAAAAGGAAATAAAATGATGCTCCAAGCAAAACACATATCATGTGGTGAATAAAAATATAGCTCCAAGTAAATTTACCGATGAGCGAAGGCGAAAGAGGGGATGCCTTCAGGGCATCCCCAAGATTAAACTCTTGGTTTTCCTTGAATGTTACCTTGGGTTGCCTTGGGCATCCCCAAGCTTAGGCTTTGCCACTCCTTATTCCATAGTCCATCGAATCTTTACCCAAAACTTGAAAACTTCACAACACAAAACTTAATAGAAAACTTCGTAAGCTCCGTTAGTATAAGAAAATAAATCACCACGTAGGTACTGTTGTAAACTCATTCTAAATTCATATTGGTGTAATATCTACTGTATTCCAACTTCTATATGGTTCATACCATCTGATACTACTCATAGATTCATCAAAATAAGCAAACAACACATAGAAAACAAAATCTGTCAAAACAGAACAGCCTGTAGCAATCTGTATCATTCAGTACTTCTGTAACTCCAAAAATCTGAAATAAATTGGTGGAATTGAGGAATTTGTCTATTGATCATCTGCAAAAGAATCAACCTAAAATCACTCCCCAGTAAAAAATGGCAGCTAATCTCGTGAGCATAAAAGTTTCTGTTTTTTACAGTAAGATGTAAAGACTTCACCCAAGTCTTCCCAAAGGTTCTACTTGGCACAAACACTAATTAAAACAATAAAACCACATATAAATAGAGGCTAGATGAATTATTTATTACTAAACAGTAGCAAAAAGCAAAGAACAAAAAATAAAATTGGGTTGCCTCCCAACAAGCGCTTACGTTTAACGCCCTAGCTAGACATGATGATTTCAATGATGCTCACATAAAAGATAAGAATTGAAACATAAAGAGAGCATCATGAAGAATATGACTAGCACATTTAAGTCTAACCCACTTCCTATGCATAGGGATTCTGTGAGCAAACAACTTATGGGAACAATAATCAACTAGCATAGGAAGGCAAAACAAACATAACTTCAAGATTTTAAGCACATAGAGAGGAAAATTGATATTATTGCAATTCCTACAAGCATATATTCCTCCCTCATAATAATTCTCAGTAGCATCATGAATGAAACAATATAACCATCACATAAAGCATTATTTTCATGATCTACAAGCATAGAAAATTTACTACTCTCCACATGAGCAAATTCTTCTCATTCGAAATAGTGGGAGTATCATAAGAAACTTCGAATACTATAAATTGTTTCCATATTAAAGAGTAATGTTCACAAAAGGGTAATTATAATCATGACAAATTTTATAAATATAATCATCACTACTTTTTATAGCATAAGTGTCATCACAATAATCATCATAAGTAGCAACTTTGTTCTCATCATAATCAATTGAAACCTCTTCCAAGATAGTGGAATCATTACTATATAAAGTCATGACCTCTCCAAATCCACTTTCATAATTGTCACAGTAAGATTCAACACCCTACAAAATAGTGGGATCATTACTTCCTAAAGTTGACACTCTTCCATACCCAGTTTCATCAATATAATCATCATAAATAGGAGGCATGTTATCATCATAATAAATTTGCATATCAAAACTTGGGAGGTTAAAATATCATCTTCATAAAACATAGCATCCCCAAGCTTGGGACAAACATTAATTACAGCAAATAAATTCTCAAACATGTCATTCTCATCAAACATAGCTGTGGCCTTGGGATAATTAAGCTACAGTAGTTCTACGCTAACGATTGCCACGTCACTTCAATTCTTGTTGCTAATCTCTCGTTAGTTCAAAACCGATTCAAAATTCAAATTCAAAATATGGCATACTGCAATAGTTTTCAAACATTAGAACAAAAATGTTAGGTTAGTGCAAAATATTATGTAGGTAATTGTTGTGAAGGAAACTCATTTTTAGAAAATGCTAAAAGCCTCTAAAATAAAAAAAACAAAAAACGAAAAAAAAAAAAAACAAAAACTAAAAGAAAAAAAGAGAAAGCAACCCCCCCCCCCACTGGGCTCCGGCCCAGCAGGCCACCGGCCCAACTGGGCCACGACCCACCAGGCCGGCCCAACCGGCCACTCACCCACGCTGTTTTGATGCTACTCGTTGTCTTGTTTCAAACAAGCTAGATTTTGGTCAATTCAGACTCATATGAAGAAGTTATGGCGATTCTGGTTTTCCTTGGAGTATTCTTTGTTTTCGTGGTTGTGGCTTAAGGATTGGTGCAGTGGTAGTACCGTGACCCTCGGTGGTAGTACCGCGAAGCTCAATGATAGTACCGCTCTCGGATGATAATGCCGCTCAAGCATAATACCGCTCTCCGAGCAGTAGTACCGCTTGGGAGTTCGGCCGTAGTACCCATTGTCTTGTCTGGGCTACTTCCGCCTTGATTCTCGAGCGAAGTTTTTAGTGTCGGGTTTTGCGGCACTAGTAGCGGCGATGAAAGCGGTAGTACCGCTCTGGTAGTAATGCCGCTCTTCCCTAATGATAGTACCGCTCTGGGGCGAGGCCTTGACCTTCTCTTGGTAGCGGTAGTACCGCTGGATAGGGAAGCGGTAGTACCGCCCTTCCTTAAGCAGTAGTACCGCTCTGTCGAGGATTTTCGATTGGGGTAGCAGTTGGATTTTCCCCCTCCTATCCAAGGGGGTCTTCGTCCCCATTGAACCTGATCCTCTGAAGCTCGTGTTCTTCCCCCATTGTTGACCTTCTCCGAGCTTGCTATCTCTCAATCCCTCCCTGGATTCTTGCTAGTTTTGGGGGGAAAAGAGAGGAGATCTAGATCCACATTTCCACCAATCACTTTCTCCTCTATGTGAGGGAACCCTTTGGATCTAGTTCTTGGAGTTCTTGGTGTTCTCCTTCTTGTTCTTCCTCTCATTTTCCTCCCTAGCATTAGTTGCTTTGGTGGGATTTGAGAGAGAAGGACTTAGGCACTCCGTGTGCCCTTGCCATTACTTTTGGTGCATTGGTTTGAGTTCTCCACGGTGATACGTGGAAGTTACAAGTTGAGAAGCTTATTACTCTTGGGTGCTTGGTGCCCTTGAGCTTGTTCCTCTTGGGTGCTTGGGCGCCCTAGGCAGTTAGTGGTGTTTGGAGCTCAATCATTGTGGTGTAAAGCTCCGAGCAAGCGTCGGGGTCTCTAATTAGGTTGTGGAGATCGCCCGAGCAATTTGGCGGAGTTCGGTGACCGCCCCAAGGGTTGCCAAAGTGTCTGAGTTCGGTGACCGCCCCAAGGGTTGCCATTTATGCAGGTTCGGTGACCGCCCTCAAGGGTCCCTTAGTGGAATCACGGCATCTTGCATTGTGCGAGGCGTGAGGAGATTCTGGTGGCCCTAGTGGCTTCTTGGGGAGCATTGTGCCTCCACACCGCTCCAAGCGGAGATTAGCATCCGCAAGGGTGTGAACCGGGATACATCGTCGTCTCCAGCGTGCCTCGGTTATCTCTTACCGAGCCTTTACTTATGCACTTTACTTTGTGATAGCCATATTGTTCTTTGTCATATATCTTGCTATCACATAGTTGCTTATCTTGCTTAGCATAAGTTGTTGGTGCACATAGGTGAGCCTAGTTGTTGTAGGTTTTGTGCTTGACAAATTAACCGCTAAGTTTATTCCGCATTTGTTCAAGCCTAAACTGTAATTATTTTAAAGCGCCTATTCACCCCCCTCTAGGCGACATCCTCGATCTTTCAAAATCTTTGAACATTCTATAAAGTGCGATAACTTTTTGAAAATTTCAAACACTTTTAAAAAATCAACAACTTTGAAAAAGCACCTTTATAAACATTTTTTGAAACCTGAACAAAATTTTAAAGTGAAAACACTTTTTGAAACATAAATTTTTCTGCAACCTGAACAAAATTTTGAAGTGCGGGCACTTTTTGATACATAAACATTTTCTGAAACCTGAAAATATTTTTGTGACATCTAAAACATATCACAAGTTTTAAAAAATGTACGGGCCAATCCAAATGTTTATACAATGTATAATAATATTTGTGTGATTCAAAAAAATGTTTTATACATTCAAAAAAATGTAATATTTCAAGATTGTTCACGGGTTTCAAAAAATGTGTTTTTGACATTTTCAAAAGAATATGTCTACAATGTAAAAAAAATTGTGTGATGTAAAAAAAAGTGTCATAACCTGAACAGAATATGTGTGGCATGTCCTTACAAAAGCGTATGCAAATATAAAAATATTGAACCATGTAAAAGAGTGTTCGTGTAGTTTTATAAAAAAATTGTCATTAAGAAAATGTAAAACATGTATTTGGAAAAATATTACCATGTATTCAAAAAGTTTTGAATACATTTAATTTATAAAAATATATAATGGATTTAAGAAAATGTAATACATTTAATTTATAAATATATAAAATTTATAAAAATCTTTTTTTCCGTCCGGAGTCTCATCCCGACTTGTGGGGAATCATAGTCTCCGTCATCCTTTCCTCACATGGGACAATTCTCCAATAATGAAAATCATCACACTTTTATTTACTTACAACTCAAGAATTACAACTCGATACTTAGAACAAAATACAACTCTATGTGAATGCCTCCGTGATGTGCGGGATGTGCAATGAATCAAAAGGCGACATGTATGAAAGAATTATGAAGGTGGCTTTGCCACAAATACGATATCAACTACATGATCATGCAAAGCAATATGACAATGATGGAGCGATGTCATAATAAGCGGAATGGTGGAAAGTTGCATGACAATATATCTCGGAATGACTATGGAAATGCCATAATAGGTAGGTATGGTGGCTGTTTTGAGGAATATAGAAGGAGGCTTATGTGTGATAGAGTGTATCATATCACGTGGTTTGGATGCACCGGTGAAGTTTGCACCAACTCTCAAGGTGAAAAAGGGCAATGCATGGTCTTGAAGAGGCTAGCAATGATGGAAGGGTGAGAGTGCGTATAATCCATGGACTCAACATTAGTCATAAAGAACTCACATACTTATTGCAAAAATCTACAAGTCATCAATACTAAGCACTACGTGCATGCTCCTAGAGGATAGATTGGTAGGAAAAGACCATCGCCTTTTCCCCGACTGCCACTCATAAGGAAAGCAATCAAAGAACACCCCATGCTTCAAATTTGTCACTAGCGTTTACCAAGCGTGCATGCTACAGGACTTGCAATCCTCAACACAAGTATTTCTCAGTTCACAATTACCCAACTAGCATGACTCTAACATTACCACCTTTATATCTCAAAACAACTATCAAGTATCAAAATTCTCATAGTATTTAATGCACTCTATATGGAAGTTTTTAGTATACCCATCTTGGATGCCTATCATATTAGGACTAAATTCATAACCAAAGCAAATTACCATGATGTTCTAAAGACTCTCAAAATAATATAAGTGAAGCATGAGAGATCAATAATTTCTATAAAATAAAACCACCATCGTGCTCTAAAAATATATAAGTGAAGAAATAGAGCAAACAACAAACTACTCCGAAAGATATAAGTGAAGATCAATGAGTAGTTGAATAATTATGTAACTATGTGAAGCCTCTCTAACATTTAAGAATTTCAGATCTTGGTATTTATTCAAACAGCAAGCAAAACAAAAAGGAAATAAAATGATGCTCCAAGCAAAACACATATCATGTGGTGAATAAAAATATAGCTCCAAGTAAATTTACCGATGAGCGAAGGCGAAAGAGGGGATGCCTTCAGGGCATCCCCAAGATTAAACTCTTGGTTTTCCTTGAATGTTACCTTGGGTTGCCTTGGGCATCCCCAAGCTTAGGCTTTTGCCACTCCTTATTCCATAGTCCATCGAATCTTTACCCAAAACTTGAAAACTTCACAACACAAAACTTAATAGAAAACTTCGTAAGCTCCGTTAGTATAAGAAAATAAATCACCACGTAGGTACTGTTGTAAACTCATTCTAAATTCATATTGGTGTAATATCTACTGTATTCCAACTTCTATATGGTTCATACCATCTGATACTACTCATAGATTCATCAAAATAAGCAAACAACACATAGAAAACAAAATCTGTCAAAACAGAACAGCCTGTAGCAATCTGTATCATTCAGTACTTCTGTAACTCCAAAAAATCTGAAATAAATTGGTGGAATTGAGGAATTTGTCTATTGATCATCTGCAAAAAGAATCAACCTAAAATCACTCCCCAGTAAAAAATGGCAGCTAATCTCGTGAGCGCAAAAGTTTCTGTTTTTTACAGTAAGATCGCAAAGACTTCACCCAAGTCTTCCCAAAGGTTCTACTTGGCACAAACACTAATTAAAACAATAAAACCACATATAAATAGAGGCTAGATGAATTATTTATTACTAAACAGTAGCAAAAAGCAAAGAACAAAAATAAAATTGGGTTGCCTCCCAACAAGCGCTTACGTTTAACGCCCTAGCTAGACATGATGATTTCAATGATGCTCACATAAAAGATAAGAATTGAAACATAAAGAGAGCATCATGAAGAATATGACTAGCACATTTAAGTCTAACCCACTTCCTATGCATAGGGATTCTGTGAGCAAACAACTTATGGGAACAATAATCAACTAGCATAGGAAGGCAAAACAAGCATAACTTCAAGATTTTAAGCACATAGAGAGGAAAATTGATATTATTGCAATTCCTACAAGCATATATTCCTCCCTCATAATAATTCTCAGTAGCATCATGAATGAAACAATATAACCATCACATAAAGCATTATTTTCATGATCTACAAGCATAGAAAATTTACTACTCTCCACATGAGCAAATTCTTCTCATTCGAAATAGTGGGAGTATCATAAGAAACTTCGAATACTATAAATTGTTTCCATATTAAAAGAGTAATGTTCACAAAAGGGTAATTATAATCATGACAAATTTTATAAATATAATCATCACTACTTTTTATAGCATAAGTGTCATCACAATAATCATCATAAGTAGCAACTTTGTTCTCATCATAATCAATTGAAACCTCTTCCAAGATAGTGGAATCATTACTATATAAAGTCATGACCTCTCCAAATCCACTTTCATAATTGTCACAGTAAGATTCAACACCCTACAAAATAGTGGGATCATTACTTCCTAAAGTTGACACTCTTCCATACCCAGTTTCATCAATATAATCATCATAAATAGGAGGCATGTTATCATCATAATAAATTTGCATATCAAAACTTGGGAGGTTAAAAATATCATCTTCATAAAACATAGCATCCCCAAGCTTGGGACAAACATTAATTACAGCAAATAAATTCTCAAACATGTCATTCTCATCAAACATAGCTGTGGCCTTGGGATAATTAAGCTACAGTAGTTCTCTGCTAACGGTGCCACGTCACTTCAATTCTTGTTGCTAATCTCTCGTTAGTTCAAAAACCGATTCAAAATTCAAATTCAAAATATGGCATACAGCAATAGTTTTCAAACATTAGAACAAAAATGTTAGGTTAGTGAAAAATATTATGTAGGTAATTGTTGTGAAGGAAACTCATTTTTAGAAAATGCTAAAAGGCTCTAAAATAAATAGAACAAAAAAGGAAAATAAAAAAAAACAAAAACTAAAAGAAAAAAAGAGAAAGCAACCCCCCCCCCACTGGGCTCCGGCCCAGCAGGCCACCGGCCCAACTGGGCCACGACCCACCAGGCCGGCCCAACCGGCCACTCACCCACGCTGTTTTGATGCTACTCGTTGTCTTGTTTCAAACAAGCTTGAGTTTGCTCAATTCGAGACTCATATGAAGAAGTTATGGCAGTTCTGGTTTTCCTTGGAGTATTCTTTGTTTTCGTGGTTGTGGCTTAAGGATTGGTGCCAGTGGTAGTACCGTGACCCTCGGCGGTAGTACCTTGAAGCTCCAATGATAGTACCGCTCTCGGGCGGTAGTACCGCTCAAGCGGTAGTACCGCTCTCCGACAGTAGTACCGCTTGGGAGTTTCCCGTAGTATGCATTGTCGTCTGGGCTACTTCCGCCTTGATTCTCGAGCGAAGTTTTAAATGTCGGGTTTCTTGACACTAGTAGCGGCGATAGAAGCGGTAGTACCGCTCTGAGCGGTAGTACCGCTCTTCCCTAATGGTAGTACCGCTCTGGGGCCGAGGCCTTGACCTTCTCTTTTAGCAGGTAGTACCCATTTGGATAGGAGCGGTAGTACCGCCCTTCCTTAGCGGTAGTACCGCTCTGTCTTGAGGATTTTCAGTGGGAGTAACGGTTGGATTTTCCCCTCCTATAAAAGGGGTCTTCTTCCCCATTGAACCTTATCCTTTGAGCTCGTGTTCTTCCCCCATTGTTGACCTTCTCCGAGCTTGCTATCTCTCAATCCCTCCATGGATTCTTGCTAGTTTTTGGGGGAAAAGAGAGAGGAGATCTAGATCCACATTTCCACCAATCACTTTCTCCTCTATGTGAGGGAACCCTTTGGATCTAGTTCTTGGAGTTCTTGGTGTTCTCCTTCTTGTTCTTCCTCTCATTTTCCTCCCTAGCATTAGTTGCTTTGGTGGGATTTGAGAGAGAAGGACTTGGGCACTCCGTGTGCCCTTGCCATTGCTTTTGGTGCATTGGTTTGAGTTCTCCACGGTGATACGTGGAAGTTACAAGTTGAGAAGCTTATTACTCTTGGGTGCTTGGTGCCCTTGAGCTTGTTCCTCTTGGGTGCTTGGGCGCCCTAGGCAGTTAGTGGTGTTTGGAGCTCAATCATTGTGGTGTAAAGCTCCGAGCAAGCGTCGGGGTCTCTAATTAGGTTGTGGAGATCGCTTGAGCAATTTGACGGGTTCGGTGACCGCCCCAAGGGTTGCCAAAGTGTCTGGGTTCGGTGACCGCCCCAAGGGTTGCCATTTATGCGGGTTCGGTGACCGCCCTCAAGGGTCCCTTAGTGGAATCACGGCATCTTGCATTGTGCGAGGCGTGAGGAGATTACGGTGGCCCTAGTGGCTTCTTGGGGAGCATTGTGCCTCCACACCGCTCCAAGCGGAGATTAGCATCCGCAAGGTGTGAACCGGGATACATCGTCGTCTCCGCGTGCCTCGGTTATCTCTTACCCGAGCCCCTTTACTTATGCACTTTACTTTGTGATAGCCATATTGTTCTTTGTCATATATCTTGCTATCACATAGTTGCTTATCTTGCTTAGCATAAGTTGTTGGTGCACATAGGTGAGCCTAGTTGTTGTAGGTTTTGTGCTTGACAAATTAACCGCTAAGTTTATTCCGCATTTGTTCAAGCCTAAAGCTGTAATTATTTTAAAGCGCCTATTCACCCCCTCTAGGCGACATCCTCGATCTTTCAAAATCTTTGAACATTCTATAAAGTGCGATAACTTTTTGAAAATTTCAAACACTTTTAAAAAATCAACAACTTTGAAAAAGCACCTTTATAAACATTTTTTGAAACCTGAACAAAATTTTAAAGTGAAAACACTTTTTGAAACATAAATTTTTTCTGCAACCTGAACGAAATTTTGAAGTCACGGGCACTTTTTGATACATAAACATTTTCTGAAACCTGAAAATATTTTTGTGACATCTAAAACATATCACAAGTTTTAAAAAATGTAATGGGCCAATCCAAATGTTTATACAATGTATAATAATATTTGTGTGATTCAAAAAAATGTTTTATACATTCAAAAAATGTAATATTTCAAGATTGTTCACGGGTTTCAAAATGTGTTTTTGACATTTTCAAAAGAATATGTCTACAATGTAAAAAAATTGTGTGATGTAAAAAAAGTGTCATAACCTGAACAGAATATGTGTGGCATGTCCTTACAAAAAGCGTATGCAAATATAAAAATATTGAACCATGTAAAAGAGTGTTCGTGTAGTTTTATAAAAAAATTGTCATTAAGAAAATGTAAAACATGTATTTGGAAAAATATTACCATGTATTCAAAAAGTTTTGAATACATTTAATTTATAAAAATATATAATGGATTTGAAAATATCAAAAATTTATCCAAAAATATTTAATGTGTGTGTTAAAATGTACATTGGGTACTGAGAAAAATTAGACATGTGCAAAATGAAAAAGAAAAGAAAAGCGAAAAGGAAGAAACTAAGAAAAACCAGAATAGTGCGCGCGTGCGAGCAACTGCGCTACTAGGCCGGCCCAATTCAGCAAATCCCGGCCATGTCGTGTCAAGGTTTAAAACAGGCCGAGATTAGAGAGTTTAGTGTGCTAATTTCAGGGATTGAGAGTTCGAGGTTTGATTTAGCTTTCGCCTATAACTTGAAGATCTGTTTTGGACTTTTTCCTGCTATCTAGGGCCCAAACCAAGTGGCCAGCGTGCCCTCATACCATTTTGGGCCCCAACCATAGTGGCCCAAAACATCGGCTGAGGGGCGGTTTGGTCTGCATACTCATCCTATTTTGCACGGCCTAGAGTTGCCCTGAGTCTCACCGGTGGTTGTTTGGTTCTTGGCCCGGAAAAGGATAGCTTGCACTGGCACGAATTCCTTGTACCGTAATTAGCTCGGTCTATGCTCCGAACCGTAATCGACCTAGGTCAGGCGACCCTAATGGGACGCCTTTGGACGGCGCCACATGGCTAAAAGCTGCCCGGTGGATATTAAATGCAAAAGTAAACCCACCGAGTGCATGGATGGGACATCAATACTCTACTGCTCAAGCACCAACCAAACGCCTTTATACTACGCCTACCTGGTCGTAGAGAGTGTGTTTGGTTCGAGTCTGCACGGGCTTACACGGCCCGAAGCGTCCTGGAAGTTGCACAGGCATTGTTTGGTCTGTGTCCTTGTGAAAAAGAGTTAGCTGGCTTTGGGCCATCCGTGCAAGTGCTTAGCCCGATGAAAACGTGTGCTTGCTTAGCTTCGCCCAGCAACCGGAATGGGACGCCTTTGGGATGACATGGCTGCTCACTGGGTGAAATGAAGAGATTAGCTGCACACTTTTCTAGACCAGCACCCATCATTGTTTAATATTTTCTTGAGCCACATAGTAGAACCAAACAACATCACCGCAGGCGTGCCTGGCCAGGCCAAAAACTAGCTGCTTCCCAGGCTACTTCCAGGCTTCGCATTTTCCCAGGCATACCGGCCAGGCCACCAACCAAACTAGAACTCCGCCATCTCGCGTCCACACCAGGCACCTTTCAGCTTCCACACAGGAGGACCAGGATAAGAACCAAACAGCCCTGAATCACCCAGTGCTAGGCGCCAGGGCGGAAAGGGCAAGCTTTGTCTCGCCCGCAGCGAGATGGGTGCGGTTATGTATCGGTTGTTGCGATACATAGCGCAACATCACCTATGGCTGTAGTACCTCATAAACGGGCCGGTCCAAATGCGGAGAAGAACAGTCTCCTAGCACACAATTTTTTCTTGTTTGTTTTATTGCTTTTATTTTATTTTCTAAGAAGGAAACAAATTTGGTTTAAATTTTTACAAATGTTCACCACACGTTCCAAAAACATTAATGCAGTGTTAATAAATGTTTGTGCAACTTTAAAAAATGTCGGTACTATTAACAAAAAAATTCATGGAAATTAAAAAATGTTCTTGTGTTCAAAAAATGTAAATATTTTATTATAAGTGTGTATGCAATGTAAAACTGTTCACGGAATCCAAAAACACATTTCATACCATTCAAAAAAAATATACGTGTCATTTCCAAAAAAACATGCATTTCAAAGCTATGTACATGATCTATTTATAAAATATTTACAAAATGTAAAAAAGCTTTCTACCATCCAAAAAAAGTACATGGCCTCTTAAAAACTATTCTCTCTTGAAAAAAATGTTTGTGACGTCTTTTAAAAATGTTTCTACATTGTGAAGGAAATGTTCGTGTGGTTTAACAAAAATGCTTAGTGTCAATTAAAAATGTTCAATGCTTGTTTGAAAAAATTGTATCGAACACTGAAGACAGGGGTGAAGGAACGTGTGGTTTAACATGTATCGAATAAATGTTTGTAACATGTATTTTTAAAATGTTCAATGTGTAGCAAAAAAGATGCTCCAAGTGTATATAAAAATTTACATTGTGTTTTGAAAAAGTAGACATGTGCTAACAATAAAGAAACACAAAAAAAAAACAGGAAAAGCGAAGACAATGGTACGCCACAAAACAGAAAACCAAGCAAAAACTAAAAACTCGGTTAAAAACGCATAAAACAGATGAAAGGCGAAAAAACGAACAGAAAATCGAAGGTGTCCATCTTACTGGGTCGTCCCATTGGTTGCACGATTTAGGCACGAGGCCTTGCCTCCCCTGCTGGTTTCGCACAGGGTGGCTCACCTGGGCTGGCCCATTTGCAATGACACGGGATGGCACCGCATTAGCGAAGCGAAAAAGGAGCGTGAGGGCAATGTGATTCGTACATGCGACCTCAAAGTTGGTTCCACCGTGCTAGCCACTATGACAAACAAGTTGTAGTGTCAAATTAGCAGCGTGATGCTTAAATAAGTGGACAACAACAACAAAACATAAACGCCCGGTAGCACAAATTCCCATAAACACAAGTCTGTGTGAGGGTTCAAATCGAGGTCCTCTTGCTAGTAAACAGAGTCGTTAGCCACCACCAATACTGAGATTAGGTGTCTAAAATGGCAGCCAAGTGTGTATGAATTATAGCCGCAAACAGATTAAGTATATTCTAAAACTTTAAACATGATTTTCTTTTTGCTTTTTTAAATGCAAAAATTTTCTAATTTCTGAACTCATTCTGTAAAAGTCGAACATTTTTTGAAACCCAAACATTTTTTTAAAAGGAACAAATTTCAAAGGGAGAACATTTTTTAAACGAACAATTTTTTGAAATGCAAAATTTATTAACAAAAAAGAACAAAGATTAAAAAGAAAACATTTTTGAAATTACAAACAACTTTTTCAAAATGAGATATTTTTAAATTCCTGAGCAATATTTGAATTCGTGAACACATTTTTGAAAACATTTTTTTTCTTTATTTGGAAAGTGAAATTCCCGAACATTTTAAAATTTATGACAAGAAATTCAAAGATGAACATTTTCTGAGACTCCCGGAACATTTTTTGACTTTTCGAACAAATTTTGATAACATGAACTTTTTTTTAATTTGCGATAAAAATTTGAAAGTAGGAACTTGTCTTGAAATTCCCAAACATTTTCTGAATCTGTGACCAAAACTTGAAATGCGAACATTTTTAATTTTGAAACTCTAAACTTTTGAAATTATAAAACCTTTTCTCTAAAGTAGTGAACAAATTTTAAAATTTAAACATTTTACAAAAATGTAAAAAAACTAAAATGCAATTTTAAAAAAAAATCTGAATATGTTGAAAAATAAAAATAAAAATGATAAAATAGGAAAGAAAAGAGAAAAAGAAACAAAGAAAAAAGAAGAAAGGAAATAAAAAAAGGAAAAAGTGCAGAGAAGAAAAATAGGGAATAAAAGAAAAGAAAACAGGGAAAGACATAAACCGGTTCAGGAACCTTCCCTTACCTTCTAGAAGGTTTCTAAAACCAGGAAAAGTCGACCGGCCCATGTGCGCGCTGGTCGCTAGTTCTGTGCGAATCAACTACAATCTTCCGCAGGATACGGCAGATAGGATTTTCTATTCGTTAATTTCTTTCTTCTTTGCCTCTCTATTCGTTCATTATCTATTTTTTATATATTTTTATAATAGGCTAACAAACTTGTTTGGGACCGCAATTAAGTTTTTTATTTCTTGTATATTTTTGTCTATATATTCCAGAAGCAGTTTACTTAACAATTTTTAAAGCGTTCATCAAACATTTGAAAAATGTTAGCACAGTGTAAATTCTTTGTTTGCACATTATTTTCTATAATGTTTGCACCTTCAAAAAAATATTCTGGGAAGTTAAAAAAAGTTCATCTGTTCCAAAAAATGACATTTAAAAATATATTTACACAATGTAATAAAATGTTTGTCTAATTTTACACAAATGTGTCGTACCATTCAGGAAAACAATCATAGCATTTAGAAAATATGTTCATGCGTTTCAAAAATATGGTTGTGACATTTAGAAAAATGCTACCATCTAAAAAAGTCAATGTGTATTTCAAAAATGTTCACATTATATGAAAAAAAAAGTTCAAACATGTAATTAAAAAGAGTTTAGCGTGTATCTGAAAAATGTTTGGCCTGTATATGAAAAATGTACAACGTGTATTAAGACTGTCGACATGTATTTGAAAAAGAAAAGGAAGATAAAGGAAATGAAAAAAAAAACAAAAGGAAAACGACAAAAAAACACGAAAAAAAAGACATGCGTAGAACCTTCTAATGGCGTCCCGTATTAGAGTCATGCACCACATTGTCTCCCGGCCACGGGGGGCCGGGTGTTCATCGCCATGTCGGTTTACCAACAAAGTTACATCGAGGCAGCCCACGATGCGTAGAAGGAATTCTCCCAAGACTTGACGCGTGCTCCAAGATTTAGAGGTCATCTACTACACGTTTACCTTCTACATGGCTGACCTAATTGTAACCCTACCCCCCGGGCGGATATATAAACCAGGGGGTAAGGCTTGTAGAAGGGGCACAACGATCTTATAGTAGTTAACCTATACTTTATACTCCATCCCAAATCAATACAGCATAAGTAGTAAGATATAGGGTTTTATTTCTTAGGAGAGCCTAGACTTGGGTATAATCCCTTGTCTCTATTACCATCGCTTCTAAGCTACTAGTTCGAGACCCCTACCTGAGATCTGCAGGAATCGACTCTGTTACCTTCTTAAAATCGACCAAAACCAGCGAACCATTCCACGAACTGTGTTGGGAAACGTTGCATGGAAAACAAACAAAAAATCTATGCACACACAAGATCTATCAAGGAGATGCATAGCAACGAGAGGGGGAGAGTGTTTCTACGTACCCTCATAGACCGTAAACGGAAGCGTTCGACAACGCGATTGATGTAGTCGAACTTCTTCCCATTCCAACCGATCAAGCACCGAACGTACGGCACCTCCGCGTTCACACATGTTCATTCGGTGGCGTCCCTCCGCCTTCTTAATTCAAAGAAGACGGCGAGGTAGTAGATGAATTCGATAGCACGACGGTGATGTCTACTACACAACCTTCTTCCTGTAGACGTTGTTGGGCCTCCAAGTGCAAAGGTTTGTAGGACAGTAGCAAATTTCCCTCAAGTGGATGACCTAAGGTTTATCAATTCGTGTAGGATGAAGATGGTCTCTCTCGAACAACCCTGCAACCAAATAGCAAAGAGTCTCTTGTGTCCCCAACACACCCAATACAATGGTAAATTATATAGGTGCACTAGTTCGGTAAAAAGATGGTGATACAAGTGCAATATGGATGGTAGATATAGGTTTTTGTAATCTGAAAAAAAATATAAACAGCAAGGTAACTAATGATAAAAGTGAGCACAAACGGTATTGCAATGCGTTGAAACAAGGCCTAGGGTTCATACTTTCACTAGTGCAAGTTCTCTCAATAATAATAACATAATTGGATCATATAACTATCTCTCAACATGCAACAAAGAGTCACTCCAAAGTCACTAATAGCGAAGAACAAACGAAGAGATTATGGTAGGAGTACGAAACCGCCTCAAAGTTATCCTTTCTGATCGATCTATTCAAGAGTCCATAGTAAAATAGCATGAAGCTATTATTTCCGTTCGATCTATCCTAGAGTTCGTATTAGAATAACACCTTAAGACACAAATCAACCAAAACCCTGATGTCACCTAGATACTCCAATGTCACCACAAGTATCCATGGGTATGATTATACGATATGCATCACACAATCTCAGATTCATCTATTCAACCCAACACAAAGAACTTCAAAGAGTGCCCCAAAGTTTCTACCGGAGAGTCAAGACGAAAACGTGTGCCAACCCCTATGCATAAGTTCATAAGGTCACTAAACCCGCAAGTTGATCACCAAAACATACATCAAGTAGATCACGTGAATATCCTATTGTCACCACAGATAAGAACATGTAAGACATACATCAAGTGTTCTCAAATCCTTAAAGACTCAATCCGATAAGATAACTTCAAAGGAAAAACTCAATCCATTACAAGAGAGTAGAGGGGGAGAAACATCATAAGATCCAACTATAATAGCAAAGCTCGCGATAAATCAAGATCGTGCCCAATCAAGAACACGAGAGAGAGAGAGAGAGAGAGAGAGAGAGAGAGATTAAACACATAGCTACTGGTACATACCCTCAGCCCCGAGGGTGAACTACTCCCTCCTCGTCATGAAGAGCGCCGGGATGATGAATATGGCCACCGGTGAGGGATTCCCCCTCCGGCAGGATGCCGGAACAGGGTCCCGATTGGTTTTTGGTGGCTACAGAGGCTTGCGGCAGTGGAACTCCTGATCTAGGTTATGTTCTGGAAGTTTGGGTATATATAAGAGGTGTTGGCATCGGGAACAAGTCAGGGGGGGGGTCCACGAGGCGGCCACGAGATAGGGGGGCGCACCTAGGGGGTAGGTTGCGCCCCCACCCTTGTGGTGGCCTCGGGACTCTCCTGGCCCATCTCCGGTACTCCGTGGGCTTATTCTGGTCCAAAAACGATCTCCGTGAAGTTTCAGGTCAATTGGACTCCGTTTGGTATTCCTTTTCTGCGATACTCAAAAATAAGGAAAAACATAAACTGGCACTGGGCTCTAGGTTAATAGGTTAGTCCTAAAAATCATATAAAATAGCATATAAATGCATATAAAACATCCTAGAAGGATAAAATAATAGCATGGAACAATAAAAAATTATAGATACATTGGAAACGTACCAAGCATCCCCAAGCTTAATTCCTGCTCGTCCTCGAGTAGGTAAATGATAAAAACAGAATTTTTGATGTGGAATGCTACCTAACATAATTTTCAATGTAATTCTCTTTAATGTGGCATGAATATTTAGATCCAAAAGATTCTAGATAAAGGTTTAATATTGACATAAAAATAGTAATACTTCAAGCATGCTAACCAAGCAATTAGGTCTTATCAAAATAACATAGCCAAAGAAAGCTTATCCCTACAAAATCATATAGTTTGGCCATGCTCCATTTTCGTCACACAAAATGCTCCCATCATGCACAACCCCGATGACAAGCCAAGCAATTGTTTCATACTTAGCCTTTTAAAACTCTTTCAACTTTCACGCAATATATGAGCGCGGGCCATGGACATAGCACTATGGATGGAATAGCATATGATGATGGAGGTTATGTTAGAAGACAAAAAAAGGAGAAAGTCTCACATTGACGCGGCTAATCAACGGGCTATGGAGGTGCCCATCAATTGATGTCAATGCGAGGAGAAGGGATTGCCATGCAACGGATGCACTAGAGCTTGGTGCTACTTTGAAGCACAAGTGTGCGAAAAGGATAGTAACATTGTCCCTTCTCTCTTTTTCTCTCATTTTTTTGTTTGGGCTTCTTTGTCCTCTTTTTTTATTTTGGCTTCTTTGGCCTCTTTTTTCCGTCTCGAGTCTCATCCCGACTTGTGGGGAATCATAGTCTCCGTCATCCTTTCCTCACATGGGACAATTCTCCAATAATGAAAATCATCACACTTTTATTTACTTACAACTCAAGAATTACAACTCGATACTTAGAACAAAATACAACTCTATGTGAATGCCTCCGTGATGTGCAGGATGTGCAATGAATCAAGAGCGACATGTATGAAAGAATTATGAAGGTGGCTTTGCCACAAATACGATGTCAACTACATGATCATGCAAAGCAATATGACAATGATGGAACGTGTCATAATAAGCGGAATGGTGGAAAGTTGCATGACAATATATCTCGGAATGACTATGGAAATGCCATAATAGGTAGGTATGGTGGCTGTTTTGAGGAATATAGAAGGAGGCTTATGTGTGATAGAGTGTATCATATCACGTGGTTTGGATGCACCGTGAAGTTTGCACCAACTCTCAAGGTGAAAAAGGGCAATGCATGGTCTTGAAGAGGCTAGCAATGATGGAAGGGTGAGAGTCATTATAATCCATGGACTCAACATTAGTCATAAAGAACTCACATACTTATTGCAAAAATCTACAAGTCATCAATACTAAGCACTACGTGCATGCTCCTAGAGGGATAGATTGGTAGGAAAAGACCATCGCCTTTTCCCCGATCGCCACTCATAAGGAAAGCAATCAAAGAACACCCCATGCTTCAAATTTGTCACACAACGTTTACCAAACGTGCATGCTACAGGACTTGCAATCCTCAACACAAGTATTTCTCAGTTCACAATTACCCAACTAGCATGACTCTAACATTACCACCTTTATATCTCAAAACAACTATCAAGTATCAAAATTCTCATAGTATTTAATGCACTCTATATGGAAGTTTTAGTATACCCATCTTGGATGCCTATCATATTAGGACTAAATTCATAACCAAAGCAAATTACCATGATGTTCTAAAGACTCTCAAAATAATATAAGTGAAGCATGAGAGATCAATAATTTCTATAAAATAAAACCACCATCGTGCTCTAAAAATATATAAGTGAAGAAATAGAGCAAACAACAAACTACTCCGAAAGATATAAGTGAAGATCAATGAGTAGTTGAATAATTATGTAACTATGTGAAGCCTCTCTAACATTTAAGAATTTCAGATCTTGGTATTTATTCAAACAGCAAGCAAAACAAAAGGAAATAAAATGATGCTCCAAGCAAAACACATATCATGTGGTGAATAAAAATATAGCTCCAAGTAAATTTACCGATGAACGAAGACGAAAGAGGGGATGCCTTCCGGGGCATCCCCAAGATTAAACTCTTGGTTTTCCTTGAATGTTACCTTGGGTTGCCTTGGGCATCCCCAAGCTTAGGCTTTGCCACTCCTTATTCCATAGTCCATCGAATCTTTACCCAAAACTTGAAAACTTCACAACACAAAACTTAATAGAAAACTTCGTAAGCTCCGTTAGTATAAGAAAATAAATCACCACGTAGGTACTGTTGTAAACTCATTCTAAATTCATATTGGTGTAATATCTACTGTATTCCAACTTCTATATGGTTCATACCATCTGATACTACTCATAGATTCATCAAAATAAGCAAACAACACATAGAAAACAAAATCTGTCAAAACAGAACAGCCTGTAGCAATCTGTATCATTCGAGTACTTCTGTAACTCCAAAAAATCTGAAATAAATTGGTGGAATTGAGGAATTTGTCTATTGATCATCTGCAAAAGAATCAACCTAAAATCACTCCCCAGTAAAAAATGGCAGCTAATCTCGTGAGCGCAAAAGTTTCTGTTTTTACAGTAAGATCAAGAAGACTTCACCCAAGTCTTCCCAAAGGTTCTACTTGGCACAAACACTAATTAAAACAATAAAACCACATATAAATAGAGGCTAGATGAATTATTTATTACTAAACAGTAGCAAAAAGCAAAGAACAAAAATAAAATTGGGTTGCCTCCCAACAAGCGCTGACGTTTAACGCCCCTAGCTAGACATGATGATTTCAATGATGCTCACATAAAAGATAAGAATTGAAACATAAAGAGAGCATCATGAAGAATATGACTAGCACATTTAAGTCTAACCCACTTCCTATGCCTAGGGATTCTGTGAGCAAACAACTTATGGGAACAATAATCAACTAGCATAGGAAGGCAAAACAAGCATAACTTCAAGATTTTAAGCACATAGAGAGGAAAATTGATATTATTGCAATTCCTACAAGCATATATTCCTCCCTCATAATAATTCTCAGTAGCATCATGAATGAAACAATATAACCATCACATAAAGCATTATTTTCATGATCTACAAGCATAGAAAATTTACTACTCTCCACATGAGCAAATTCTTCTCATTCGAAATAGTGGGAGTATCATAAGAAACTCGAATACTATAAATTGTTTCCATATTAAAAGAGTAATGTTCACAAAAAGGGTAATTATAATCATGACAAATTTTATAAATATAATCATCACTACTTTTTATAGCATAAGTGTCATCACAATAATCATCATAAGTAGCAACTTTGTTCTCATCATAATCAATTGAAACCTCTTCCAAGATAGTGGAATCATTACTATATAAAGTCATGACCTCTCCAAATCCACTTTCATAATTGTCACAAAGAAGATTCAACACCCTACAAAATAGTGGGATCATTACTTCCTAAAGTTGACACTCTTCCATACCCAGTTTCATCAATATAATCATCATAAATAGGAGGCATGTTATCATCATAATAAATTTGCATATCAAAACTTGGGAGGTTAAAAATATCATCTTCATAAAACATAGCATCCCCAAGCTTGGGACAAACATTAATTACAGCAAATAAATTCTCAAACATGTCATTCTCATCAAACATAGTTGTGGCCTTGGGATAATTAAGCTACGGTAGTTCTCTGCTAACGGTGCCACGTCACTTCAATTACTGTTGCTAATCTCTCGTTAGTTCAAAAACCGATTCAAAATTCAAATTCAAAATATGGCATACAGCAATAGTTTTCAAACATTAGAACAAAATGTTAGGTTAGTGCAAAATATTATGTAGGTAATTGTTGTGAAGGAAACTCATTTTTAGAAAATGCTAAAAGGCTCTAAAATAAATAGAACAAAAAGGAAAATAAAAAACAAAAACTAAAAGAAAAAGAGAAAGCAACCCCCACTTTGGGCTCGGCCCGTGAACCCGCCCAAGCTGAGCCACGACCCACCAGGCCGCCCAACCGGCCACTCACCCACGCTGTTTTGATGCTACTCGTTGTCTTGTTTCAAACAAGCTTGAGTTTGCTCAATTCGGAGCTCATATGAAGAAGTTATGGCAGTTCTGGTTTTCCTTGGAGTATTCTTTGTTTTCGTGGTTGTGGCTTAAGGATTGGTGCCAGCGGTAGTACCGTGACCCTCGGTAGTAGTACTGAAGCTCAATGGTAGTACCGCTCTCGAATGATAGTACCGCTCAAGCGGTAGTACCGCTCTCGAACGGTAGTACCGCTTGGGAGTTCGGCCGTAAATACCGCTTGTCGCGTCTGGCTACTTCCGCCTTGATTCTCGAACGAAGTTTTTCGTGTCGGGTTTCTTGACACTAGTAGCGGCGAGAGAAGCGGTAGTACCGCTCGAGCGGTAGTACCGCTCTTCCCTAGCGGTAGTACCGCTCTGGGGCTGTGGCCTTGACCTTCTCTTGGTAGCATGTAGTACCGCTGGATAGGGAGCGGTAGTACCGCCCTTCCTTAGCGGTAGTACCGCTCTGTCTTGAGGGATTTTCGATTGGGGTAACGGTTGGATTGGTTCCCCCACTATTTAAAGGGGTCTTCTTCCCCATTGAACCTTATCCTTTGAGCTCGTGTTCTTCCCCCGTTGTTGACCTTCTCCGAGCTTGCTATCTCTCAATCCCTCCATGGATTCTTGCTAGTTTTGGGGGGAAAAGAGAGAGGAGATCTAGATCCACATTTCCACCAATCACTTTCTCCTCTATGTGAGGGGAACCCTTTGGATCTAGTTCTTGGAGTTCTTGGTGTTCTCCTTCTTGTTCTTCCTCTCATTTTCCTCCCTAGCATTAGTTGCTTTGGTGGGATTTGAGAGAGAAGGACTTGGCACTCCGTGTGCCCTTGCCATTGCTTTTGGTGCATTGGTTTGAGTTCTCCACGGTGATACGTGGAAGTTACAAGTTGAGAAGCTTATTACTCTTGGGTGCTTGGTGCCCTTGAGCTTGTTCCTCTTGGGTGCTTGGGCGCCCTAGACGGTTGGTGGTGTTTGGAGCTCAATCATTGTGGTGTAAAGCTCCGAGCAAGCGTCGGGGTCTCTAATTAGGTTGTGGAGATCGCCCCGAGCAATTTGACGGGTTCCGGTGACCGCCCCCAAGGGTTGCCAAAGTGTACGGGTTCGGTGACCGCCCCCAAGGGTTGCCATTTATGCAGGTTCGGTGACCGCCTCAAGGGTCCCTTAGTGGAATCACGGCATCTTGCATTGTGCGAGGCGTGAGGAGATTACAGTGGCCCTAGTGGCTTCTTGGTGAGCATTGTGCCTCCACACCGCTCCAAACGGAGATTAGCATCCGCAAGGGTGTGAACTTCGGGATACATCGTCGTCTCCGCGTGCCTCGGTTATCTCTTACCCGAGCCCCTTTACTTATGCACTTTACTTTGTGATAGCCATATTGTTCTTTGTCATATATCTTGCTATCACATAGTTGCTTATCTTGCTTAGCATAAGTTGTTGGTGCACATAGGTGAGCCTAGTTGTTGTAGGTTTTGTGCTTGACAAATTAACCGCTAAGTTTATTCCGCATTTGTTCAAGCCTAAACTGTAATTATTTTAAAGCGCCTATTCACCCCCCCCCCCTCTAGGCGACATCCTCGATCTTTCAAAATCTTTGAACATTCTATAAAGTGCGATAACTTTTTGAAAATTTCAAACACTTTTAAAAAATCAACAACTTTGAAAAAGCACCTTTATAAACATTTTTTGAAACCTGAACAAAATTTTAAAGTGAAAACACTTTTGAAACATAAATTTTTTCTGCAACCTGAACAAAATTTTGAAGTGCGGGCACTTTTTGATACATAAACATTTTCTGAAACCTGAAAATATTTTTGTGACATCTAAAACATATCACAAGTTTTAAAAAATGTACGGGCCAATCCAAATGTTTATACAATGTATAATAATATTTGTGTGATTCAAAAAATGTTTTATACATTCAAAAAATGTAATATTTCAAGATTGTTCACGGGTTTCAAAAATGTGTTTTTGACATTTTCAAAAGAATATGTCTACAATGTAAAAAAATTGTGTGATGTAAAAAAAGTGTCATAACCTGAACAGAATATGTGTGGCATGTCCTTACAAAAAGCGTATGCAAATATAAAAATATTGAACCATGTAAAAGAGTGTTCGTGTAGTTTTATAAAAAATTGTCATTAAGAAAATGTAAAACATGTATTTGGAAAAATATTACCATGTATTCAAAAGTTTTGAATACATTTAATTTATAAAAATATATAATGGATTTGAAAATATCAAAAATTTATCCAAAAATATTTAATGTGTGTGTTAAAATGTACATTGGGTACTGAGAAAAATTAGACATGTGCAAAAATGAAAAAGAAAAGAAAACGAAAAAGGAAGAAACTAAGAAAAACCAGAATAGTGCGCGCGTGCGAGCAACTGCGCTACTAGGCCGGCCCAATTCAGCAAATCCCGGCCATGTCGTGTCAAGGTTTAAAACAGGCCGAGATTAGAGAGTTTAGTGTGCTAATTTCAGGGATTGAGAGTTCGAGGTTTGATTTAGCTTTCGCCTATAACTTGAAGATCTGTTTTGGACTTTTTCCTGCTATCTAGGGCCCAAACCAAGTGACGCGTACCCTCATACCATTTTGGGCCCAACCATAGTGGCCCAAAACATCGGCCTGAGGGGCGGTTTGGTCTGCATACTCATCCTATTTTGCCTGGCCTAGAGTTGCCCTGAGTCTCACCGGTGGTTGTTTGGTTCTTGGCCCGGAAAAAGGATAGCTTACTGGCCTGAATTCCTTGTACCGTAATTAGCTTTGGTCTATGCTCCAGCCTTGTAATCGACCTAGGTCAGGCGACCCTAATGGGACGCCTGGACGTGCGGCCACATGGCTAAAAGCTGCCTGGGTGGATATTAAATGCAAAAGTAAACCCACCGAGTGCATGGATGGGACATCAATACTCTACCTGCTCAAGCACCAACCAAACGCCTTTATACTACGCCCGCCTGGTCAGGTAGAGAGTGTGTTTGGTTCGAGTCCTGGCACGAAGCTACCTGGCCTGAAGCGTCCCTGGAAGTTGCCTGGGCATTGTTTGGTCTGTGTCCTTGTGAAAAAAGAGTTAGCTCGGCACAGGCCATCCAGGCAAGTGCTTAGCCCGATGAAAAGCGTGCGAGCTTGCTTAGCTGGCCCAGCAACCGGAATGGGACGCCTTTGGGATGACATGGTCTTTGCACGGGTGAAATGAAGAGATTGCGCACACTTTTCTAGACCTCGCACCCCATCATTGTTTAATATTTTCTTGAGCCACATAGTAGAACCAAACAACATCACCATGAGCGTTCGGCCAAAGCCAAAACTAGCCGCTTCCTGTGCTACTTCAGCTTCGCATTTTCCTGTGCATACCGGCGGGCCACCAACCAAACTAGAACTCCGCCATCTCGCGTCCACACTGTGCACCTTCGGCTTCCACACGGAGGACCAGGATAAGAACCAAACAGCCACGAATCACCCGGTGCTAGGCGCCAGGGCGGAAAGGGCAAGCTTTGTCTCGCCCGCAGCGAGATGGGTGCGGTTATGTATCGGTTGTTGCGATACATAGCGCAACATCACCTATGGCTGTAGTACCTCATAAACGGGCCGGTCCAGTGTGCGGGAGAAGAACAGTCTCCCTAGCACACAATTTTTTCTTGTTTGTTTTATTGCTTTTATTTTATTTTCTAAGAAGGAAACAAATTTGGTTTAAATTTTTACAAATGTTCACCACACGTTCCAAAAACATTAATGCAGTGTTAATAAATGTTTGTGCAACTTTAAAAAATGTCGGTACTATTAACAAAAAATTCATGGAAATTAAAAATGTTCTTGTGTTCAAAAATGTAAATATTTTATTATAAGTGTGTATGCAATGTAAAACTGTTCACGGAATCCAAAAACACATTTCATACCATTCAAAAAAATATACGTGTCATTTCCAAAAAACATGCATTTCAAAGCTATGTACATGATCTATTTATAAAATATTTACAAAATGTAAAAAGCTTTCTACCATCCAAAAAAAGTACATGGCCTCTTAAAAACTATTCTCTCTTGAAAAAAATGTTTGTGACGTCTTTTAAAAATGTTTCTACATTGTGAAGGAAATGTTCGTGTGGTTTAACAAAAATGCTTAGTGTCAATTAAAAAATGTTCAATGCTTGTTTGAAAAAATTGTATCGAACACTGAAGACAGGGGTGAAGGAACGTGTGGTTTAACATGTATCGAATAAATGTTTGTAACATGTATTTTTAAAATGTTCAATGTGTAGCAAAAAAGATGCTCCAAGTGTATATAAAAATTTACATTGTGTTTTGAAAAAAGTAGACATGTGCTAACAATAAAGAAACACAAAAAAAAAACAGGAAAAGCGAAGACAATGGTACGCCACAAAACAGAAAACCAAGCAAAAACTAAAAACTCGGTTAAAAACGCATAAAACAGATGAAAGGCGAAAAAACGAACAGAAAATCGAAGGTGTCCATCTTACTGGGTCGTCCCATTGGTTGCACGATTTAGGCACGAGGCCTTGCCTCCCCTGCTGGTTTCGCACAGGGTGGCTCACCTGGGCTGGCCCATTTGCAATGACACGGGATGGCACCGCATTAGCGAAGCGAAAAGGAGCTTGAGGTCATTGTGATCCGTACCTGCCACCTCAATGTTGTTTCCACCGTGATAGCCAATATGAAAAACATGTTTTAGTGTAAATTTACCAGCTTTATGATTAAATAAGTGGACAACAACAACAAAACATAAACGCCCGGTAGCACAAATTCCCATAAACACAAGTCTGTGTGAGGGTTCAAATCGAGGTCCTCTTGCTAGTAAACAGAGTCGTTAGCCACCACCAATACTGAGATTAGGTGTCTAAAATGGCAGCCAAGTGTGTATGAATTATAGCCGCAAACAGATTAAGTATATTCTAAAACTTTAAACATGATTTTCTTTTGCTTTTTAAATGCAAAAATTTTCTAATTTCTGAACTCATTCTGTAAAAGTCGAACATTTTTTGAAACCCAAACATTTTTTTAAAAGGAACAAATTTCAAAGGGAGAACATTTTTTAAACGAACAATTTTTTGAAATGCAAAAATTTATTAACAAAAAAGAACAAAGATTAAAAAAGAAAACATTTTTTGAAATTACAAACAACTTTTTCAAAATGAGATATTTTTTAAATTCCCTGAGCAATATTTGAATTCGTGAACACATTTTTGAAAACATTTTTTTTCTTTATTTGGAAAGTGAAATTCCCGAACATTTTAAAATTTATGACAAGAAATTCAAAGATGAACATTTTCTGAGACTCCCGGAACATTTTTGACTTTTCGAACAAATTTTGATAACATGAACTTTTTTTTAATTTGCGATAAAAATTTGAAAGTAGGAACTTGTCTTGAAATTCCCAAACATTTTCTGAATCTGTGACCAAAACTTGAAATGCGAACATTTTTTAATTTTGAAACTCTAAACTTTTTGAAATTATAAAACCTTTTCTCTAAAGTAGTGAACAAATTTTAAAATTTAAACATTTTACAAAAATGTAAAAAAACTAAAATGCAATTTTTAAAAAAAAATCTGAATATGTTGAAAAATAAAAATAAAAATGATAAAATAGGAAAGAAAAGAGAAAAAGAAACAAAGAAAAAAGAAGAAAGGAAATAAAAAAAGGAAAAAGTGCAGAGAAGAAAAATAGGGAATAAAAGAAAAGAAAACAGGGAAAGACATAAACCGGTTCAGGAACCTTCCCTTACCTTCTAGAAGGTTTCTAAAACCAGGAAAAGTCGACCGGCCCATGTGCGCGCTGGTCGCTAGTTCTGTGCGAATCAACTACAATCTTCCGCAGGATACGGCAGATAGGATTTTCTATTCGTTAATTTCTTTCTTCTTTGCCTCTCTATTCGTTCATTATCTATTTTTTATATATTTTTATAATAGGCTAACAAACTTGTTTGGGACCGCAATTAAGTTTTTTTATTTCTTGTATATTTTTGTCTATATATTCCAGAAGCAGTTTACTTAACAATTTTTAAAGCGTTCATCAAACATTTGAAAAATGTTAGCACAGTGTAAATTCTTTGTTTGCACATTATTTTCTATAATGTTTGCACCTTCAAAAAAATATTCTGGGAAGTTAAAAAAAGTTCATCTGTTCCAAAAAATGACATTTAAAAATATATTTACACAATGTAATAAAATGTTTGTCTAATTTTACACAAATGTGTCGTACCATTCAGGAAAACAATCATAGCATTTAGAAAATATGTTCATGCGTTTCAAAAATATGGTTGTGACATTTAGAAAAATGCTACCATCTAAAAAGTCAATGTGTATTTCAAAATGTTCACATTATATGAAAAAAAGTTCAAACATGTAATTAAAAAGAGTTTAGCGTGTATCTGAAAAATGTTTGGCCTGTATATGAAAAATGTACAACGTGTATTAAGACTGTCGACATGTATTTGAAAAGAAAAGGAAGATAAAGGAAATGAAAAAAAAAACAAAAGGAAAACGACAAAAAAACACGAAAAAAAAGACATGCGTAGAACCTTCTAATGGCGTCCCGTATTAGAGTCATGCACCACATTGTCTCCCGGCCACGTGGGGCAGGGTGTGCATCGCCATGTCGGTTTACCAACAGGTTACATCGAGGCAGCCCACGATGCGTAGAAGGAATTCTCCCAAGACTTGACGCGTGCTCCAAGATTTAGAGGTCATCTACTACACGTTTACCTTCTACATGGCTGACCTAATTGTAACCCTACCCCCCGGGCGGATATATAAACCAGGGGTAAGGCTTGTAGAGAAGGGCACAACGATCTTATAGTAGTTAACCTATACTTTATACTCCATCCCAAATCAATACTGACATAAGTAGTAAGATATAGGGTTTTATTTCTTAGGAGAGCCTAGACTTGGGTATAATCCCTTGTCTCTATTACCATCGCTTCTAAGCTACTAGTTCGAGACCCTACACGAGATCTGCAGGAATCGACTCTGTTACCTTCTTAAAATCGACCAAAACCAGTGAACCATTCCACGAACTGTGTTGGGAAACGTTGCATGGAAAACAAACAAAAAATCTATGCACACACAAGATCTATCAAGGAGATGCATAGCAACGAGAGGGAGAGTGTTTCTACGTACCCTCATAGACCGTAAACGGAAGCGTTCGACAACGCGATTGATGTAGTCGAACTTCTTCCCATTCCAACCGATCAAGCACCGAACGTACGGCACCTCCGCGTTCAGCACATGTTCAGCTCGGTGACGTCCTCCGCCTTCTTAATTCAGCAAGACGGCGAGGTAGTAGATGAATTCTGATAGCACGACGGTGATGTCTACTACACAACCTTCTTCCTGTAGACGTTGTTGGGCCTCCAAGTGCAAAGGTTTGAAGGACAGTAGCAAATTTCCCTCAAGTGGATGACCTAAGGTTTATCAATTCGTGTAGGATGAAGATGGTCTCTCTCGAACAACCCTGCAACCAAATAGCAAAGAGTCTCTTGTGTCCCCAACACACCCAATACAATGGTAAATTATATAGGTGCACTAATTCGGTAAAAAGATGGTGATACAAGTGCAATATGGATGGTAGATATAGGTTTTTGTAATCTGAAAAAAAATATAAACAGCAAGGTAACTAATGATAAAAGTGAGCACAAACGGTATTGCAATGCGTTGAAACAAGGCCTAGGGTTCATACTTTCACTAGTGCAAGTTCTCTCAATAATAATAACATAATTGGATCATATAACTATCTCTCAACATGCAACAAAGAGTCACTCCAAAGTCACTAATAGCGAAGAACAAACGAAGAGATTATGGTAGGGTACGAAACCGCCTCAAAGTTATCCTTTCTGATCGATCTATTCAAGAGTCCATAGTAAAATAGCATGAAGCTATTATTTCCGTTCGATCTATCCTAGAGTTCGTATTAGAATAACACCTTAAGACACAAATCAACCAAAACCCTGATGTCACCTAGATACTCCAATGTCACCACAAGTATCCATGGGTATGATTATACGATATGCATCACACAATCTCAGATTCATCTATTCAACCCAACACAAAGAACTTCAAAGAGTGCCCCAAAGTTTCTCTGGAGAGTCAAGACGAAAACGCGTGCCAACCCCTATGCATAAGTTCATAAGGTCACTAAACCCGCAAGTTGATCACCAAAACATACATCAAGTAGATCACGTGAATATCCTATTGTCACCACAGATAAGAACATGTAAGACATACATCAAGTGTTCTCAAATCCTTAAAGACTCAATCCGATAAGATAACTTCAAAGGAAAAACTCAATCCATTACAAGAGAGTAGAGGGGGAGAAACATCATAAGATCCAACTATAATAGCAAAGCTCGCGATAAATCAAGATCGTGCCCAATCAAGAACACGAGAGAGAGAGAGAGAGAGAGAGAGAGAGAGAGAGAGAGAGATTAAACACATAGCTACTGGTACATACCCTCAGCCCCGAGGGTGAACTACTCCCTCCTCGTCATGAAGAGCGCCGGGATGATGAATATGGCCACGGTGAGGGATTCCCCCTCGGCAGGATGCCTAACAGAGGTCCCGATTGGTTTTGGTGGCTCTGAGGCTTGCGGCGATGGAACTCTGATCTAGGTTATGTTCTGGAAGTTTGGGTATATATACGAGGTGTGGGCACCGGGACCAAGACAGGGGGGGGCCCACGAGGCGGCCACGAGAAAGGGGGGCGTGCCCAGGGGGGTAGGTTGCGCCCCCCCCCCCACCCTTGTGGTGGCCTCGGGACTCTCCTGGCCCATCTCCGGTACTCCGTGGGCTTATTCTGGTCCAAAAACGATCTCCGTGAAGTTTCAGGTCAATTGGACTCCGTTTGGTATTCCTTTTCTGCGATACTCAAAAATAAGGAAAAACATAAACTGGCACTGGGCTCTAGGTTAATAGGTTAGTCCTAAAAATCATATAAAATAGCATATAAATGCATATAAAACATCCTAGAAGGATAAAATAATAGCATGGAACAATAAAAAATTATAGATACATTGGAAACGTACCAAGCATCCCCAAGCTTAATTCCTGCTCGTCCTCGAGTAGGTAAATGATAAAAACAGAATTTTTGATGTGGAATGCTACCTAACATAATTTTCAATGTAATTCTCTTTAATGTGGCATGAATATTTAGATCCAAAAGATTCTAGATAAAGGTTTAATATTGACATAAAAATAGTAATACTTCAAGCATGCTAACCAAGCAATTAGGTCTTATCAAAATAACATAGCCAAAGAAAGCTTATCCCTACAAAATCATATAGTTTGGCCATGCTCCATTTTCGTCACACAAAATGCTCCCATCATGCACAACCCCGATGACAAGCCAAGCAATTGTTTCATACTTAGCCTTTTAAAACTCTTTCAACTTTCACGCAATATATGAGCGCGGGCCATGGACATAGCACTATGGATGGAATAGCATATGATGATGGAGGTTATGTTAGAAGACAAAAAAAGGAGAAACTCTCACATTGACGCGGCTAATCAACGGGCTATGGAGGTGCCCATCAATTGATGTCAATGCGAGGAGAAGGGATTGCCATGCAACGGATGCACTAGAGCTTGGTGCTACTTTGAAGCACAAGTGTGCGAAAAGGATAGTAACATTGTCCCTTCTCTCTTTTTCTCTCATTTTTTTGTTTGGGCTTCTTTGTCCTCTTTTTTTATTTTGGCTTCTTTGGCCTCTTTTTTTCCGTCCGGAGTCTCATCCCGACTTGTGGGGGAATCATAGTCTCCGTCATCCTTTCCTCACATGGGACAATTCTCCAATAATGAAAATCATCACACTTTTATTTACTTACAACTCAAGAATTACAACTCGATACTTAGAACAAAATACAACTCTATGTGAATGCCTCCGTGATGTCTGCAGGATGTGCAATGAATCAAGAGCGACATGTATGAAAGAATTATGAAGGTGGCTTTGCCACAAATACGATGTCAACTACATGATCATGCAAAGCAATATGACAATGATGGAACGTGTCATAATAAGCGGAATGGTGGAAAGTTGCATGACAATATATCTCGGAATGACTATGGAAATGCCATAATAGGTAGGTATGGTGGCTGTTTTGAGGAATATAGAAGGAGGCTTATGTGTGATAGAGTGTATCATATCACGTGGTTTGGATGCACCGTGAAGTTTGCACCAACTCTCAAGGTGAAAAAGGGCAATGCATGGTGCTTGAAGAGGCTAGCAATGATGGAAGGGTGAGAGTGCGTATAATCCATGGACTCAACATTAGTCATAAAGAACTCACATACTTATTGCAAAAATCTACAAGTCATCAATACTAAGCACTACGTGCATGCTCCTAGAGGGATAGATTGGTAGGAAAAGACCATCGCCTTTTCCCCGATCGCCACTCATAAGGAAAGCAATCAAAGAACACCCCATGCTTCAAATTTGTCACACAACGTTTACCAAACGTGCATGCTACAGGACTTGCAATCCTCAACACAAGTATTTCTCAGTTCACAATTACCCAACTAGCATGACTCTAACATTACCACCTTTATATCTCAAAACAACTATCAAGTATCAAAATTCTCATAGTATTTAATGCACTCTATATGGAAGTTTTTAGTATACCCATCTTGGATGCCTATCATATTAGGACTAAATTCATAACCAAAGCAAATTACCATGATGTTCTAAAGACTCTCAAAATAATATAAGTGAAGCATGAGAGATCAATAATTTCTATAAAATAAAACCACCATCGTGCTCTAAAAATATATAAGTGAAGAAATAGAGCAAACAACAAACTACTCCGAAAGATATAAGTGAAGATCAATGAGTAGTTGAATAATTATGTAACTATGTGAAGCCTCTCTAACATTTAAGAATTTCAGATCTTGGTATTTATTCAAACAGCAAGCAAAACAAAAGGAAATAAAATGATGCTCCAAGCAAAACACATATCATGTGGTGAATAAAAATATAGCTCCAAGTAAATTTACCGATGAGCGAAGGCGAAAGAGGGGATGCCTTCGGGCATCCCCAAGATTAAACTCTTGGTTTTCCTTGAATGTTACCTTGGGTTGCCTTGGGCATCCCCAAGCTTAGGCCTTTGCCACTCCTTATTCCATAGTCCATCGAATCTTTACCCAAAACTTGAAAACTTCACAACACAAAACTTAATAGAAAACTCGTAAGCTCCGTTAGTATAAGAAAATAAATCACCACGTAGGTACTGTTGTAAACTCATTCTAAATTCATATTGGTGTAATATCTACTGTATTCCAACTTCTATATGGTTCATACCATCTGATACTACTCATAGATTCATCAAAATAAGCAAACAACACATAGAAAACAAAATCTGTCAAAACAGAACAGCCTGTAGCAATCTGTATCATTCGAGTACTTCTGTAACTCCAAAAATCTGAAATAAATTGGTGGAATTGAGGAATTTGTCTATTGATCATCTGCAAAAGAATCAACCTAAAATCACTCCCCAGTAAAAAATGGCAGCTAATCTCGTGAGCGCAAAAGTTTCTGTTTTTACAAGAAGATCAAGAAGACTTCACCCAAGTCTTCCCAAAGGTTCTACTTGGCACAAACACTAATTAAAACAATAAAACCACATATAAATAGAGGCTAGATGAATTATTTATTACTAAACAGTAGCAAAAAGCAAAGAACAAAAATAAAATTGGGTTGCCTCCCAACAAGCGCTTACGTTTAACGCCCTAGCTAGACATGATGATTTCAATGATGCTCACATAAAAGATAAGAATTGAAACATAAAGAGAGCATCATGAAGAATATGACTAGCACATTTAAGTCTAACCCACTTCCTATGCATAGGGATTCTGTGAGCAAACAACTTATGGGAACAATAATCAACTAGCATAGGAAGGCAAAACAAGCATAACTTCAAGATTTTAAGCACATAGAGAGGAAAATTGATATTATTGCAATTCCTACAAGCATATATTCCTCCCTCATAATAATTCTCAGTAGCATCATGAATGAAACAATATAACCATCACATAAAGCATTATTTTCATGATCTACAAGCATAGAAAATTTACTACTCTCCACATGAGCAAATTCTTCTCATTGAAATAGTGGGAGTATCATAAGAAACTTCGAATACTATAAATTGTTTCCATATTAAAAGAGTAATGTTCACAAAAGGGTAATTATAATCATGACAAATTTTATAAATATAATCATCACTACTTTTTATAGCATAAGTGTCATCACAATAATCATCATAAGTAGCAACTTTGTTCTCATCATAATCAATTGAAACCTCTTCCAAGATAGTGGAATCATTACTATATAAAGTCATGACCTCTCCAAATCCACTTTCATAATTGTCACAGTAAGATTCAACACCCTACAAAATAGTGGGATCATTACTTCCTAAAGTTGACACTCTTCCATACCCAGTTTCATCAATATAATCATCATAAATAGGAGGCATGTTATCATCATAATAAATTTGCATATCAAAACTTGGGAGGTTAAAATATCATCTTCATAAAACATAGCATCCCCAAGCTTGGGACAAACATTAATTACAGCAAATAAATTCTCAAACATGTCATTCTCATCAAACATAGCTGTGACGCTTGGGATAATTAAGCTACGGTAGTTCTCTGCTAACGGTGCCACGTCACTTCAATTACTGTTGCTAATCTCTCGTTAGTTCAAAAACCGATTCAAAATTCAAATTCAAAATATGGCATACAGCAATAGTTTTCAAACATTAGAACAAAATGTTAGGTTAGTGCAAAAATATTATGTAGGTAATTGTTGTGAAGGAAACTCATTTTTAGAAAATGCTAAAAGGCTCTAAAATAAATAGAACAAAAAGGAAAATAAAAAACAAAAACTAAAAGAAAAAAGAGAAAGCAACCCCCCACTGGCTCCGGCCAAGAAAGCCACCGCCCAATCGGGCCCACGACCACCAGGCCGGCCCAACCGCCACTCACCCACTCCCATTCCCCATAACCCCCACTTCCCTCGAAACCCTAGTCCAACAGCAACCACTCCCCCCCCCACTCGCGCCCCCACTCTCCCCCTCCCTTGATCCAGATCGGATCGGGGCATGACGCCGCCGTGGGCCGCCGCCTCGCCCTCATTCGTCGCCGTCCGGAGCCCGCCTAGACCTCGCCGGATCTCCCTCGCCGGCTTGCTTCCTCTCCGCCATCGTCCCCGCCGACCACCCCGACCCCCGCTGCCCCCGTCCCTACGAATCACAGTGAGGCCCCCAGCCTCGTCCTCTCCCCGCACTCGTCGTCCGTTATAGTCGTCGTGCCGCCTCCCTCGCGCACGGCCACGCCCGCTCGTACATGCCTCGGTCATCGCCCGCGTGTGGCCGTCCCCATCAACGGCGCTCCAAGCCACATCGCCGCTCGCACCTGCGCCCGGTGCTCGCTCCGCCATGGCCGAGCCCCGCCTCGCTTTGCTGTTGCCGCCCATGACTCCGCCGTGCCCTCCCGCTCGCCACGCGCGCGCCGCGCCTCGCCTCGTAAATGCGTCGTTGCGGTAGCGCCCGCCTCGCTTCGGCGCACCATCCAGCACTTTTCGCCCGCGTCGTGCCTGTCCCTTCTCATTGTTCTTTGTGCGCGCGACCTTGGCACCCTCGCCGCCGCGCCTCTCGCCTCTCTCGCCGCTTCTTGCCCCGGACCCTGCTTCCCTCGTTCCGCTCTGCTGCCTCACTTCAGCAGACGCACCGCGCTGAGCGTGCCGTCTCCAACCACTCCGCCCCTCATGGCGCTTCGTAGCGCCTGTGTCGGTGCATCCTCAGCAGACGACACCCATTCGGGTGTGCCCGACGCCCGACCCGCTATGGCCCCTCTGGGCCAATGACAAATGGGCCCAACCCAAGAACATTTTTTAAGAAAGAATTAAAAAACAATAAATAAATAATTAAATAATTAAATAATTAAATAATTAATTAATTAGTTAATTAAAGAATTAATTAATTAATCATAATTAATTAATCTAATCAACTAGTTAGTTTAGTTAAATAGTACCTCTATTGACTGCTGACGTCATGCTGATGCTATAATACTAATTTTGAATTAATTTAATAATAATAATTTAGAAAATGATTTAAAACTTTAAAAATTAATATAAAATAAATTGTAGCTCAGATGGAAAAACTTTGTACATGAAAGCTGCTCAGAACGACGAGATGAATCCGGATACGCAGCCCGTTCGTCCGCCACACATCCCTAGCATAGCAAACACGCAACTTTCCCCCTCCGGTTCATCTGTCCGAAAATACGAAACACCGGGGATACTTTCTCGGATGTTTTCCCCCTTCGCCGGTATCACCTACTACCGCGTTAGCGCACACCTAGCAATGCTCATTGTCATGGCATGCATCGTCATGCATATGTTTGCATTATATTTATTGTTTCTTCCCCCTCTTCTCTTGCTAGACACTGAGACCGACGCCGCTGCTACCCAGTACAACTACGGTGTTGACGACACCTCCTTCTTGGCTGAGCTTCCAGGCAAGCCCCCCCCCCCTTGATCACCAGATATCGCCTATTCCTTCTCTCTACTGCTTGCATTAGAGTAGTGTAGCATGTTACTGCTTCGGTTAATCCTATTCTGCTGAATAGCCTATCATTGTTGCTACAGTTGTTACCCTTACCTGCAATCCTAAATGCTTAGTATAGGATGCTAGTATTCCATCCGTGGCCCTACACTCTTGTCTGTCTGCCATGCTATACTACTGGGCCATGATCACTTCGGGAGGTGATCATGGGCATATGCTATATACTTTATATTGTAACATTACTTATGATACTGTTCGGAGATGGGGGTTGAAGGGGCAGGTGGCTCCATCCCGGTAGAGGTGGGCCTGGGCTCCCGACGGCCCCCGACTATTACTTTGTGGCGGAGCGACAGGGCAGGTTGAGACCACCTAGGAGAGAGGTGGGCCTGGCCCTGGTCGGCGTCCGCGGTTACTTCTAAATAACACGCTTAACGAGATCTTGGTATTTGATCTGAGTCTGGCCACTGGCCTATACGCACTAACCAACTATGCGGGAACAGTTATGGGCACTCCACGTCATGGTATCAGCCGAAGCATTCTTGACATCAGCGATTGAGCGGCGCGCGCCCGGTTGGACCGCGTAACGCAACTTCCTTTGTAATGGAGGTTGCTAGGTCTGCTCTCCGGCCGCCCACGCAACGTGCAGGTGTGCAATGGGCGATGGGCCCAGACCCCTGCGCGCATAGGATTTAGACCGGCGTGCTGACCTCTCTGTTGTGCTTAGGTGGGGCTGCGACGTGTTGATCTTCCGAGGCCGGGCATGACCCAGAAAAGTGTGTCCGGCCAAAGAGGATCGAGCGTATTGGGTTATGTGGTGCACCCCTACAGGTAAGTTTATCTATTCGAATAGCCGTGACCTCGGTAACAGGATGACTTGGAGTTGTACCTTGACCTTATGACAACTAGAACTGGATACTTAATAAAACACACCCTTCCAAGTGCCAGATATAACCCGGTGATCGCTCTCACACAGGGCGACGAGGGGATGATCGCCGAGTAGGGTTATGCTATGCGATGATACTTGGTGAACTTACCATCTACTCTCTTCTACATGTTGCAAGATGGAGGCTGCCAGAAGCGTAGTCTTCGATAGGATTAGCTATCCCCCTCTTATTTTGGCATTCTGCAGTTTAGTCCACCGATATTGCCCTTTACACAGATACCCGTGCATATGTAGTGTAGATCCTTGCTTGCGAGTACTTTGGATGAGTACTCATGGTTGCTTTTATCCCTCTCCCCACCCCCTTTTCCTTTCTTCCTAGCTGTCGCAACCAGATGCTGGAGCCCAGGAGCCAGACGCCACCGTCGACGACGACTCCTACTACACCGGAGGTGTCTACTACTACGTGCAGGCCGCTGCCGACAGCCAGGAGTAGTTTAGGAGGATCCCAGGCAGGAGGCCTGCGCCTCTTTCGATCTGTATCCCAATTTGTGCTAGCCATCTTATGGCAACTTGTTTAACTTATGTCTATACTCAGATATTGTTGCTTCTGCTGACTCGTCTATGATCGAGCACTTGTACTCGAGCCCTCGAGGCCCCTGGCTTGTATTATGATGCTTGTATGACTTATTTATGTTTTTAGTGTTGTGTTGTGATATCTTCCCGTGAGTCCCTGATCTTGATCGTACACGTTTGTGATAACCCACAAGTATAGGGGATCGCAACAGCTTTCGAGGGTAGAATATTCAACCCAAATTTGTTGATTCGACACAAGGGGAGCCAAAGAATATTCTCAAGTATTAGCAGCTGAGTTGTCAATTCAACCACACCTGGAAACTTAATATCTGCAGCAAAGTGTTTAGTAGCAAAGTAATATGAGAGTGGTGGTAACGGTAACAAAAGTAAAGACAGCAGAAGTAATGTTTTTGGTATTTTGTAGTGATTGTAACAGTAGCAACGGAAAAGTAAATAAGCGAGAACCAGTATATGGAAAGCTCATAGGCACCGGATCAATGATGGATAATTATGCCGGATGCGGTTCGTCATGTAACAGTCATAACATAGGGTGACACAGAACTAGCTCCAATTCATCAATGTAATGTAGGCATGTCCGAATATAGTCATATGTGCTTATGGAAAAGAACTTGCATGACATCTTTGTCCTACCCTCCCATGGCAGCGGGTCCTATTGGAAACTAAGGGATATTAAGGCCTCCTTTTAATAGAGAACCGAACAAAGCATTAGCACATAGTGAATACATGAACTCCTCAAACTATGGTCATCACCGAGAAGTATCCCGATTATTGTCACTTGGGTTGTCGGATCATAACACATAATAGGTGACTATAGACTTGCAAGATAGGATCAAGAACTCACATATATTCATGAAAACATAATAGGTTCAGATCTGAAATCATGGCACTTCGGGCCCTAGTGACAAGCATTAAGCATAGAAAAGTCATAGCAACATCAATCTCAGAACATAGTGGATACTAGGAATCAAACCCTAACAAAACTAACTCGATTACATGATAAATCTCATCCAACCCATCACCGTCCAGCAAGCCTACGATGGAATTACTCACGCACGGCGGTGAGCATCATGAAATTGGTGATGGAGGATGATTGATGATGACGACGGCGACGAATCCCCCTCGGAGCCCGAACGGACTCAGATCAGCCCTCCCGAGAGGTTTTAGGGCTTGGCGGCGGCTCCGTGATCGTAAAGCGATAATTTCTTCTCTCTTATTTTTTCTCCCGAAAGCCAATATATAGAGTTGGAGTTGGCGTCGGAAGGTGTCCAGGGGCCCACGAGGTAGGGGCGCCCTAGAGGGGCGCCCCACCTCGTGGACAGGTGTGGGCCCCTGGTATTCATCTTTGGCGAGGATTTTTTATTTTTTATAAGACATCCCGTGGAGTTTCGTGTCATTCCAAGAACTTTTGTTTTCTCGCACATAAAACAACATCATGGCAATTCTGCTGAAAACATCGTCAGTCCGGGTTAGTTCCATTCAAATCATACAAGTTAGAGTCCAAAACAAGGGCAAAAGTGTTTGGAAAAGTAGATACAACGGAGACGTATCAGTTTGCGTGCATGATTAGTGTACGGTTGAATCGGGGGCGTCACAATAGCATCCCCAAGCTTGGGCCTTTTCATATCATAAGCATAATCACTCTCATCATTAATAGTATGGATAACACCAATAGTATAGCAATTATCATCATCACAATGAGTAATAGGAGCAACATCATTTGAAAGGGATACCCTTTTACCTTTGCTTCTCCGTCTTTTCTTTTTCTTCTTCGCATCATGTGTGGGTTTTATCCTCTTTTTGGAGCTCCTAATGAGATTGGTTGAATAGAAGGCTCCTCCTCGTTACCTGATTCATCATAAGAAATAATAGGAGGATATTGGGAAGTCTCTTCCCTTTCATTAGTATTCTCTTCATCTTCTATTTGTTTTCTTGTCTTTATGTAATTGGCAATATAAGGATTTTCAATGCAATTCACCGCACAATACATATAAATTTCCTCTAGATCAAAATCAAGAACTTTATCAAGGACAAATTCTGGTATCCTTAGTTATACGTTTCATTTCTTCATAACCCACAAGCAAACAAAGTTCATTATGATGCGCAAGGGAAATCAAGTCATCACAATTTTTGGACACGATTCGTTCATGAAACAATTTGCATTGGATATTTAAATGACCACGTTCATTGCAAAGTTCACAAGGATGGCTAAGAAAATTTAAACTTTCAACCCAAACATCTAGCCTTTCTTGTAACCATTTAGTTTCTAAATACTTACGCCTCTTGCAAAATCTATCTTCCCTATTTGGTGTGTACTTGCAAACTCTATGCACTCCACAAAAATTGACATGCTTATAAGAGACATTTTCATCATGACTAGTGCAATCATCATTAGTACTATGGATATTCAAAGAGTTCATACTAACAACATTGCAATCATGCTCATCATTCAAAGATTTAGTGCCAAACATTTTAATGCATTCTTCTTCTAGCACTTGGGCACAATTTTCCTTCCATAATTTTCATGAAAGATATTAAAAAGATGAAGCATATGAGGCACCCTCAATTCCACTTTTTTGTAGTTTTCTTTTATAAACTAAACTAGTGATAAAACAAGAAATAAAAAGATTTGATTGCAAGATCTAAAGATATACCTTCAAGCACTAACCTCCCCGGCAACGGCGCCAGAAAAGAGCTTGATGTCTACTACACAACCTTCTTCTTGTAGACGTTGTTGGGCCTCCAAGTGCAGAGGTTTGTAGGATAGTAGCAAATTTCCCTCAAGTGGATGACCTAAGGTTTATCAATCCGTGTAGGATGAAGATGGTCTCTCTCAAACAACCCTACAACCCTACAACCAAATAACAAAGAGTCTCTTGTGTCCCCAACACACCTAATACAATGGTAAATTGTATAGGTGCACTAGTTCGGCGAAGAGATGGTGATACAAGTTCAATATGGATGGTAGATATAGGTTTTTGTAATCTGAAAATATAAAAACAGCAAAGTAATAATGATAAAAGTGAGCACAAATGGTATTGCAATGCGTTGAAACAAGGCCTAGGGTTCATAATTTCACTAGTGCAAGTTCTCTCAATAATAATAACATAACTGGATCATATAACTATCCCTCAACATGCAACAAAGAGTCACTCCAAAGTCACTAATAGCGGAGAACAAACGAAGAGATTATGGTAGGGTACGAAACCACCTCAAAGTTATCCTTTCTGATCGATCTATTCAAGAGTCCGTAGTAAAATAGCACGAAGCTATTCTTTCCGTTCGATCTATCCTAGAGTTCGTACTAGAATAACACCTTAAGACACAAATCAACAAAAACTCTAATGTCACCTAGATACTCCAATGCCACCACAAGTATCCGTGGGTATGATTATACGATATGCATCACACAATCTCAGATTCATCTATTCAACCAACACAAAGAACTTCAAAGAGTGTCCCAAAGTTTCTACCAAGAGTCAAGATTTAAAATGTGTGCCAACCCCTATGCATAAGTTCACAAGGTCACGAACCCATAAGTTGATCACCAAAACATACATCAAGTAGATCACGTGAATATCCCATTGTCACCATAGATAAGCACATGCAAGACATACATCAAGTGTTCTCAAATCCTTAAAGACTCAATCCGATAAGATAACTTCAAAGGGAAAACTCAATCCATTACAAGAGAGTAGAGGGGGAGAAACATCATAAGATCCAACTATAATAGCAAAGCTCGCGATACATCAAGATCGTGCCGAATCAAGAACACGAGAGAGAGAGAGAGATCAAACACATAGCTACTGGTACATAACCTCAGCCCCTAGGGTGAGCTACTCCCTCCTCGTCATGGAGAGCGCCGAGATGATGAAGATGGCCACCGGTGAGGTATTCCCCCTCCGGCAGGATGCCGGAACAGGGTCCCGATTGGTTTTTGGTGGCTATAGAGGCTTGCGGCGGCGGAACTCCCAATCTAGGTTGTGTTTTGGAAGTTTGGGTATATATAAGAGGTGTTGGCATCGGGAACAAGTCAGGGGGGGTCCATGAGGCGGCCATGAGATAGGGGGCACGCCCAGGGGAGTAGGGTGCGCCCCCCACCCTCGCGGTGGCCTTGGGACTCTCCTGGTCCATCTCTGGTACTCCGTGGGCTTATTCTGGTCCAAAAACGATCTCCGTGAAATTTTAGGTCAATTGGACTCCGTTTGGTATTCCATTTCTGCGCTACTCAAAAACAAGGAAAAAACAGAAACGGACACTGGGCTCTAGGTTAATAGGTTAGTCCCAAAAATCATATAAAATAGCATATAAATGCATATAAAACATCCTAGAAGGATAATATAATAGCATGGAACAATAAAAAATGATAGATACGTTGGAGACGTACCAGACGGCGTGGTGACGGTGATGGTGATGCGATCTCCGCAGGACTTCGCCTAAGCACTATGAAAATATGACCGAGGGAGTAAACGATGGACGGGGGCGCCTCACACGGCTAATACGATATTGTGTCCTTGTGTGGCACCCCCTCCCCATGTATATATAGGTGGGAGGGGAGGGGAGGTAGCCAGACGCGCTCTAGGGCTGGCCGCCGGCCCCAAGGGCCCCTGCCTTGCCCTGCTCCCCCTGCCATATTTCCCCAAAGGAGAAAGGAATGAGGAGGGGGAGGAAAGGGGAGACCTAGTCTCCACTTTCCTTCTCCCCTAGGGTCGGCCAGCTATGGGGGCGCACTAGCCCCTTGTGGGCTGGTGTGTTCCCTCACTTGGCCCATAAGGCCCATAGCTTCGCCGGGGGTGCCCTGAACACCTTCCGGTGACCCGATAAGTACCTGGTATTACCCGAAACACTTCCGGTGTCCAAATACCCTCGTCCTATATATCAATCTTTACCTCTCAATCATTTCAAGACTCCTCGTCATGTCTGGTGATTTTATCCGGGACTCTGAACAACATTCGGTCACCAAATCATATAACTCATATAACACTATATCATTGAGAACTATGTAGACATGACCGAGACACCTCTCCGGTCAATAACCAATAGCGGAACTTGGATGCCCATATTGGCTCCTACATATTCTACGAAGATATTTCTCGGTCGAACCGTTATGACAACATACACAATTCGTTTTGTCCATCGGTATGTTACTTGCCCAAGATACGATCGTCGGTATCTTCATACCTAGTTCAATCTCGTTACCGGCAAGTCTCTTTACTCGTTCCATAATACATCATCCTGTAACTAACTCATTAGTCACTTTGCTTGCAAGGCTTCTTATGATGTGTATTACCGAGAGGGCCCAGAGATACCTCTCCGATACCCGGAGTGACAAATCCTAATATCGATCTATGCCAACTCAACAAACACATTCGGAGATACCTGTAGAGCATCTTTATGATCGCCCAATTACGTTATGACGTTTGATAGCACATAAGGTATTCCTCCGGTATCCGGGAGTTGCATAATCTCATAGTCGAAGGAATATGTATTTGACATGAAGAAAGCAATAGCAATAAACTGAATGATCAATATGCTAAGCTAACGGATGGGTCTTGTCCATCACATCATTCTCCTAATGATGTGATCCCGTTGTCAAATGACAACACATGTCTATGGTTAGGAAACCTTAACCATCTTTGATCAATGAGCTAGTCTAGTAGAGGCTTACTAGGAAAACGGTATCTGTTTATGTATTCACACATATATTTAAGTTTCCGATCAATACAATTCTAGCATGGATTATAAACCTTTATCATGAATAAGGAAATATAAAATAAACAACTTTATTGTTGCCTCTAGGGCATATTTCCTTCAAACTGCTGTTAAGAACCTTCCCGCAGGCCGCTTCGCTGCGTCGGGCCACTGGGACCATGCTACAACTCAGGCAAGGTGGCGTCACTTCTTGCAATAAGCAAAACATAGCTCCTCGGAGCTGAATAACCAAAGCGGGTGAAGCTTTAATCCCAGATCGTCGAGGCAGCCATATGCGCAAAATTTGGGCCATGCACGTGTACCTTTTATTTCTCCACCTACCAACTTTGGTTGGAACCTAGATAAGTCGTATGCATGCCTAGAAATAGAGTTAACAACGCGTAGACTAAAAACTTGTTTGAGATCTTTGCTCCATCTACCCATCCCTTTGTGGAATACAAGGCCACCTCTTTAGGTGATGATTCCAAGCCCACCCTTCGGGGTGATGTACACGACCTTCACAACTGAGAATCATAGATGAACATTTACCTTTGTCCTCATTTTCTCTTGGATTTTGTGTGGATCAATTTCAATTAAATTGAGTAAGAAAACGATCGCAAGAGTATGTGTTCATCTGGGTATCAGTCAAGAGGTTTGCACATCAGTTTTCATTGTCGGATTTGCGCTTCGCCAAATAGGCTACACTAGTTATCATGTGTGTGTTCTTCATTCATTATTGCTCCTGTCATGTAATTCATGAAGACTGGTCAACCTAGTCGTAACTAGATGCAAGGGAGAACGATTTAGAAGGGAGTCAACCTCGACAACGTAGAGGCAGACAATAAGGACCGGAGGGAGCATGCCATGTGTGTAGAACAACTCAAACAACCGTGCACAGCTATCTCAATGAAGCAAATGTCTAATTCAGTGGTGAAAGGCTTGGGTATGGCCAGGAAAGATCAGAGAGTGAGGCAGGGAACTAGATCTAGGTACGGTGTCACCCGAATCTGGTCAGAGAGGACCCAGCGAAGGAATCAACTGAACATAGTCACGATGAGGGACATAGACGAACGACGGCCCACCATGATTTGGGAGAGGCTGAAGTGCCAGATTCAATGGTAGAGTACATGGATCCATTCGAGGATGATCAAGGGGAGGGGTGTGGAAGGTGCTGGGCCTCCAGGTGCAGTGTTTTGTAGAAATCAACTAAATTCCCTAAAATGGATGCCCTTAAGGTTTGTCGAACCAATAGGGGTACTTGGACTACAAATAATGACCAATAACTATACCATTAATATAGGCATGAATAGCACTGACCCCTCGTCACTGACGCGCCCATGGCCATTGGTCCAAGATGAAGCTCATCACAGACAAACTCGAAAAGTGGTGTAAGTGATGAATCTCTAGGAGCTATCCTAGGCAGTTAACATTGGCTGGTCAAGTTCTGACATGTTAGTGATAAGTGACAGTCTACTTGGAGCTAAGGATATGGCATCACAAACGGGTTGCTATAGGTGATTGGTTAGTGATATCGAGTCATCGCTAACCTCCCCATTTAGTTGCATGTCATTAGTGTCAGTTCTAATTTATAACTCTTCTTCCCTCATGGAGGAACTGTGAAACAAAGAAGTATGAACGCATTTCATGCTTCCTCGATCACTGGTTAGGCGTTGTGGTTACGAGGGCTCTTGTTCATCTACCAGGTCATTGGTTCCCAATGGCACGCATTGAACTAGCCAACAAGGATTCCCACAATGGAGCTCGTTGGGTTACTAGAGCACCGTTCCTACGACACTGATAGACATCCTTTGGCTATATATATGTAGCAATGGCAGTTCCACCTCCTCTCGTAGGCATTTCCTCACTTGCTTTTGATAGTCTGCAAGTGCATAGGTTTCAGCTGTAGCCTTTTCGAAGTAAAATCATCAATCCCACAGATAGCACATGAATCGGACTTTTGCCTCCTATAATGAATTATGGGATTGTGCCTGCAGATAATTGTAGGCTCCAAACAAAGTGAGGACAGAAGTAAATTGTAATTGAGTAGCTGGAGTGACTGATGGAATAACAGAGGAGTAAGGCGTTCTCAGACAGTTCGGAATCCCCATTGGTATGTTTCTAGCGCACCTATGCGAGGTCGTAGTGTGGTATGGACACTTGAGCCACTCTTGACGATTATGCTGGGTAAAGCCAGGTACAGAACACGTTCTACTGGAAGTAGACTTCGTGCCATGCATGCCACCATCATAGTCTCCCCCATAGGGTTACAAGTATGATAATTAAGGGTTTACCCCGTGGATGTGACCTCTCTAAGGGTTCTCCGTAATTGTGAAGGTTAGGAGCCAAGGCTTTTACTGTCACCCTAAATTACCTTCACATCCGAGCCCTTTACAGTGACAATGATATAGTTTGTGGCCATAAGGCAAAAATGCTGAATGGGGCCCCTTCACAACATCCATGAAGTTGTTAAACTAAGCATTCGACAGAGGATCTCATATGCAAAATAATGGTTCAAATCCTATACATACCAAGGTTCATCCATATCCCCGAGAACTAGGGGTCTACTCACACATGGAGACAAGAAACATCATGATGGGGATGATGATTTAACATGAATGAATGATACAAGTAAGACACAAGACAACCCACTAGGGTTCCCGATGTTACAATCATAAGGATGTGGATGATGATGACGATGGCAATGGTGATGATGAGGATGACAGTGGTGATGATGTTGTAGCCGCCTTGTGCTTGGGGATGAGGAGGCCCTCTGATACGTCTCCAACGTATCTACAATTTTTTTATTGTTCCATGTTATTATATTATCTGTTTTGGATGTTTTATATGCATTAATATGCTATTTTATGTTATTTTTGGGACTAACCTATTAATCTAGAGCCTAGTGCCAGTTTCTGTTTCTTCTTCTTTTTGAGCTTCGCAGAAAAGGAATACTAAACGGAGTCCAAACGGAATAAAACTTCACGATGATTTTTCTTGGACCAGAAGACACCCAGGGGACTTGGAGTCCAAGCCAGAAGAGCCACGAGGCGGCGGCAAGGGTGGAGGGCGCTCCCCTGACCTAGATCTTCCTCCTATATATTCACATATATTCCAGAACCACCAGAAGCATCCACGAAAACACTTCTCCACCGCCGCAACCTTCTGTTCCGGTGAGATCCCATCTTGGGGCCTTTTCCGGCATCCTGCCGGAGGGGGATTCAATCACGGATGGCCTACATCAACCCTATCACCCTTCCGATGAAGCGTGAGTAGTTAACCACAGACCTACGGATCGTAGCTAGTAGCTAGATGGCTTCTTCACTCTCTTTGATTCTTAATACCATGTTCTCCTTGATGTTCTTGGAGATATATCCGATGTAATCTTCTTTTGCGACGATCAACTTATCTATGAATATTATTTGAATCTTCTCTGAATTCTTTTATGCATGATTTGATATATTTGTATTTCTCTTCGAATTATCGGTTTGGTTTGGCCAACTAGATTGGTTTTTCTTGCATGGGAGAGGTGCTTAGCTTTGGGTTCAATCTTGTGTGTTTTCACCTAGTGATAAAGTAGGGGTAGCGAGACACGTATTGAATTGTTGCCATCGAGGATAAAAAGATGGGGTTTTCATCATATTGCTTGAGTTTATCCCTCTACATCATGTCATCTTACTTAAGGCGTTACTCCATTTTTTATGAACTTAATACTCTAGATGCATGCTGGATAGCGGTCGATGTATGGAGTAATAGTAGTAGATGCAATCAGGAGTCGGTCTACTTGACACGGACGTGATGCCTATATTGCATAATCATTGCCTTGGATATCGTCATAACTTTGCGCTTTTCTATCAATTGCTCGACAGTAATTTGTTCACCCATCGTATTATTTGCCTTCATGAGACAAGCCTCTAGTGAAACCTATGGCCCCCGGGTCTATTTTCCATCATATTAGTTTATGATATACTATTTTGCAATCTTTTATTTTCAGATCTATAAACCAAAAAACCCAAAAATATTTTATCTTTGTTTAGTTCTATGTATCTCTATCAGATCTCACATGTGCAAGTGGCCGTGAAGGGATTGACAGCCCCTTTATTGCGTTGGGTGCAAGTGTTTGATTGTCTGTGCAGGTGCATCTATTAGGGACTTGTGCGTTTCTCCTACTGGATTGATACCTTGGTTCTTAACGAGAGAAATACTTATCTCTACTGTGCCGCATCACCCTTTTCTCTTCAAGGCAAAAACCAACACAAGCTCAAGAAGTAGCACCCTCCTCCTTGCGAATCCCTCCTGCGGATGGGCTCTGGAGGCTGGGGTTCTGCCTTCTGGACGAGTTTTTGGTCTCTCTGGGCGTATGATCCCCGATTTGATTTCACGGGGTGGAAGTAATCGATCAGGCCGCGACACTGACAACTCATACAACCGCCCATGCGAGCGGGCGCGGTCGCATGGAACGCCGTCTTTTGCTCTGGAAGCATGGCAACGACTCCTTTTTTGGCCTCCTTGATTGATTCTTTTATGGTAGGTGAATATCACTTTAAGTATGTGATTCCACTACCATTTATGGGGATTTCCTCTATATTGTGCTAAATGGTCTAAAAAGTGTTATCTGAGAGATTATCAATAAAAGGAGATACGTGACCGCGGTAAAATTCCACAAAGCCTACCATGTAGGCACAAAATAACTAGCAAAATTATCACACAAGTTGGACTCATCGGCTTTCACTGTATTGGTGTTGCCTCACTCTCACTTTGTGCTCTCCCCTCAGTTGCATCCAAATGGAGTTGGCGGAAGTTTTCCAGATTCATCGCTTTGATAATTTCCTCAAAATAACCGCGGTTGTCATCCACAACCCCAGATCATTGAGGGATAGATCAAGTTTGTGTTGAACTCCCTCCAAAAGAAGGGAATCAATATTGTTGGTCTGACACATAGTTCACCGACTACATCGATGGGGAGGAGCAACACGTAGCTGTACTTCAACTGTCATTACAAAAATAGTGTTTTTTGTGATGAGCCACTTGTGCTAGGTAAAAGTGACTGTCCTTCATTAAATGCCGTAACAAAAAAAATGAAATGCTGACATCACCACTTTTTCCGTCACCTAAGATTGTTCCTAGTTTGTCACCGAAGTCCATTTCCCATGACGGGCAAAACTTTTATCGTTTGGATGCTTGTTGTCACTTAATATCGTTCTTAGTGACGAATAATCGTTATGAACAATTGATAGGTCAGGTTTGACCGGTCTACAATTCTAATGTATGGCCCAAAAGATGCTGACGTGCCTGCTTACATATGGGTCCACCGTAGATTTTTTCAGTTGTGATGGGTGTTACTAACAATTAGGTTCATTAGGTTTGATTAGTCAACAATGTTGACATATGGGCCTCGAAGATGCTAAAGTGGCTGCTTACATGTGTGCCTAGTCGTCGATTTTTCGGTGACGATGGGTGCCACTAACAATTTGGCTCCTCAGTTTTGACCGGTGCACTGGGAGTCCCAAGTACTGATGGTTATGCGTCCGTCGCGGGATTCCCAACTCACGCGACACTACATTTTTCGATGTTGTGCTCGTTTCTTTATTGAACATCGCTGTTGAACTATCATTCCCAACTCATCTACCATGACTGCTCCTCATATAGATTCATAATGCCATGTAGTTTCCCCAATCATAACCTTCATCATAATCAAAGATTCATCAACAAAAAATATTTGGCTTTGGCACTCTAGGATAGATATGAGCCCTCTCAAACAATCTCTGACATAAAACCAAGAAGCCCTGGACACAGATGATGCACAAGCACAATTGGTGTTATTAAAAGAAATAAAAGTTCCATTGGTACAACACGGAGCATCCAGTGGACGTTGTCATTGTCATGCAGTGCTAGTAAATATGGTGGGAATAGAGGCGGAAAATGCATAGCGAGGAAGCTCAGGCGACGAAAATATCAGTGTCGTTAATTGGAAGCTTAGCTCTAAACTACCATCGTGCTGAACACACTATAGCGTTTCCGACAAAGAAAGGCCTCCTTTGGTTCATAGGAATATTGTAGGAATTGCAAAGGATAGGAACTTTGTAGGAAAAATTCCTTTGAAGCCCTTTGGTTTATAGGAATGGACCTATTCCTACGTAGGATAGGATTTAATCCTTCACATTTCAAAGGGAAAAAACATTAGCCTAGACTCAATGAAAAAAATCCTATTCTATGCATCAAATGACATCTCTTTCTCTATAGGATTTGAGATGCATGTCATCTCACTTCCTATGATTTTCCTATTCCTATATTATTCCTACCCTATGAACCAAAGGAGGCCTAAGTCTTTTAGTAGGAATCACCGACGGGAGTCCCGAAGCTTAATGTCGATGCCTCTTTTCCTTATGAAAATAACTCCGACCTGTGTGACACTATCATTTGCGATGATTCAGGGCAGCCCATCCCTGCAAAAACTTTATATGTGAGACCAACTGCGGATGCTCTTGCAGCGGAAACAACATGAAACGATGACTTCACCTTGCAAGCAGCTTGTGAAAACAAAGATCACTAGTGCGTTCATGGCGTCAGGTATGCGCTCATTGGCCATTACTACACCGATCGTCCATGACTGTTCTAATATATGCGCCGATTTCGTTCTTGTTAGATTCAAGCACTTTGCACAATGATTTAAACCGCGTTGCTCATGGCTTAGCTAGTATGGACGGAGAATTCTCCCTTGTTTATGACCAGTTTGCTGCTGAATGATGTATGATGTTTGATATGAAATAAAGCTAAGCCTGAAAAAGAGTCATTTTTTTGAGTGTTTCTTATTCATTTTTTAGGGAATGTTGGTTATTCATCTCGTTTTTTTCCGGAGCAAAGCTTATTCATCTCGTGTGAAGTTCTCGCCACATCTATCCAGGTCCTCCCTTGGGGACGTAAAAAAAAGTCATTCCTTGGGGTGTTTTAAGAAAAGGGTCATCCCTTGGGCCAGGCCGCTTGTCTGACTCCACCCGCCCAGGGCTTCTGGGCCGTAATCGCGTGACCGCCGTCTCCCAATTCGCGTATCTGGCCCGTCCCAGTACCAGTATATATACCGGCAAGCGAAGCCGCCCTAGCCTTCCTCCCCTCACCCCTCCCATTCTCTCCGGGAGCGCCGCCGCTTCCTCATCCCCCAGACTCTCGCCTCTCGGCTCGGGAGGCGGAAGCGAAGCCCCAAGGTGAGCCGGACCTCCGCTCTCCCCTTTGCCCCGGCCCTCCTCGCTTCCCCGGTTGCTTCGTCGGCGCGCCGCTTCTCCGGTTGCTTGGCCTGCGCGTCGCGTCTCCGTTTGCTTAGCTTGCGCGTCGCTTCTCCGTAGTCCGTGCTAGCTGCTACCTAGTCGATTGGTCGATTTCGCCGGTTCCAGTCTCCCCGCTAGCCGGATGCGCTCCAGTTCCCTTTGCTGGATTCGTCGTCGTTCGTCTGTACTTTTTCCTGTCCCCAAGCGCTGTAGATCTGCTGTTTCGTTCGTCATGCTCTCCTGTTCCGGGGAACGATTTCGCTCTGACGCGAGTAGATGCGTCGGCTGGTTTATACGCGGCCCCTGAGGCCGCGGATCTGTGGTTCCGGTGCTTGTTTTGGCTATTTCGCCACGCTGTTTGTTCACGGGGTTGGTTAGTATATTAGGGTTTTTGCTCGCTTGCCTGTCTGGTGCCTGGTCGGGTTTGTTCAGCTGCCTTTACATGCGTTCTGCATGAACTTTTCTGTGTGCATCAGCGTTTTATGTTATTTTAGTTCAGCTATTATGCATGAATTCCTCTGACCGGACCATTTCGTTTATATGAGTATTTTCTGTGTGTTCCCTCAGTCCTCCCCATGTATGAATGGTTGCACCTCTGCAGAGTTCAACTCAGTGACCGTTATGTGACATTGTTTTTAGTGCTTATATGTCGGTAATTACATGATATTGCGGTCAACAGTTGCGCTAAAACTGTGATTCCGTTACAAATCAACTTTTGCTCCATCCCATTTACCCCAAGTCCTGTCTTAGTCTGTAATCATCTTCTACACTGTTTTGCAATTCCTACATGATTTATTCTGGTGAAGTTTTTCTATGATCCTTCCCTTTATAAGTTTTACAGTCTTGGAAGTTCTTGAAGGTTTATTAAGTGAATCGGTTGCCTGTTTTTGCTTCATAGTTGTGTAGCCCTTTCATTGGTGGAGCGCCATCTTTTGCATCTAAACTTCTCATGATGGATTCATGTATTTCTTAAATATTGGTTGGTCTTGTTGCTTTGTGGCTGTTGTACTTTGGACAATTAGGTTTTCTGATCATGGTCTGTTGGTGCTAGTGTTGGTTCAAGTATTTAGTTTTAATATGCTTGATTTATATATTTCACTTTATCAGGTCTTGTTGGTTGTAGTGTTGGTTAAAATATTAAGGTAGCAGTGCATTTGACTTCTGGGCATACAACAATATTAGTTGCAATTTTGATTTAGACAATTGTGGTTTTAATTACCTGGACAGAGTATTATTATATTAGTGTCAGATTTATCATTTTTTAGTCATTCACTTGATTCTTGTTTGATTCTGATAGCTTGCTATTCTTTGAACAGGAACCATATTTCCAGTGTAACATTCAAACACAGTCAAGATGGTGAAGTTCACAGCGGAGGAGCTCCGTGGAATCATGGACAAAAAAAACAATATCCGTAACATGTCGGTTATTGCTCATGTAGACCATGGTATGTGCCTGAACAGTGACATCATCGAGTTTATTCAGTAGGATCTTGTTGATTGATGTTCTTGTAGCCTGCTCATTCGACTGTATTAATTTTAAAACTGAATCTCTTTGAATTGGTAAAAACCAATAAATCCTATTGCGTGAATTGCAATCTACTGTTACTGTTTATTGTATTATGATTGGTTTCTGCTTTAATAAGCTTATAAATGTAACTACACACATCATCCCAGGGCTCAGAATCTCCCCAGTTTGGAGCTTGCTGATGCTAATTGCTGAATGCATTACAATTTATTAGATATGAAATTCACGTGGTTGTACTTAGTTACTTCTAAATTGATGTCCTGATATATGTGTTATTTGCAATGTCCCACTAGATTATGTGTTATTTGCAATGTCCCACTAGATTTTGTTTAACCATGTTACCAAATAGCTGGTTCGCCTTATGTTCACCTTTTTATTTCTTGATTGTTTGAATTTTCTGTACTGCTGTGTCGTACTTCTGTCTTATAAGTTAATGTTTTCATTTGTAATCATATCAATTGTGTTCAACTGTCAAATAAGATGTTTGTGCACTGTTCTCACAGATTATTTACATATTTGCAGGCAAGTCTACGCTTACGGATTCCCTTGTGGCAGCTGCTGGGATTATTGCCCAGGAAGTTGCTGGTGATGTTCGCATGACTGATACCCGTGCAGATGAGGCAGAGCGTGGTATCACAATCAAATCCACGGGTATCTCTCTTTTCTATCAGATGACTCCTGAATCACTCGAGATGTACAAGGGCGATCGCGATGGGGATGAATACCTGATCAACCTTATTGACTCACCTGGCCACGTTGACTTCTCTTCGGAAGTCACAGCTGCTCTTCGTATCACTGATGGAGCTTTGGTGGTTGTTGACTGTATTGAGGGTGTCTGCGTGCAGACTGAAACTGTGCTGCGCCAAGCTCTTGGTGAGAGGATTAGGCCAGTCCTTACCGTGAACAAGATGGACAGATGCTTCCTTGAGCTTCAGGTGGAAGGTGAGGAAGCATATCAGACTTTCTCCCGTGTTATTGAAAATGCCAATGTCATCATGGCAACATATGAAGATGTGCTCCTTGGTGATGTCCAAGTGTACCCAGAGAAGGGGACTGTTGCATTCTCTGCTGGTCTGCATGGGTGGGCTTTCACCCTTACAAACTTTGCTAAGATGTATGCCTCCAAGTTTGGAGTTGACGAGGCAAAGATGATGGAGAGGCTGTGGGGTGAGAACTTCTTTGACCCAGCCACAAAGAAATGGACCTCCAAGAACACTGGGACAGCTACCTGCAAGAGAGGTTTTGTTCAGTTCTGCTATGAGCCAATCAAGCAAATCATAGCCACCTGCATGAATGATCAGAAGGATAAGTTGTGGCCTATGTTGAAGAAGCTTGGTGTGACCATGAAGAATGATGAGAAGGACTTGATGGGCAAGGCTCTCATGAAGCGTGTGATGCAAACTTGGCTGCCTGCCAGTCGTGCTCTGCTTGAGATGATGATATTTCACCTCCCTCTCCTTCAAAGGCCCAGAGGTATCGTGTGGAGAACTTATACGAGGGCCCCCTTGATGACATATATGCAAATGCTATCAGAAACTGTGACCCTGATGGTCCTCTTATGCTGTATGTCTCCAAGATGATTCCAGCATCTGACAAGGGTAGATTCTTTGCCTTTGGACGTGTTTTTGCTGGGAGGGTTGCAACTGGCATGAAGGTCCGTATCATGGGTCCCAACTTTGTTCCTGGCCAGAAGAAGGATCTGTATGTGAAGAGTGTCCAGCGTACTGTTATCTGGATGGGAAAGAAGCAAGAGTCTGTTGAGGATGTTCCTGTGGTAACACTGTTGCTTTGGTTGGTTTGGATCAGTTCATCACAAAGAATGCAACCCTGACAAATGAGAAGGAAGTTGATGCCTGCCCAATCAGGGCAATGAAGTTCTCTGTGTCCCCTGTTGTGCGTGTTGCTGTTCAGTGCAAGGTGGCCTCTGATCTTCCTAAGCTTGTTGAGGGTTTGAAGCGTCTGGCAAAGTCTGATCCTATGGTTCTCTGTACCATTGAGGAGTCTGGTGAGCATATCATTGCTGGAGCTGGAGAGCTTCACCTTGAAATCTGTTTGAAGGATCTTCAGGATGACTTCATGGGTGGTGCTGAAATCATTGTTTCCCCTCCTGTCGTCTCCTTTCGTGAGACTGTTCTGGAGAAGTCCTGCCGCACTGTCATGAGCAAGTCCCCGAACAAGCACAACCGTCTTTACATGGAAGCTCGCCCCTTGGAGGAGGGACTGGCTGAGGCCATTGATGATGGGCGCATTGGCCCACGTGATGATCCTAAGGTGCGGTCCAAGATCCTGTCTGAGGAGTTCGGCTGGGACAAGGATCTTGCCAAGAAGATTTGGTGCTTTGGACCTGAGACGACTGGCCCCAACATGGTTGTTGACATGTGTAAGGGAGTGCAGTATCTTAATGAAATCAAGGACTCTGTTGTGGCTGGGTTCCAGTGGGCGTCGAAGGAAGGCGCGTTGGCTGAGGAGAACATGCGTGGCATTTGCTTTGAGGTCTGTGATGTTGTTCTCCACACTGATGCTATCCACAGGGGTGGTGGTCAGGTCATTCCCACGGCCAGGAGGGTCATTTATGCTTCTCAGCTCACTGCCAAGCCAAGGCTGCTGGAGCCCGTGTACCTGGTTGAGATCCAGGCCCCGGAGAATGCACTTGGTGGTATCTATGGTGTTCTGAATCAGAAGAGAGGGCACGTGTTTGAGGAGATGCAGAGGCAAGGTACCCCGCTCTACAACATCAAGGCCTACCTCCCTGTCATCGAGTCCTTTGGGTTCTCAAGCACCCTGAGGGCTGCGACGTCCGGCCAGGCCTTCCCCCAGTGTGTGTTTGACCACTGGGACATCATGGCTTCTGATCCTTTGGACCCCGGCACCCAGTCGGCGACGCTTGTCACGGACATCCGCAAGAGGAAGGGGCTCAAGGAGCAGATGACCCCTCTATCCGATTTCGAGGACAAGCTCTAAATTTTTGGTGCTGTTATCCCATACCTGGTCTTGTGTTGTTAAAGAGAGCTGCACTATTTTGTATCGATGAGTCTTGCTGTTATGACCTATTTGTCGTGATACTGGGAACTATGTTTTGATGTCTGGTGATGTAACGGATGTTTTACTTAGATTATCTTTCTGTTGTCCACTGGTTCTTTTGCTCTTGTGCTTGATCTTTAGATTTACCTGGTTCTTCGTCGATATAGCTTTCCTTGCCCTATCCTTTTCATTTTGAAGTTGCATCACATTCTGGTCGCTATTCTCGTTTGTTGACAGTTCAGAAACTATTTTGTTTGCATTATTTTTGCCTGCTCTTATTATTATTATTTCCTTATGCACTTGCCTCAACCCTATGTTCCTCACCAGCATGTTTTATGCCCTTCATATTACAGCCACTTTCATGGTGGTTTAAATTGTAACAAAAGATGTGTTCATGAAAGTCGAGGCTGCTCTCTATAATTTCCTGTATCCGAGCATACAGCTTCTTTCCTCTTAAGAGCATCTCCACTCGCGCCCTCACAACACCTTTTTTAGGCTTGGCCGGTGCTTTTTGCCAAAAAATGGCCTAGCCATGTCCCAAGCGCGCAAAATAGCGCTGGCAAACCCAGCGCGCTGAGGGGCTCTTGGAGGTGTCGGCGGAAGTTTCGACGAACTGTGTCTTTATGTCCTTTTTTTTGCTTACTTAATCATTTTTTTCACAAATTTTTGGTTGGGGTGGGGTGTGGCTAGGAAAATGCCCTTTTCATGCACTTCCATTTCTTTCCATGCACTTCTATTTCGTCGGATAAAGCATTTGGCATCAACTTTTTTGATTCGATGGTATTCTTGGAGCTCCAACGGCTGAAGATGCTCTAAGAATGACATCTTGCCAGTCTCCCTGCCCCCTTGCGGGCCCCTCCTTCATCCTCCCCTTCCGGCCTCCATCTGCCTTACTGCCGGCAGCCATGGTGTCCCCGTGTTTCGGGTTCGAGGTGCCCGCTGTAGATGCTCTTACCTGGCTGATTCTAGATAGTGCATCGTTGGCTTCGGAGTTTTCTCGTTCTCTCGTCCTGCCTCCTTCGTTTGGTAGCTGTGTGGCCGTTTCGTCCTCTTGTATTCCGTTTGGGTTGGTGTGTGAGGCGTGCGTTTTTTTAATTCGCACTGTGTGAGGCGTGCGTTTTTTTAATTCGCACTGCTATGTTTTGGTTCACGACTTTTTCTTCAAAGGGCATACACAATGATTGACAAAATTGTTTTATTTTGAATCTTACATGTAATTTAGATATGATAAAAAATATGCTTATAATGGTTCATATCTTAGTGTTATCTTTAATAACCAGCTATTTCTAAAAATGTGATAAGACATATTGTGTTAAAAGATCATCTCTTAAATAAAAGAAGGCAAGCTTTTTTTTATGAATTCTTTCTCCTTCACATCAGTATCTATCATGTGTGGCACTTCTAAGATAATATCATTATACATGTCCTAATTTTGTATTCGTTGGTTCGGACATTCTGTTTGGTTTGCTTTCTAGTGGCTGGACGTGCTTCGTTTTTCGCTTCATTCGTGTCGTTGCGGGTGGATTTTGATGATGGGCAAGCGCGGTGGGTTTCTTGGTAATGCGTTGAACTCGTTCTCCCCTTCTCTCTGTTCTTAGATCATCTCTGTTCCCAGACTATTGTATTTTCGTTCTAAGTAATGGAAAGGGGGGTTAGCCCGGTTCAAAAAAAAGGTGAAGGGTTTGAGCACTATATTAAAGATACACATCCGTATCATTTTGTTTGGAACGAAAATATTTTCTGTCATGGAAGTGACAATAGTGAAACAAACATGTATTATCATGAATGTGGTGGGCAACTATTTTTATGACAAAAAGTTATGATTGGAAATGAAAATTTTGTCCTGGACGGGCCGACGGCGTACCTATATGACGTTCTTTGGTCTTCCATGACGTAAAGAATTATGATAAAAGTGAGGACGGGAATTTCTTGATGATTTCTCGAACATATTTCGTCATGAAAATTTACAGAGATGTAGTATACATCTGTAGGGTCACGTGTATTTTCTTTTTCAGTTTTTCTTTGAAACTTCAAATATATGATTTTCGGATTTTTCCGAGCTCGAAAAATTCACTCTCTGCATGTACTCTGTAGTCTGTACAATATACTGCTACTCCAGTATATATGCTCTGTCCCTTGTTGTGTTGTCAGGCAGACACGGCAGGTCCGCCTTTACCTTGCCGCCGGCCACCATCTCGGTCTCGGTCTCCATTGCGCCGTTGTCCTCCAAGAACTCTCTCTTGTACTTGTACCTCATGGCCACCCACACGAAGAGCGCCATGTTGGCCATGGTGAGGAGCAGCAGGAACACGTAGTAGTAGTCGAGGTGCGAGTCATTGAGGTTGTCGCCGATCCAGCTCCCCCCGGTGGCGGTGGCCCGGTCGACGAGCGTCACGAGCAGGCTGTTGAGGAAGTTCCCGACGCCGAGCCCGCTGGTGAAGAAGGTGGTGCCGAGGCTTCGCATCCCCTCCGGCGACTGGTCGTAGAAGAACTCGAGGATGCCCACGGAGTTGAACACGTCGCCGACGCCCAGCAGCACGTACTGCGGCAGCATCCAGAAGACGCTCATCGGCACCGTGTCGTGGGGGCCGCGGGCGGAGCGCTCCCGGATCACGCGCATGCGCCGGACCTCCACCAGGCAGGCGCAGGCCACGACGAGCACCTGCAGCGCGCAGCCGATGCCGAGGCGCTGCAGGAGGGTGATGCCGCGCGGGTTGCCCGTGCGCCGGCGGGCCAGCGGCACCAGCACGCGGTCGTAGACCGGGATCGAGACCAGCATGGAGATGGTGACAAAGCTGCCCAGGGACGCGGCCGGGATGCGGACGCCGCCGACGGAGCGGTCCAGCGTCGTCCCTTGCTTCACGAACAGGGTGTTCACCTGCGCCCAGATGGTGCAGGGCACCAGGGTCACCAGCCACACCACGATCATGCCGGCGATCAGCTTCACCTCCTCGACCTCGGTCACCGTGCACGCCTCGCGCATGGCCGCCTTGTCCAAGAACCTGAAATTACCCTCCGTGTGGAGTAGAAGCCGCTTCCCGGCCGCGGCGTACCACGCCTTGTCGTGCTCGTGCAGCTCGCCGGTGAGCGGGCATCCCCGGTTCGCGTACGCGGCCCTGAGCACCTTGCCGACCAGCCTCGCCGGGCCGGCCGCCGTGCTCCGCGTGACCGGCTTGTGCCGGTAGAAGGGCGTGCCCACGTAGAACAGCACGAGAGACAGGGCGAGGCCGACCGTGGGGATCGTGTACCCGACGCCCCAGCCGACCTCCTCTTGTACGTAGACGAGGACGAGCACGGCGACGAGGCCGCCGGCGAAGGAGCTGAACAGCCACCAGTTGAAGAAGGAGGCCTTGATCTCGCGCTCCCGGGCGTCCAAGTCGTCGAACTGGTCCGCGCCGAACGTCGAGATGTTGGGCTTGGTCCCGCCCGCGCCGATGGCCATGGTGTAGAGCGCCGCGTACAGGAAGGCGACCTGCTGCCGCGTCGCCGGGGCGCAGTCGCCGCCCGCCGTGCACTGCGGGTGCAGCGGCTTCAGGGAGACGGCCAGGGTTATCAGAACCATTCCCTGCAACCATATGAATCATCCGACATTTATTACTAACTACAAAATTTCCCATTTTCCCCATACTCTTTGAAAGAAAATGGTCAAATATTGCTTGTTTTTACAGCATGCTGAATCTTCCATTTTGAATCACAAGCGGAATGGGTCGAGTACAATATATTACGGTTACAACATAAAACAAAGCACGATGAAACCAGATGAGAACCACCGCCGTGGCTGGTGATCTCGTGTCCGTTACTGCTAGCTTTGTGTAGTCCATTTAGTTACCTCGCAACATTGTGTTTTTCTTTCAGAAAGTGAAATGGAACTAGTTGAAGAAAGCCCACATTAACTTCCGTCACAAGATTCTTGCTGAAATTTTGTCGAAAGTTGAAGCCGGGCATTTAAAGTTGTGTACGTAAATTATTTGAAACTTGAAAGACAAACATTCTAAAAAGTGTGATTGATGTTTCTAATAAGTTTGATGCGATTCGCTCATAGACTATTTTTTTAATAGGTGTTTGATTCATTTTGTGGAAGGCTTTTTTTTACAAACACCTATGATTCATTTTGGGATTTACTCCCTCCATTTCATAAATAAATCACAAAAACACACGCTTGAGGATGGCTGGCAAAATGTACCTCACATACCTTTTTGTTTATGTTATCATTATTTTGGTGTGGCCTAACATCGGATCACATATGATCCTCTCGAAAAAACTGGATCAGCCCTCGCATCGCTCTTGGCGACATGGCGGCGCCTCCATGCCGACACCACCAATGTCCTCTCCTACTTGCACCTCCCTTCATCATTGCATGTGTGCCACTGGGCAAAGCCCTCGTGGTGGGTGGCTGTGGGGCGACGCGTGGTATTCTTATTATCTCGGTGGCGACCACCATGGTTGTACATCAGAAGGCGACGCGGTTTCGATGGTCTGTGTGGCGCAAAGGCAGGATGCGCAGAGGAGGCTTTGCGGATGTGGCAGACAGGCCAATGAGCAGGTTCCTGTCGGGAGGCTCGACGGTGGGCGTGCTCGAGGCGGCCACGGTGCTCCGATCGAGAGGCGTGGCATTGATATGGAGGTTGTGCACTCCTGATCTAGCGACAGTTGTGCTCCACGCGGGCGTGTGTCGGCGATGATAATATGCCTTTTGTGCCCCATTTCCGGCCATGTCGGCTCCTGGGCTGACGTGCCTGACAGGGCTTTGTCTAGGTGATATTCCGTGTTAGTCCTTGTGGTGACCACTCCAGCGTGTGGCGGCTTCCTTGCTATGGATTGCAGTGGTCACCGAAAGGTCTTCCTGAGGGTTCCTCCCTTCAGGACCCGGTGGTTGAATTCAACGGTGAGATGCAAACAATGGACGACGGCTTGACACAGAGGGATAGTTGTGCAGTGTTGACGGTCGAATGTTGCATGCAGCTGCTGGGATAGTAGAAAAGTGGCCGTGACAACCCATGATTGACGTGATAGTGGTGCTACCCGAGCACTCGGTCTCGAGCTCCAGGGTGAAAGCCTAGTTCTGACCCGAGTTGGTTATACCTGGCAATGACTATTTTTTACGTTGTTACCTTGTTAATGCCATTGCTCGGATATGTTCGGACTGATTCTGCAGGGTGAAAACCTATATTTTGGCCTTGGTAGCTAGATCATGAAGGCGTTGTTGTTGAAAAACCTCGTCGTCCATGTGGTGCTATGAGATGGTTAGTACGATGCGGTCATTGTTGTAGTTTACCAATCGCGGATCTGATCCTTTGAGTTTTTTTTCTCGTCTACATATAGTTTTGGTCTTACACGACTTTGCTATTTGCGTGCGTGTGCTGGTGTTAGTTGTGTGCATCATAAGTATGCAGGGGCCGGGCGTGTGTTTATTGCGTTTGTATCCTCTTGATGCTTCATTTTGAACTAGTAAGATTCATCATTTGTTCAAATATATATATTTTTTATTGATGTTTGTACTAAGATATATGAACACTACTACTTCCGTCTCAAAATGTAAAGACATTTTCGCAGTCTAGTTCTTAGTATTATTGTCATGGACGGTGACACATGTGAAGAGTTTTCCAGCTGTACTAAATCTGGGTTCTGGATTGGCATGGACATGATAGCCTTTTGCAATGCTTTTGAGCTTGAGTACACCGGCATACATACGTCTCCGTGACCAAAGCAGAGTAGTAGCTTCAGCTTGTGCTGTGTGATGGATGCCGGTGGGGCTTTCGTACGTGTATCGCAGAAACAGAACAACGAAAGCAGAATAGTAGTGGCTTTTGCCCACGCCTCTGCCACGTTTTCCCAGCCGAAAGATCCCGAAATCCAAATGCGGTTTTCTTCTTCGGTCGCAATCCTAACCGTCATGACAAAACAATGGTCCTAGTTGGTTGGCCCGAGCCGACAGCGATTGCCCGTAAGAATCTTCTACCTCTACCTGCGTCGGGCTCTGACTGAACACTACTGAGCACTGGCTGACTAGTCTCTCCGTCCGGTTTCAGACATGGTGTAGCCAGTTTTCGAATTGCTGCCGCTGGCGTGGTAATTTAATTTCTGGTACGTTTTCTATTGCAGTGTGTCGTTTGAGTCATGAGAGTTACTGCTAATAATGTGCTGTGAGTGAAACCATGTACTGGACTGCGTTGTGAAGCATACTGGACTGCGAGATTAAATTGGACTGAAGATGGTTTGCTAGCTGGGCTCATCTATGTACTGTACTGACCGAGAGGTAGATGAGGGAGGAGACGGTGAAGGTCCAGAAGCGGCCGAGGAAGGCGTCGGAGATGTAGGCTCCGGCGATGGGCGTCATCCACACCGTGCCCGTCCAGTTGTTGACGCTGCGGACCGACGGCACCGTCTCCTGCCGCATCTGCGTCGTCAGGTACACCACCAGGTTCGACGCCACCCCGTAGAACGCCATGCGCTCGAACGCCTCGTACCCTACACCCATCAATCATCATGTATATATCCGCGGGTTCATCAGAAGGAGAGTCGGATTAGATCGATCCATGGCGGACGGAGCCTGGTACCGACCGACCACTCACCGACTAGGAAGGAGCAGGCCTTCCAGCGGCCGGTCTGGGCGGCGACGACCGGCCGGCCGCGGAGGTCGACGGAGCCGTCCTTTGTGAACTCCGGCTTGAGCGCCTCCATCGATGGCCGATCCGACGATGTGTGCTGTAGACTCTAGTGCGTGCCTCGTGGTGTGTCGAAATGGGCCTGGCTGGTTGGAGCAAAATGATTGAGTGTATGTGGAGTGCCGGATGGCTACTTGCTAGGCAGAGACCTGATGTCGCGGGGGAGCTTCACCTCCGCCTTTGGCACATGTCGTTATCAGGAAAATGCTAAACTTATGAGAGTTAACCTCCACAACAGAAACAACTCCGAGGTTCACAAGGTCTGATGCGCTGTCAGTCCATCTGGACTACTGACTGAGCAGCTTAACAAGTTTGAGATGGTAGAGTCTGATGTGGAAGAAGAAAACACCAACACTAAAATGGAGTGCTTACCTGAGGATTTAACCCTGGCAATGAACTCAGTAAAAAGATCATTACTGGACTCACTTGAGAAAGCTGACACAGTTATCAAGAAGAAACCCAGTGTCAAAAACTCAGCTACATGGGGCCCAGTTCTGGCTAATAAACCTATTACCAGAATTCAAGGAAATACTAAGATCATGGATAAGGCAGCTGCATACATGATGAAGAAGAACTTGGAAATACCAGCTACATTTAAAGGTAAATCATTTGCTACCCTTGACCCTAATGAACTTGTTTCTTATACTACTAAAGTGGATCTTTGTATTGGTAATAGTAAGGAAGAGCAAAAAGAAATTATTCTTGACCTAATTGACAAGGAAAAAATTAGATGCCTGCAATTTGCTAATGAAAACCCAGAGATTGTTCTCCCTGACAATTTAGATTTATTGGAACTGAATGTTCCTACCTCTGTTCCTAGGAATGAGGAGCTACCATATACTGGATCAGTTGGCACTGCTGGTTCAGTTATGGAATGCCCAATCTTGAATAATAAGAAAAAGCCTTGTGGCTTATCCCACCCTTTTAAAGTTAAATGATAGGAGCTTTTTGGAATATTCGCGGTCTAGGTCAACCTGGAAAAATTCAGTGCCTAGGAGATTTCATTTGTAATAACCAGGTGGATTTCTTGTGTTTCTCTGAAACCAAAAGAGAGAGCATTGATAATCATATCCTTAACAACATAGCTGGCAGGACAATCTTTGATTGGCATTATCTGCCTGCGATTAACACGGCTGGTGGGATCCTTGTGGGTCTTAGAAATGATTTGTTTGAAGTTATTGGTTTTGTTAATAAGAAATTGCATTGTTGCAACTCTGAAAAATAAAGCAGATGGTTTCATTTGGCATCTTATTGCTGTATATGGTACATCTTATAATGAATTTAAACTAGAATTCATTGCTGAATTGCATGAGGTTATGGAGGGGATCACTTACCCAGTTTTGCTTGGGGGTGATTTTAATTTAGTCAGGTCCACGACTGACAAGAATAATGATGTTATTAATAATCAGTTTTCGTACCTCTTCAATGATTGGATTAATAAATGGTCCCTTATGGAGATCAATGTGGCTAATAGGAAGTATACTTGGAGTAATAACCAAGACAACCCTATTTTTGCCACCATAGATAGAGTTTTTACTTCTCTTTCCTGGGATGCTCATTTTCCTTTGTCAGTAGTTTATGCACTTCCTCGGGTGGGGAGTGACCATGCACCTTTGCTTTTAGACACAGGGGCGCGGAGGGTTACCTCCCCCAGGATTTTTCGTTTTGAGAAATGGTGGCTTGACCACCCTGATTTTAAAAAAAATGGTGATTGACACCTGGAACACCCTGGTTCCTGGAAAAACAGCTATAGATATTTGGATGAATAAGAGTAAGCTATTTAGGAAGAAAGCTCGAGGGTGGAGTATTAACATTGAAGCAGCTAGTAAAAAAAAGAAGAGGGAGCTTTTGCTCGAGTTCGACATTCTTGACGTGTTCTCTGAGAGAAACCAGATTGATGATAGAGATAGAGTCAGGATGGAAGAAATTAAAAAAGAACTTGCTCAAATCTGGAGCAAAGAGGAAACTGCCTTGTGGCAGCGATCTAGAGATCGTCGAATTATTGATGGGGACAAGAATAATGCCTATTTCCACGCTTTGGCCAACCATAGACATAGGAAAAATCATCTCTCCGAGTTAATTGGGGATAATGGTCCAGTTTACACCACTCAGGAAATGTTGGGGTAAGCTACCACCTATTATAAAGACTTGTTCTGCTTTGAAAATAAACACAATATTTGCCTCGGTCCTTCCTTCTGGGAGGAAAATGAGTTGGTTACTCAAGAGGAGAACGACCATTTGCAAAAGAACTTCTCTGAGGAAGAAATTAAAGAGGCAATCTTTGGGTCTTATGCCCATGGCGCCTGTGCCCAGATGGACTATCCTTTCTGCTTTTACCAAACCTTTTGGGAGGTTATTAAAACTGACTTCATGGCCCCGGTCGAGACTTTGAAGAGGGCAAGCTAGATTTACAACGCTTGAACTTTGCCTTGATTGTTCTCATTCCAAAAGAACACGATGCCGAGAGATGAAGAAGTTTCGCCCTATAAGTCTGAGCAATTATGGGGTTAAATTTTTTTCTAAAGCCATGACCAATAGGGTATCCCCCGTTGGACGTAGATTAATTTCTTCTAATCAAACTGCTTACATTAAGGGGAGATACATCCTGGAGAGTGTGGTCATGGCACATGAGGTGATCCATGAAATTAAAAAATCAGGCTCACATGGTTTAGTTCTTAAATTGGATTACGAGAAAGCGTATGATAGAGTTAGTTGGGAGTTCCTATTTGATATGCTTCACTCGAGAGGTTTTGGTCCAAAGTGGATTTCTTGGATCAAAAGTACTCTCATCAATAGCACGTTCAGTGTGAGAATAAATGACACTACTGGGCCCTACTTTGTAGGAGGTAAGGTCTCAAACAAGGGATCCTCACTCCCCTTTGTTATTTAACTTGGTTGCTGATGTGTTTACTAAAATGCTAAAAAAGCTGCTTCTCAAAACTTAATATCCGGGCTTACGCCTCATGTGATTCTGGAGGTGTGGTTAGTCCGCAATATGCGTATTTACACTTTACTGTTTTTAGAGAACTCTACTCAGAAAGCAAGAAATTTTAAATGGCTTTTGTCATGTTTTGAAAACCTGTCTGGGATGAAAATTAATTTCCACAAGAGTGATCTCATGACTATCAATGTGGATGATGCAATTGCTAGGGAATTTGCTCAGATATTTTGCTGTAAAAAAGGCTCTTTCCCTATTAAATATCTGGGAGTGCCTCTGCACTATGATAAGTTAAGAAAAGAGGATTTACAACCTATTATTGATAGAATCATTAAGGGCATATCTGGCTGGTTGGGAAGATATCTCACGTATAAAGGGAAAATTATTTTACTCTGTGCTTGTGTGATTAGTATACCTGCTTACTTGATGTCTGTGATCAAGTTTCCCAAGTGGGCAATTAATGCCATTAACTCCCAAATGGCTCACTTCTTTTGGGGGAATATAGGAGACCAACACAAGTACCATCTGGCTAATTGGGGCCTAATTACTAGGAAGAAGGAATTTGGAGGCTTGGGGGTACCCAACATTAGAGAGTATAATATGGCTTTATTAGCTTCTTGGGGGAAAAGATTTTTTAATAATCCTGACTCAGATTGGGTTAAGCTTCTCTTGTACAAGTACAGAGTTAATTCTCGTAACCTGCTCTGGGCTAAGAGTGAAGGGGCTCTTCCTTTTGGAAGAGCATAACTGGCTGCTGCAAAAACCTTTTATAGATGGAAACTGGGAGATGGAAAACTCATTAGTTTTTGGCATGATGTGTGGGTGGGGGATTGTTCCCTTAAGGTACAATTTTGGGATTTATTTAGTATATGTAACCAAACTGACAGTACAGTTGCTCAAGTGTGGGATGGTAATGATTTAAAATTAACCTTTAGAAGATGTGTTGATCTTAGTGGTATGAACCGCTGGGAACAACTTGTTTATGTGATCAGGCAAAAACCTCCTTTGGATGAAATGGATACCCCGATTTGGGGCTTAGAACCCAATGGGACTTTCTCGGTTAAATCCTTTTATAAACAAATCAATTTTAGTGGAATAGCTCCTGATGTTAGTGATAAGATGTGGAAAATTTTATGTCCACATAACATCCATATTTTCCTTTGGCTTTGTGTTCACAATAAGATACTTACCAGAGATAATCTTGCGAAAAGGAGGGGAGTTGAAGAACCTTCCTGTTTATTTTGCTCTGAATTTGAAACGGTTCAACATCTGTTGTTTGACTGTGTGGTGGCCCAACAAGTTTGGAAATTTGTTACAAAAGCTTTTGCTATCGACAGAATTTCTTGTTTTGGAAATGTTGTGTCCTTCTGGCATATGCATAAGGAAAATGCTGTCTTAAATATGGTGACAACTGCTGCCTTGTGGAGCCTGTGGAGACTAAGAAATGAGTTTTGCTTTCAGGGGCGCAAATGGAGAAGTGTGAAGTGCATTCTTGCAAAACTAAGCTGCTTTTTACACCAATGGAAAGTTCTCTGCTGACGATGGGCAGGCGACTCTCATCGCTACGATGCATCCTTCTGCTGGACAAACGGCGTGGGGAACTCCTCCGGATCGCATGGAGATGATGCCGGAGAGACCAACCGAAAGGCGGGCGTTGAGATGATGGATCACTCTGAAGGATCTTTCCTGTCGTTCTCCTTCATTTCTCATTTCTGTTGCTGTTCTGTAATAAGTAAAAGACTCCGTTTATGCTTCTAGCCTCTAAACTTTATATTGGCTTTAGGCTTTTATCGTTGATTTAGCTGCTATGTAGTAGTCGGATGATACTTTGTAAAACTGATGTCTGGTGCTGTCTGCTTCATTCTATATAATGGGGCAGGGGGGGGGGGCAACCCCTTTCCTTCAAAAAAAAAAAATCCAGGCGAACAACGCCCGATCACAAAATTGTCACACAACTAGACTCTTCAAACCGACTCTATACGTTCAGGTTGTCCGACATCCCTCATACTCAATTCATATGTGAGGTGAATATGAAGAGTCCTGCGCAGACTGACGGACGGGACCCATATAGAAAGCCACGTGTCCATCGTACATCTCCTCTGATTCAGTGAGGACGCATTCATGAAGCCGCTCTAGTGCGCTACCTGAAGGGCCAAACCCGGTTATTGGCAACCGTAGCCTCGTCTCCATTCCCCTCCTCTCGCTCCCTCGGCACCGCTGTTGCTCCCTTCTCTCCCTCTTCCACTTCCAAACCGAGCTCGCCGTCCGCCTGCCGCCACGGTCTGCACCAACGTGACGTAGAGCTCGGTTTGGAAGTGGAAGACGGCGGTCTGCCCGCATTTCATATGTCACGTTCTCACTTTCCCATCAGTAATTGTGTATGTTTATTATTGTCCAAACAAAATGGGGTCAAATATTTTGAACCAATTGTTCGACTTTGAAATTGTTGACTACCGTCTTTGTTTTTATGAGAACTTTGAAACAAGATCAATGTAGTATATGTTTTAATTTTATTTATTTTTGTGAATACGTAAAGGTTGCGTATCTTTTCACTGATAGAAGGAGAGAAGCACAACATGGGATTACAACAACTCACTAAGCCATGTACACAGAGAGGCATGGAAGTGACCTCGGAGCATTACAGACATGTGGTTGCTCAGCCCTAAAAAACCTCTAAGACTAGCCTTCGGGGATGATATTTTGGATTCCAATGGCGCCGGCCCTAGCTCACAGGCGCACTTCGTCTTTGATGTTGTCGGATATGCAGGGGATAGAGGGTTGCTCGCTGTCGAAGATGCAAGCATTCCGGTGCTTCCAGAGGCACCAAGCGGTGAGGATGATAAGGGAGGCCAATCCTTTACGCACGGGCGACAGTGATCGGTCGCAGGATGTGGCCCACCAGGTATAGAAGTCTGCGCTGGTACTTGGCAGCTCGACGGTTGACCAAACCAGCCGAGTATCTCATGTGCAACTTGGTGGAAGAAAGAGCAACCCGCCAGCAGATGTTGCATCGTTTCCTCTTGTTGCTCACAGAAGGCGCAAGTCCTCGTGTGGTAGGCCATAACGAGCGTGGCACTCAACTATCCAGTAATGGTCTTGCAGCGCAAGCCAGATGAAGAATTTGATGCGTAGCCGCGCCCAAGGCTTCCAGGTGATCCGCCAGTGTGGGTCCTCGCAGGCACCCAAAAATAGTGCCTGGTAGCATGAGCTTGCAGAGTACGTAGCTGACGCGGTCCAGTGCCACCGCAAGCGATCTGGTGAGTTAGAGAGTGTAATGTGGCGCACGCAACGCCAAAGCTCCATGTACTGGACCAAGGCGGTTGGGCCTAACGCGCCCTGAATGTCTTGCACCCAAGAGCGTAGGTGCATCCCCTCAAGCACGGTACGGGTCTTACGCTGCCGACGTGGTACGAGCGCGAAGACGAGGGGAGGGGAGCGATCTCAGGCACAGATCGACCATTGATCCAGTTGTCACTCCGTAACTTGCAGGTGCTTCCGTCGCCAAGAAGCCAGGTAGTGGACACGCGGAAAATGGTGCTGACGGCCGGGTCTTAGGGAATGTGCAGGTGGCTCCATGGCCGCGTGGGATCTATATGCTTGAGCCAAAGCCAGCGAGTCCTCGGAGCAATGCCGACACGTTGTAGGTCCCGGACACCGAGGCCGCCAAGGGATAGCGGGTGACACACTCTTTGCCATTTGACTAGGCACTGGCCGCCCTTAGCATCCTTACTTCCGCCCCAGAGGAAACCACGGATGATCCGGTTCTCCTTCTTGAGAATGGATTGGTTGAAGGTGATGGCGGTGAGGAAGTGAGTGGGGATGGCGCACAAGACATGATGGACAAGGGCGAGGCGATCACCTTTGGAGAGGAAGGAGGCGCGCCACGTGGAAAGTTTTGTATTGTTCTTTGGAGAGGAAGGAGGCGCGCCACATGGAAATTTTGGATTTTTGAGTCCCACGCCGATCATCCAAAATTATTATTATTATTATTTTAAAACTTGACTACAACATTTATAAGATTTGTATGCTTTGTAGCTTGTTGGTGATAAATATCTGCCTTCCTGTTGGGTAACGTAGTAATTTCAAAAAATTTCCTACGCACACGCAAGATCATGGTGATGCATATCAACAAGAGGGAAGAGTGTTGTCCACGTACCCTCGTAGACCGAAAGCGAAAGCGTTATGACAACGCGGTTGATGTAGTCGTACGTCTTCACGATCATCCAAGTACCGAACGTACAGCACCTCCGAGTTCAGCACACGTTCAGCTCGATGACGATCCCCGGACTCCGATCCAGCAGGGTGTCGGGGATGAGTTACGTCAGCACGACGGCATGGTGGTGATGATGTTCTACCGACGCAGGGCTTCGCCTAAGCACTGCAACAATATGACCGAGGTGGAATATGGTGGAGGGGGGCACCGTACACGGCTAAGGAACGATCACGAAGATCAACTTGTGTGCCTAGAGGTGCCCCCTGCCCCCGTATATAAAGGAGCAGGGGGGAGGCCGGCCGCCCTAGGGGCGCCAAGGAGGGGGAGTCCTCCTCCTAGTGGGAGTAGGACTCCCTTCCTAGTCCAACTAGGAAGGAGGAAGGGGAAGGAAAGAGAGGGAGAGGAGAGGGAAAGAGGGCCGCCCTCACCTAGTCCACCGGACTCCCCATGGGAGGGGGCGCGCCACCTCCTGGGCTGCTGCCCTCTCTCTCCCCTCAGGCCCACTAAGGCCCAATAGTTCCCCGAGGGTTCCGGTAACCCCTCCGGCACTCCGGTTTTCTCCGAAATCACCCGGAACACTTCCAGTGTCCGAATATAGTCGTCCAATATATCAATCTTTATGTCTTGACCATTTCGAGACTCCTCGTCATGTCCGTGATCACATCCGGGACTCCGAACAACCTTCAGTACATCAAAACTTATAAACTCGTAATAAAACTGTCATCGTAACGTTAAGCGTGCGGACCCTACGGGTTCGAGAACTATGTAGACATGACCTAGAACTATTTCCTGTCAATAACCAATATCGGAACCTGGATGCTCATATTGGCTCCTACATATTCTACGAAGATCTTTATCGGTCAAATCGCATAACAACATACGTTGTTCCCTTTGTCATCGTTATGTTACTTGCCCGAGATTCGATCGTCGGTATCCAGTACCTAGTTCAATCTCGTTACCGGCAAGTCTCTTTACTCGTTACGTAATGCATCATTCCGTAACTAACTCATTAGCAACATTGCTTGCAAGGCTTATAGTGATGTGCATTATCGAGAGGGCTCAGATACCTCTCCGACAATCGGAGTGACAAATCCTAATCTCGAAATACGCCAACTCAACATGTACCTTTGGAGACACCTGTAGAGCTCCTTTATAATCACCCAGTTACGTTGTGACGTTTGGTAGCACACAAAGTGTTCCTCCGGTAAAGGGGAGTTGCATAATCTCATAGTTGTAGGAACTTTGTATAAGTCATGAAGAAAGCAATAGCAACATACTAAACGATCAAGTGCTAGGCTAACGGAATGGGTCAAGTCAGTCACATCATTCTCCTAATAATGTGATCCCGTTAATCAAATGACAACATATGTCTATGGTTAGGAAACATAACCATCTTTGATTAATGAGCTAGTCAAGTAGAGGCACACTAGTGACATTATGTTTGTCTATGTATTCACACATGTATCATGTTTCCGGGTAATACAATTCTAGCATGCATAATAAACATTTATCATGATATGAGGAAATAAATAATAACTTCATTATTGCCTCTAGGGCATATTTCCTTCACTTCCCTCCCCCGACATGTACGTGCTTATGGCCAGTACATCAAGTTTTGAGTAGAGTTTAAAGCAAGAAAAATATTTTTCAAAAATATATTCAATAATGATTTTGTTTCAAAGATCTCATCAAGACAAAGATGATAGTCAAAAAAGATTCATAATTGAACATTCAATTCAAATATATTACCCTTTTTTATGTTTTAGCCAAAAAATATAAGCATACAGGTTTGCTAGTGGGAGACTGGGAGTGAGAGATGTGAAGTGTTGGTTGATTTTTATAAAGTGAAGGGTTGTCTCTGCAAAAATGATACATTCTGAGGGCATGTCCAAGCTCCCGTGAAGGTGCACATCACGTGGTCCGTACACATTTTGCCATCCAATGCAGTCTCCTAAACATTCATGGACCACTTTGCATGTACGCTTCACGCCCCCCATACCAGAACCAACCTTGGGGGAGGAGGTGAGCTTTGTAGGAGTCCGGACATCATGCGGAGGTCCGCTTGGCCCACTATTCGTTGGACCACATGTTCTCACATTCCATATGCTTTGTCCTTTAGGTCCGCTTGGCCCACCTTTGCTATCCGGATTTGATGCTTATTTGAGGGACAGGATTGGATGATCGACTCTCGTATCCTGTGTTGGAAATATGCCCTAGAGGCAATAATAAAATGGTTATTATTATATTTTCTTGTTCATGATAATCTTTTATTATCCATGCTATAATTGTATTGACCGGAAACTCAAATGCATGTGTGGATACATAGACCACAACATGTCCCTAGTAAGCCTCTACCGGACTAGCTCGTTGATCAAAGATTGTTATGGTTTCCTAGTCATGGACATGAGTTGTCATTTGATAACATGATCGCATCATTAGGAGAATGATGTGATGGACAAGACCCAAACTATAAACGTAGCATATGATTGTGTCAAGTTTATTGCTATCGTTTTCTGCATGTCAAGTATATGTTCCTATGACCATGAGATCATGCAACTCACTGACACCGAAGGAGTACCTTGTGTGTACCAAACGTCGCAACGTAACTGGGTGACTATAAACATGCTCTATAGGTATCTTTGAGGGTATCTGTTGAGTTGGCATGGATCAAGACTGGGATTTGTCACTCCGTATGACGGAGAGGTATCTCAAGGCCCACTCGGTAATACAACATCACAAGAAGTTTGCAAGCAATGTGACTAATGGGTTAGCCACGGGATCCGGTATTATGGAACGAGTAAAGAGACTTGCCGGTAACAAGATTGAACTATTATGGAGATACCGACGATCGAATCTCGGCAAGTAACATACCGATAGACAAAGGAAACTGCATACAGGATTAGCTAAATCCTTGACATCGAGGTTCGACCAATAAGATCTTCGTAGAATATGTAGGAACCAGTATGGGAATCCAGGTCCCGCTATTGGTTATTGACCATAGAGGTGTTCGGTCATGTCTGCATAGTTTCCCGCAGGGTGTACACACTTAACGTTTGGTGATAATATAAGTATAGTTGAGTTATTATGGTGGTTACCGAAGGTTGTTTGGAGTCCCGGATAAGATCCCGAAGTGACGAGGAACTCTGGAATGGTCCGGAGGTGAAGATTGATATATTGGACGAAGGATATTGGAGTATGGAATTGTTCTGGAGGTACCGGATGATGACCAGCATTGACCGAAAGGGGTTTTGAGAGGCCCCGGCAAGTGTTGGGGGGCTCATGGGCCAAGGGAAGGGGGCAAACCAGCCCACTAAAGGGCTGTACGCCCCCTCACACTTTCCCTTGTAACCAGGAGAGGTCGGGCGCCCCCCTAGGGTCCTGCTGCTCCTCACCATGGCCAACATGGCGTTCTTGGTGTGGGTGGCCATGAGGTACAAGTACAAGAGAGAGTTCTTGGAGGACAACGGCGCAATGGAGACCGAGACTGAGATGGTGGCCACCGGCAAGGCAAAGGCGGACCTGTCGTGTCTTCCTGACAACACAGCAAGGGACGGAGCATATATACTGGAGTAGCAGTATATATTGTACAGAGTACATGCAGAGAGTGGATTTTTCGAGCTCGAGCTCCATGGAGCTCCTTTTTTTCTGAAAAATCCGAAAATCATAAGTATATTTGAAGTTTCAAAAAACCTGAAAAGAAAAATACACATGACCCTACAGATGTCTACTACATCTCTGTAAATTTTCATGGCAAAATATGTTTGAGAAATCATCGAGAAATTTCCGTCCTTACTTTTACCATAATTTTTTACGTCATGGAAGACCAAAGATCATGTAGGTGCGCCACAGCCCGCACAGGACAAAAATTTCATTTCCAGTCGTAATTATTTATTATAAAAATAGTTGCCCACCACATTCATGATAATACATGTTTTTGTCACTACTATTGTCATGGAAGTGACAGAAAATATTTTTGTTCGAAACAAAATGCCACGTAGTGCAATGCGGATAGCCATTGCCTCCTCGAACCCACATGGGATGACACTCCAGTCGACGGATCTGAACTAGTCGGAGTCCGATCCGCTGCCTGCCATGGGGGAGAAGGCCGGTAATCGCCGGAGGTGAGATCGGGTGGCGGAGGGGAGTGGAGCGAAGTGGCTAGGGTTTGCTCTGGCGAGCGGATGGGGACGAATATATGTGGGGTCGGGTGGAACAGCATGGGCCAGGTCCGACGTGGCAGGCGTGACCGGGCCCCCATATCCATCCTAGATTTGGGCTGGATATAAGGAGTGCCAGTTAGCCCGGGTGTTTGAGGCCCGTTTGAGGCATCCGTCTAGGTTGAAAAAAACGTGACCCGTCAATGACTGGGAGGCCCGTTCGGACGTTTGAGACGGGTTTGGGTGCCCATTATAGCTGGGCGCCTCAAACCCGCCTCATACGCCCGGTCATGAAATTTCGACCCAGCGAGGCGTCTTAAATGGGCCTCAAATGTCCGCCAACCCAAACATGGGACAGGCATGGGGCGCCCTGGTGCGCCCGCCACGTCGGACTGACGTCGGGGTCTCACATGGAATCGCTCGAAAACCCGGCGGTCCGAAGCTCATCTCCTCTCGGACCAATGTCGTCGCGTGGCGCCGCACCGGCTGGCTGCGTAGTGCCTACCCCGACTATTTAAGCCGTCCGCCGACACCGAGACCATACCCCTCCGCATTTTCCTCTGCCCATCTACAGCCGCCATTTTCCACTCCTCGTCCGCCAACACTAGTAGCCATGACCCCACGCCGTCGGATAAGGTGCCCCTGTTTCTATCGTTGGAGCGCAGGCTGCAGCTCCTTGAGCAGATCCGAGCAAGGCGCGAAGCCCGAATCGTCACGGGGCTACCTCAGTATGCAGTGGATCCGGAGGAGGAGTTGGAGGAGGAGGAGGAGGTGGAGGAGGAGGAGGAGGAGGAGGAGGAGGAGGAAGAGCCGGAGGAGGACGTGGGGGACACCGGGGATGCAGATCTGAAGGCGGAGCGGCATGCCATCCTCGATTCCCTCCGCTCGGAGTCGGATGCAGAGGCGAGATGGCTTCACCGGCAGGAAATGGAGGCGCAACACGCCGTGGAGGAGGAGGAGATGTTCGCTTACATGGATGATGTCGAGCAGGAGGAGGAGGAGCCGGAGCCCTCCTATGCGCCCGTCCCACCCGGCGCCTGGCCACCAATGTTGTGGACATCTCGACAATGAAGATTAGCTAGGGTAGTACGTAGTATATAGTAGGAAAAATTTCTTTTGCATACTTTTTGAAACATTCAGTACTCTGCATTCGCCTACATTGATTTCGCGATGTGAGCGGAGGGGGAGGGAGGGCGGCACTGGCCGATGCGACCTCTCGACAGCCACCACTTCTATGCGGTTTCGGCCGCTGCGCCACATTGAAGCTACTGATCGGCCCTTCGCTTGGTCCTCGCCGTGGCTATTTAAGCCGTGCGCCGGAGTTGCACATAGATGCACCACCTGTAACATCCCAACATTTTTTAAATTTTGGAATGTTAATAAATAAGTATATTAAGTGAATTGATATGATTTCAGGGAAAATTAAAAGTTTTCGAGTCATTGTTTAAACCTTTTCAAACCATGATATAAATATTTGGATACTTTAATCCAAAGAGGAAAATCTTGGTTGAAGGGTTTATTCAAAATCCAAAAGTCATTCTTTTTTTCTTGATCCTTTTGAAATATTTTGAAACAAAAATATGGAGTGAGAATAAAATGACTTTCTCAAATACGGCGGTTTCATAAAGGATCTAACTAAATATTAGCAGTTCTTTGGAATTTCGAGATTCTTTTTGAAGTTGACACTTATTAGCTTTTAGAGATTATTTAAATATTCCCGATAAATATGAGAGGAGATAATATGACTTCTCCAAAACTATTATTGGAAATATTTATGATTTCTTGTTTGGAATATTGGGCATTCATAAGATCCTAAGGAATATGTTGGTAAAATTATGAAGCCCATAATGCATTATTAAAACATGTACGTACACAAAATTATTACTTACTTATTTATGAAACCATTTTCTCTAGGCTATAAATGATTAAAGAGGAAAAGCGAACATTTTTCCTAAAGTCTAAATAATAATTCTTAGAGATCGGCATTTTTTCTCTATTATTATTCCAGTATAATATTTTTATTTATAAATAATATTTTTATTTAGTTTTTTGTTGAGAAAAAAATATTTTTATTTAGTTGTGCTTTATCAAAGGAAAATATTTTTTTCTCCCTCTCTAGCAGGCTATGGCCTTGATTTCCTAGCCCATCTGGCTTGTTTTTCTATCTCTCTCTATTTTTCCCTAACCTTCTTTCTACATGGGCCGGCCGAGCAGGCCCAAACCAGGCCGAACGAGCCTTGCTCGTCTTCCACCTCCAGCGGACACACGGAAATTCGCTAAACAGAACGCCATGGCTGCCGTTTTCTTCTCGTGCCCATGAATTCTGTCACCGTTATTCTCCATGAAACGACGGATCCTTTCAGCCCTTTCATTTCACGTTTATTCAACTTAACGCCCCACAAGAAACGGATGAACTGAGCACTAACCGTTGACATTTATAGCCCGATCTCCATTTCCCGACCTTCCCCGCCCCTATGAAAGGGTGCCCGAGGAACCCCTCTCCACCCAGAACCTCCCATTCCGCGAACCCCTGTCCAAAGCCCTCCGACTCCCGAGCAATTTGCTCGCCGGAGGGCCGCCTTCTTCTGTTGAAGGTTGAAGCTCGCGACCTCTCCAGTAAGCCCCTCGCGCTCAAACTTCTTCCCTGGGCGAGTTATTTCCGTGCGAATTCTGTAACAAGTTCTTCCCTCAAAGATCCAGCTGGAGCACGACCTTCGCAAAGATCGCGACCGATCGGAGCTCCAAGCAACTCCAGCGGCATCTTCACGACGCTCGAGGACGTGGACGAGCATCTCTCCCCGTCCTGCGTGACTGCCTCGCGCCCTCTACGCCATAATGCTCTCACTGGACACCGAAACCAGCCCGATCGTTGGATCTTCCCCACGTCCGAGCCACGCCGCCCGTCTCCGGAGACCTAGTCGTCCAACTCCGGTGAGCCTCCTCCTCCTCTTTTCTTGACCGCTGGATCTAGATCCAACAGCCCACGGGGTCCTCTGTTTATATTAGATGTGAAGACCAGAGAGCTCTCTCCATCATGGAGTATAGTTTCAGGAAAATCCTGATAGCACATACCAATAAACTCCTTGAGGCAAAAAGAATTTATTGGAGGATTAGAGCTAATATTAGATGGGCTAATTTGGGGGATGAAAATACTAAAATTTTTCATGCCATTGCCACTTAGGTCTTCAGACATAATTACATCACTTTTCTTAAAACCTGTGATAATTTCTATGTGTATGAACATGATCATAAAGCTGCTATCTTATGGGCCTCATTTAAAGAAAGAATTGGTACATCTAGTGATACTTCTCTTAACTTTGATATATCCCATCTTGCAATGGAGAACGATCTACAGGACTTGGATAAGCCTTTTTCTAAAGATGAGATTGATGATATTATCAAGCAAATGCCCAATGACAGATCACCAGGTCCTGATGGTTTTAATGGTTTGTTTATGAAGAAATGCTAGCATATAATCAAGGATAGCTTCTACAAATTCATTGATGATTTCTATAATGAGAAAGCCAATCTGGAGCCAATAAATACTGCAACTTCTGGCTAACTGGGTCCAGCCTATCATCATTCCTAGGGTCAGCAATCACCAGTATGGCTTTATTAAATCCAGGAATATACAGGACTGCCTTGCTTGGAGTTTTGAATACCTCCACATGTGCCACAAATCTAAAAAAGAAATCATTATTCTCAAAATAGACTTTGTGAAAGCTTTTGATAAGGTGGAGTATAATGCTATCTTGCACATGTTAAAGCACATGGGATTTAGTAGCAAATGGATCAGGTGGGTTAAAATGATTCTATCTTCAGCATCTGCATCAGTATTGCTAAATGGAGTACCTGGAAAAACAATACAATTGCAAATGTGGTGTTAGGCAGGGAGATCCTTTCTCTCCCCTCCTTTATGTCTTGGTTGGGGAACTGTTGCAAATATTGGTTAATGAGGCATGGAAGAATGATATCCTAAAACTCCTCATTGACAGTGCATTCACTGAAAGCTACCCAATTATACAATATGCTGATGATACACTTATCATTCTTCCTGCCATTGAGGACCAGATTATTAGTTTCATGAATATTCTGGAGTCCTTCTCCAAATTTACTGGTTTAGTGGTTAACTTCAATAAATCTTTGTTGGTTCCCATAAACATCTCTGATGACAGGGCACAACAACTAGCCAATATTTTGAACTGCAAGAAAGAGTCTATGCCTTTCACCTATCTGGGTTTGCCTATGGGCTCTACTAGGCCAAAAATAGAAGATCTTATGCCCATGGTTTCTAGACTAGATTCTAGATTATCTGGTACTGCCTCCATGATGACATACCCAGGTAGGCTCATCCATCTGAAGGCCATCATATATGCTCTTCCAATATTTTCCATGTGCAGTATCAGAGTGCCTTTTACCATCCTGGACCACTTTGAAAAATCTGGAAGGAACTTCTTATGGTATGGAAAAGGTATTAATAAGAGTGGGAAATGTCTAGTGAAATGGGAGAAGGTTTGTTTACCAAAAAAGGCAGGCGTTTAGGTGTTCTAGACCTCAGAGTTCAAAACAAAGCCCTGCTTACTAAATTCTTATACAAGTTTTTTAACAGAGTTGACACGCCTTGGGTTAAACTAATATGGAACTCATATTATGCTAATGGTGATCTTCCCAGTTTTCCAACTAAGGTTGGCTCATTCTGGTGGAGAGACTGCTGCTCTATCCTTGAAAATTTTAAACAGATGGCAGTATGTAAGGCTGGATAGGGAGACACCATTGCCTTGTGGTCTGACAAATGGGATGATGATATCCTGGAGAACACTATGCCCCACCTCCACTCTTATGCTAAGAACAAGCATATTACTCTTGCTCAAGCAACAAATTTGGATGTTGATAGCTTCTATGATATGTTCTATCTTCCTATGTCTTCTATTGCTGTCCAGCAGAGTAATGTCGTTGTCAGAGAGTTGATTAACAATAGATCTGGAATTCAATCTGCTGACATATGGCAGTTCTATTGGGGTGGCTCAAAGTATTCCAATAAAAGGATTTATCTGGAATATATTGGTAATCCACCAGATGCTCCCAAGCCTTTTCATTGGACCTGGAAATCTTGCTCCCTCCCTAAACAATTTTTTTCTTCTGATTGCTCCTACAAGACAGACTCAACACCAGAGATCTCCTTATGAGGAAGAGTTTCCATATCAAAAGCAGCAGATGTGTCCTATGTGATGATGAGCCCAATGAGCAATTCATCCACTTATTCTTCAACTGTGATTTTAGCCACAATTTCTGGTTATCTATTGGATTTCAGTGGAACACTGATCTAAACCTGATGGAGATGCTTGTGGAAGGGAAGAAGCATAACAACATTTGTTTCTTTAATGAATGCCTAATTTGGAAACACGGGAATGGCATCATATTTGACCACCAGACCAGAAATATCAACCAATGTATTGCTACCTTCAAAGAGCACTATGACATGATTATCAAAAAAGCTAGGCCTAGTTTGAAAGAAGGAATGCAATCCTGGCTTGACTATTTGTGAAGCAACCTTGTTTTGAACTCTTTTTAAATTCTTGTAACTGTCCTTCATATTAATAGAAAATGAGTTACAGTGGGGGCCTTCCCCACTGTGTGTTGCTAAAAAAGAGAGGTATCAGCCAACAGAAATGCGACACGTGGCAGCTAATGTTAAATCCCGTAATTCATTTTCATCAAAATACCCAAACTTTGGTAAATCATATCTCCTAAACAGTATGTCAGAATTCATTAAATTTTATATCCCCTGATTCGTTGGAACATGCAGTTTTATTATAGGGTTAAAATATTTCAATTTTGGTGGTTTAAAATTTGATCCAAATTAAATATGTTAATTTGAGTATTTTTGCTATAACTGTTAATCTATAATTCATATGAAAAAGTTTCTTATACTAAAATTGGTCCTCAGAACCCTACATTTCAATTAGAACACTTCTCATAGTTTGCAAATCAAGTTTGGTCCTGCTAGGAATACAAACCTTGAATTTGGCCTTCCTTCTCACTACTGCTACGACGCTACAGCTAAAGGTTAGTAGTAGCGCTTCCTGCAAAAGGTGCTACTGGTAATTACTAGTAGCGCGTCTCACTGCCCGCCCTACTACTATTATTCTGTATTCTATTTCTTTTTTTATTTTATGTCGTATTCATACACCTTTATACTCACACAGTAGCAATTTAGAGATCATCCATGACTTGGTCACTTAGGATCCACCCACTTGAAACTAATCCGCGGTTCTTTCACCTAATGATATAATAACTCATCATCATCATCATCATCATCATCATCATCATCATCATATTAATATAAAAACTCTTGCATCATATCATCACCAACAACACTAGCTAATAATCATCATAGTCATTACCACCAACACTATTTAATCATCATAGTCATAGTGTAGCTATCTAATCACAACCAACACTAGTTAATAATAATCATCATAGTCATTACCACCAACACTAGCTATTTAATCATCATAGTCATAGTGTAGCACATCATCATCTTCAAACTCATTCTAGCTAGCTAATCACTCTTGCTGCTCTCTCTCAGGTAAAATAGCATAGAACATGTGTAGCACTCCCGCTTCATCATATTGGAGCATGCAGATGAAACTGTCTCCTAATTGTGGGCTGTGCTTCTAATTGCTGCCCCCTAGTACTTCTCTGCGATCCTTCACATTTTGCTCCGATCTTTGACTATTAAGACTTGCTCACTTTTAGAAATCCTGACTGCACTAATGTGCAATGTAGGATGTCTTGGCAGTAAGCTAACCATTTTCATCCGACCTTTAGCCTCGATCCAATGAGGCACAACTATCATCGGGAGTCCCTGTTAAAAAACATCATAGTAACATACTTAGCAATGAAGTTTAGCTTAAAAAATAATGTATGCAAGAGATGCACTGAGGATAAATAGTAAAAGTCTTACCATCTTTCCTAAATAGATGTGACCGTAGTTCAATATGCACACTAGTGGTCGCACGTTCTGAGTACTAATATTTTGAAGTCCAGGATAATAACCTGTCTTGACAGTATGAAGATCCTCAAGCCATGAAACATAATGACTTATCTCCTTGCAGTTTAGTTCAGCCCCAGGACAGTAGTAGGTCATGTCTACCAAGCGCCGAACATGTATGCTTGAATGAAAATTAGCTGTCAATAGAAATTAGTTGTCAACTATTTTTTAATAAACAATATCCAAGACATAAATATGGTTGAGAAACTCACATAATGGTAGAACTAGAGGCGTCTGCACATCGACCCAGATGTCGATATTACCTTCAACTTCGTCTTCCGGATGAATATCAAAGGTGATAAGCATATTAGGCTCAAATGCATAAGCCTTGCATAGTGCTCTCCAATTTTTTCATTCAAAATAGGTGTAGGTGTCTGCATTGTACAATTTTATGGCAAAAGAATAACCATGCTCGGTCCTCAGGTGAACTCTCTTTACCTCCATAGTTTCCATATACTGAAACCAACCTTATCCAAGACATACATTCTTGCATGGCAGGGGATACGCTAGTAAAAAATTAAAATTATAAGTTGAAGCAAAAGAAGCGTAAGTCATGCTTAATTATGAAAAAAGACTTGTCGTTGTGACTTCATCAGATCCACTTCAAGGTCTCATCCAAATTTTGATGTCAAGCGCCTACCACCAACTAGGTGAGGCCTGTCGCACAGGCCGCACTCGTCTTCGCAGTATCCGCACATACCGAAATCCTTTTCGCCGTCAGACATTTCCTATGTTGATAGTTGAAACATTAATTGAAAATCGATCGAAGGCAACTATCAGGAAACTCAACACACAGATCACTATTACTCAATATGCAATGGGTTGACTTTAGGTCTGTCGAGTCTTCCTTCCTAAACTCTCATCTCACGTATATGGTGGGCACTTTCTCTCTGATATTGCGACCGTCGGTGATGGTCGCTACTCCACCTTTCCCTAGTGCATTACAAATATATAGCGCAAGGAAAAGAAAGAGAAGCGACCCCACGACAACAGTCGGCATTCTTCTTCTCTCATATATGGTGGGCACTCTCTCACTGATTTTTGGACCATCGATGATGGTCGCTACTCCTTCTTCCCCTAATGCATAACAAAGGTCTAGCACAAAGAGAAGAAGGAGAAGCGACCCCCATGACAACAGTCGGCATTCTTCTCTCATATATGGTGGAGACTCTCCCTCACCGATTTTTTGACTGTCATGTATGGAGCCCCGTCAGACTTAAAGTCAACTCGAAATTTTGTTTTGATTCTCTTTCTTGCAAATCCGGGGTACTCGATATTTCCTTCATATTCTAGCACAAGCCATGCTTAAATTCATGGAAAAATCCGGCATGATCTTTGCTAAAATAGGACATATCGAGCGCCTGAAATTTGCCAGAACGAAAATGAATCAACACTCCGGCAAAACATAGGCCACTCTGAGGTGTTCCCTGCAAACATAGGCCACTTGGGCAAGCACTAGTAGTACAAAACATTACATATGGCATGTTTAAATCTCCATCATATTTGAAAGACCTACATTGAAAATTTTCTATTCCATGGAAATTGTCACAGCTACTCATCTACTACTCTACTACATCTATCAAAACATCTACATCATCATCAACATGGGGATTTGGCTGGTCTCACCTCGAGGTCGGAGGTGGACGGTGACGGGGAGGACGGCGGGGATGATGCAGGGCTCCTTGATTTCTGCAAAAAACAATATAAACAAAAACATTATTATGCTCATTTTAGGACTTAGTGAAACCCTATAAGCTATCAAGTAAATATCCAATTTGAATATAACTTCATCGCTCTACTTATTGAACCATAGAAAAATGCCCTAATTTCACAATATAACTTAGAGTTTGATTGCTGAAATTCCTATTACTAAATTTGATACCTAAAAATTTGTCATATAGCATTCTAATACATTTCTATAATTCAGAAAGTTCTATATCTAAAAATGTATATTACTATTTTTTACTAAAATTTTGTATTACTAAAAATTTATATCTACCTTCTACAACAAAATTCTACCTACCTATACTATTCAAAAAACCTACATTCTACAATCAGAGTGTTACATATCAATTAAATATATTAACTATGTTTGAATTTTTACTAATTCACTTTAAACACTATATGCTATCAACTAAACCGTAGAAGCATACTAAATCAAAGTGTTACATACCAACTAAATCTAAACACGATAAGCTATCAACTACACCCTAACCGTGTGGATGGAGGAGGGGAGGGAGGATGGGCTGTGTGGATGGAGGAGGGGGAGGGAGGAGGGGTTGTGGAGGGAGGAGGGGCTATTGATGGAGGAGGAGGGGCGGCTGGAGGAGGGAGTAACAGGGGGATGGATGAGGGGAGGAGGAGAGGCGGCTAGAGGAGGGAGGAGTGGGGCGGAGGAGGGAGAGGAGGAGTGAGGCAGAGGAGGGAGGAGGGATGAGGAAGAGGAGAAGGAGGAGGCTTACCGAGGCCGGGGGATTGTCGACGCTGGCAGCAATGCGGCAACGGCGGTGGCAATGCAGCGACGACGGCGATGGTAGGAGGAGGACGGCCGCGACGGTGACAGTGAGGTAGGGGAGAGTGAGGAAACGGGCGGGCCGGGGCGGAGATAAGGCCGGGTTAGCAGCAGCGCGGGCCAAGGCCCAGTGCTACTACTATCTACTCCCTCCGTTCCGAATTAGTTGACTTGAATTTGTCCAAATATGGATGTATCTATACTTGTTTAGTGTCTAGATACATCCGTATGTAGATAAATATGGGTCAAGTAATTTGGAATGGAGGGAGTAGTTAGCAATAGCGTGGTTTCCACACATGCGCTACTACTAAACGTAGCTTGTTGGCAACCGTGTGGCATGTATAGTGGTAGCGCATTTTGTTCCTACCGCGCTACTGCTACATACATAGCAGCAGCGTTCTTTGTATACATGCGCTGCTGCTAATGAGCAGTAGCACCTCCTTTTAGCCCTTGCTACTGGTAAGCTTCTGTGTATAAGGTTTTCCCTAGTAGTGTTTGGTCAAAATTCATTTCATTTACCAATTTAAATTGCCACTTGGTTAAGATGATCCAATCATCATCATTAGAGCGGCAAATCTTATCTCAACATATGTCCTCAGGTTGAAAAACTTGGACTTCGATTTTTTTGTTAAACTCCTTCAACATAAATACCATCCGACTTCTTAATCAAATTCCATATAGTTCTAAGCCATGAACATTCTTACATATTCTCATATGTTCAAACCAGGTGGAGTTTGATTATATTTTCATACCAATTTATCCAGTAAACGAACCCAACATGAAAATTTTGTCACATGCAAAAAATAAATCTCCGGACCATACTCATGATCTTAGTTTAAATCAACTAGATCGAACTTTAGGGATGACTTATATCTATTTCCATTTGAGACAACCTTGACCATATTCAAACCTATAGCCATACCAAATAATTAACTTAATAATAATTTAATATTTATATTGCAAATTTTGTACCTTTTATTTGGTTGTTGTGTGTTAAAGTACTTTCTTATATCATTAGATATATCATAATGAGAAGGAGAGATGACTACGAGTAGAATATCTCATATTCCGTAATCTGTGCAAGTTGCGCTTAATCATACCTTGTCCTATATTTTTATAATATGCATGAACCTTTTTTTTACTATTATTATGCATGTTTTACTGAAAAGTTTTGCAAGAAACTATTGCTATCTAAAGCCTTAGGAACTTGTAGCTATGCTTAGCCATGCTTACAGAGAAAGGGATTGTGAATCAAGCAAATTTTAAACGAATAAACTTGTCCTCTTTGGGGCAACTTTTTTTGAAAACTTAAAAAGACTATATACTATTTTACTTCTCTGTAGGCGGAATGGTATTGATGGGAGTGTCTACAAGTGATTGCGCCCAATCGGGTTCTTGCAGTGAATGCGCCTGACTAAGGTCTTGCACACATGTTTTTGGTGGGGACAACCGTCCAGGAGACCAAGATCTTCCAAGTATAGTTTGATGTAGCTTCCAGTACAACTGCATGCTACTATGGTAGTTTAGTACAGAAGGGAAACTCTACCCCAGGACCGCCATCAGAGAGAGGACTTCGTGCCAAAGTTGTGGGTGGCTTGGCCGGTATAGGGGCTGTTATGGAAAGGCTTCGTTACAGTCTCCTCTTAGTCGTGCACCCTAGTGTGTAACGATAAATGAGGTTGATTGTGTCATGCGGGGAATGTGTACGACCTCTGTAGAGGGTTAAACCTAATCGATTAGCCGCGCCCCCAGTTACGGGCAAATTTGAGAAACTGATAACTTGGCCTAAAGAGGAATCTCCCCTCTCTTTTCTAGAAATCTGTTTTAAGGGTTTAGGTTGAGGATTGAGCACATGGAATGTGTTTCACCCAACCCTATGTATGTTTTTACCTAATATGGAGAATGAGCTTTCGTTCATATATCCAAATGTCTCACTCCTATCTTTTATACTAAAAATTATTTTTGACTATAAAGAAAGTTTATAAAAAATAGTATAGGAAAAAATTGGCTTTATGCAAACCAAACCTCCACCAATACTTACCTTGCATGTATATGCCGTTATATCTTCCTTTGCAACTTGCGAGTACATTCCATGTACTCATCTGCATCTGTCATGTACAAATCTTGACAGACTAAGAGACGATAGGGTTATGGTCTACATGACCCCTTTGAGGAAGCCCACCACTGAGCATGACCCAACCCTGACGTTTAAACCGGCTGATGAGACTAAACTTGTTGACTTTGTTCCTGGCGATTCATCCAAACAGTTTAGCATCAGCACCAATCTGGATCCGAAATAGGAAAGCGCTACCATCGAGTTCATCCGTGAGAACCGGGACATTTTTGCATGGAAGCCTTCGACATGCTGTGTACCGAGGGAACTCGCTGAGCACACTCTCAATATTGATCCCAAGTTTAAACCGGTTAAGCAATTTCTTCGCCGCTTTAACGAGGAAAGACGCAAGGCCATTGGTGAAGAGGTAGCCCGCCTGTTGGTGCTGGGTTTATCGTCGAAGTATTTCATCCCGAGTGGTTATTAATCCGTGCTCGTTCTTAAGAAAACGGCACTTGGCGATGTGTGTAGACTACACAGATTTGAACAAAGCTTGTCCGGCAGATCCTTTTGCTCTCCGCCGTATTGATCAGATTATTGATGCGACGGCGGGTTGTGAGCGCTCGAGTTTCTTGGATGCTTATTCAGGTTATCATCAGATTAAAATGGCAGTTAAGGACCAGGAGAAGACAGCCTTCATCACTCCCTTTGGAGCCTTCTGCTATGTCTCTATGCCCTTTGGGCTCAAAAGTGCCCAGGCAACCTATCAGCTATGTGCAAAATTGTCTTCACACGCAGATTGGGCGTAATGTTCATGCCTATGTGGATGACATTGTGGTAAAGTCCAGGAAGAAGGAAACCTTGATAGATGACCTCAAGGAGACGTTTGATAATCTTCGGGTTTACAAAATGATGCTCAATCCGGACAAATGCGTTTTTTGGTGTTCCGACAGGCAAGCTGTTGGGTTTTCTTGTGTCCAACAGTGGTAGTGAGGCCAGTCCGAAAAAGATCAAGGCGATCACATCCTTGGCTAAACCGAAATGCATCAATGATGTTCAGCGTCTGGCGGGTCGAATTGCAGCCCTCGGCCGGTTTATCAGCCGTTTGGGAGAGAAGGCAATTCCTTTATATCAGATGTTGAAGAAGATGATGATTTTGTTCGAGGACGCAGCCAATGCGGCATTTGAGGATTTGAAGCGGCAGCTGGCTGAACAGCCGGTCCTTGCTGCTCCGGTTGATAACGAGCCCCTGTTATTGTACGTGGCTGCCAATGCCCGTGCGGTCAGTGTGGCAATTGTGGTTAAGCGTAAGGAGGCTGGGAAAGAATATCCAGTTCAACGAATTAATTTACTATATCGTCAAGTGCGTCGATCGAGTCAAAACAACGGTATCCGCATTGGCAGAAGCTGGTGTATGGAGTTTTTATGGGAAGTAGGAAGCTCAAGCAATACTTTCAAGGCCATCCTATCACAGTGGTTAGTTCTGCTCCTTTGGGCGATATAATCCAGAACAAAGAAGCAACTGGCCGGGTTGCGAAGTGGGCAATTGAGCTTGGTTCACATGGATTGAAGTATATGCCTCGAACGACCATCAAATCTCAGGCGCTTGTGGACTTCATCAATGATTGGACCAAGTTACAGGCACCAGAGCCCAATCGGACAATACATACTGGACTATTCACTTTGATGGGTCCAGGCAATTGGAAGGCTCGGGGGCTGGAGTTGTCCTTACTTCCCCTCGAGGTGATAAAATTTGTTATGTTCTCCGCTTAATGTTTTGTTTGTACTAACAATGCAGCAGAGTACGAGGCCTTACTCCACGGTCTCCGTGTGGCTAAGGAAATGAACTTAAGCCGGGTTCACTGTCTTGGAGATTCTGATCTGGTGGCTCAGCAAGTTTTTGGTACTTGGGATTCTAAGGATCCACTCATGGCGGCTTATAGACGCGAGATGGATATTGTGGCAGGTCACTTTAAGGGTTATCAGGTTGAGCACATTAACCGGCGCAAAAACGACGCATCAGATGCTTTAAGCCGGCTAGGATTTCAGCGTAAACCGGTACCACCCAATACCTTTTTAGATATCTAGCATAACCCGTATGTTAAGTTGCCTACAGAGGAGGATTTAGCCGTTCCTGATCCGGAGGCCCAATTGGTAGCCGCTTTACATATCACTCCGGATTGGACGGTTCCATATTTGGCGTATATGAACCGGGGCGAAGTTACGGATGATGAGATCCTCGCCAGTGATAATCCGGCGGTCCAAGTCCATGGTTATTCACAATGGCGAGTTATACCGTTGCAGTATTTCAGGCGTATTCCAACGCTGTGTTTCTCCTGTAGAAGGACAAGAGATTCTATGTGAAATCCATGAAGGGGACTGTGGTCATCATGCCGGTTCAAAATCCCTCGTGGCTAAAGCTTTTCGTCATGGGTTCTATTGGTTGACAGCTCATGCTGATGCGGAGGATCTGGTAAAGCGGTGTGACGGTTGTCAGAAGTTTTCACGTCGAGCTCATGTTCCGGCTCAAGAGCTACGGATGATTCCTATCACTTGGCTGTTTGCCACTTGGGGGCTTGATATGGTGGGACCTTTTAAGCGTTCCAAGGACAAGAAGACCCACCTGTTGGTGGCGGTTGACAAGTTCACTAAATGGGTTGAAGCGGAGCCCGTCAGCAAGTGTGATGCAGCCACGGTGGTTCAATTTCTCAAAAAGATCGTTTTCCGTTTTGGCTTTCCACACAGCATCATCACAGATAATGGCACAAACCTTTCTAAAGGTGAGATGGAGGAGTTTTGTCAACGAGAGCACATCCGGCTTGATGTAGCGTCCGTGGCTCATCCCCACCCAATGTTCAAGCCGAGAGGGTGAATCAAGAGATCTGAAGGGTATCAAGCCCCGCTTATGGTTCCTTTCAAGCGGACGCCGGGTTGTTGGGTGGAAGAATTACCATCTGTGTTATGGATTATAAACACCACCCCGAACCGATCTACGGGTTATACACCTTTCTTCATGGTTTACGGGGCTGAGGCCGTCATCCCAAGTGATATTCGTCACGACTCGCCCCGGGTTGCCAATTATGTTGAAGCGGACAATGAGCAAGCACGCCAAGAGGCGCTGGACCCGTTAGATGAGAAACGGGACATGGCCTTGGCTCAATCGGCAGTTTATCAACAAGACCTGCGGCGTTATCACAGCCGCCGGGTTAGGACAAGAACCTTTCAAGAAGGCGACTTAGTGCTCCGGCTCATCCAGGATCGCACCGATATGCACAAGTTATCCCCACCTTGGGAAGGACCCTTTGTGGTCAGCAAAAATCTACATAACGGATCATACTACCTCATTGACATTCGAGAAGACTCACGCAGTTCTGAGGAGGAGACCCGGCGGCCATGGAACATAGGTCTCCTTCGGCCTTATTACACTCGAAGCCATAGGCTTTTCTTATGTACATATTTCAACAATGTATATATTATGATCAATATAATAAACCGGCATCCTTGCTATAAGCAGGGTCTCTGCCGTTTTCTTCAACATCTCTTTGTTTACATGGGGGCTTCAGATGACAAAGCGAAGTGCTACCTGTTAAACCAGCTATCATGCCACAAAACAGCTTGGGAGCTTCACACCCAAGGGGCCAAAGAGGGTTCTATTGCTAAAAGCACGACTCAAACATAGGCACCCATTGAGCACATCTCACAAAGTTGCTTGGGGGCTCTTTGTGTAAAATACCAAAGAGCTTGAAAGGACCCTTGTAACCGGGTATCGACCCACGGCTTGGAAGCCTGGTGTATTCACCTAAAACCCCGGGTTAACCTGCCTTCATCAAGTAAGCCACTCCTACAGGTAATCCTGGCATGACCCGTCGAACGTTTGACAGTTACTCTCATTGAGACCCTGAACTTGTCAAAGTTAAAATGATGATTGGTTAGTTGGAGGCCCATCTTAAAAGGCTTTGTCAAACGGTTTAACTCAGCGGCCTGGCAGCCATGAAAAGCCTCGAATTTGGGCTTGGCAGCCCTTGAAAAGCCTCGACTACATGGTTTTATTTGCTTTTGGCCAAGTTTTTGTCCTCTGGTAATTTCATGTTAATCCGGTGTTTGATAACCCGGCTTGGCTTTCAATTATAAGTTGTCAGACCCACGGCTTGGAGCTGAAGTTTTATAAAGACAATGTTGATTCGGCAGACATGACCCCTTTGAAGAAGCCCACCACTGAGCACGACCCAACCCTGACGTTTAAACCGGCTGATGAGACTAAACTTGTTGACTTTGTTCCTGGCGATTCATCCAAACAGTTTAGCATCAGCACCAATCTGGATCCGAAATAGGAAAGCGCGCTCATCGAGTTCATCCGTGAGAACCGCGACATTTTTGCATGGAAGCCTTCTGACATGCCAGGTGTACCGAGGGAACTCGCTGAGCACACTCTCAATATTGATCCCAAGTTTAAACCGGTTAAGCAATTTCTTCGCCGCTTTAACGAGGAAAGACGCAAGGTCATTGGTGAAGAGGTAGCCCGACTGTTGGCTGCTGGGTTTATCGTCGAAATATTTCATCCCGAGTGGTTGGCTAATCCGGTGCTCGTTCTTAAGAAAAACGGCACTTGGCGTATGTGTGTAGACTACAAAGATTTGAACAAAGCTTGTCCGGCAGATCCTTTTGCTCTCCCGCGTATTGATCAGATTATTGATGCGACGGCGGGTTGTGAGCGTCTGAGTTTCTTGGATGCTTATTCAGGTTATCATCAGATTAAAATGGCAGTTAAGGACCAAGAGAAGACAACCTTCATCACTCCCTTTGGAGCCTTCTGCTATGTCTCTATGCCCTTTGGGCTCCAAAGTGCCCAGGCAACCTATCAGAGTTGTGTGCAAAATTGTCTTCACACGCAGATTGGGCGTAATGTTCATGCCTATGTGGATGACATTGTGGTAAAGTCCAGGAAGAAGGAAACCTTGATAGATGACCTCAAGGAGACGTTTGATAATCTTCGGGTTTACAAAATGATGCTCAATCCGGACAAATGCGTTTTTTGTGTTCCGGCAGGCAAGCTCTTGGGTTTTCTTGTGTCCAACAGAGGTATTGAGGCCAATCCGAAAAAGATCAGGGCGATCACATCCTTGGCTAAACCAAAATGCATCAATGATGTTCAGCGTCTGGCGGGTCGAATTGCAGCCCTCAGCCGGTTTATCAGCCGTTTGGGAGAGAAGGCGATTCCTTTATATCAGATGTTGAAGAAGAAAGATGATTTTGTCTGGAGTGACGCAGCCAATGCAACATTTGAGGATTTGAAGCGGTAGCTGGCTGAACCGCCGGTCCTTGCTGCTCCGGTTGATAACGAGCCCCTGTTATTGTACGTGGCTGCCAATGCCCGTGCGGTCAGTGTGGCAATTGTGGTTGAGCGTAAGGAGGCTGAGAAAGAATATCCGGTTCAACGGCCAGTTTACTATATCGGTAAGCGTCGATCAAGTCAAAACAACGGTATCCGCATTGGCAGAAGCTGGTGTATGGAGTTTCTATGGCAAGTAGGAAGCTCAAGCAATACTTTCAAGGCCATCCCATCACAGTGGTTAGTTCTGCTCCTTTGGGCGATATAATCCAGATCAAAGAAGCAACTGGCCGGGTTGCGAAGTGGGCAATTGAGCTTGGTCCACATGGATTGAAGTATATGCCTCGAACGACCATCAAATCTCAGGCGCTTGTGGACTTCATCAATGATTGGACCGAGTTATAGGTCAAACCAGACAATACATACTGGACTATTCACTTTGATGGGTCCAGGCAATTGGAAGGCTCGGGGGCTGGAGCTGTCCTTACTTCCCCTCGAGGTGATAAAATTTGTTATGTTCTCCGCTTAATGTTTCCTTGTACTAACAATGCAGCAGAGTACGAGGCCTTATTCCACGGTCTCCGTGTGGCTAAGGAAATGAACTTAAGCCGGTCGCTGTCTTGGAGATTCTGATCTGGTGGCTCAGCAAGTTTCTGGTACTTGGGATTCTAAGGATCCACTCATGGCGGCTTATAAACGCGAGGTGGATATTGTGGCAGATCACTTTAAGGGTTATCAGGTTGAGCACATTGACCGGCGCAAAAACGACGCAACAGATGCTTTAAGCCGGCTGGGATCTCAGCGTAAACCGGTACCACCCACTACCTTTTAGATATCTTGCATAACCCGTCTGTTAAGTTGCCTACAGAGGAGGATTTAGCTGTTCCTGATTCGGAGGCCCAATCGGTAGCCGCTTTACATATCACTCCGGATTGGACGGTTCCATATTTGGCGTATATGAACCGGGGCGAGTTACCAGATGATGAGATCCTCGTCAGGCAGATAATCCGGCGGTCCAAGTCCATGGTTATTCACAATGGCGAGTTACACCGTTGCAGTATTTCAGGCGTATTCCAACGCTGTGTTTCTCCTGTAGAAGGACAAGATATTCTACCTGAAATCCATGAAGGGGATTGTGGTCATCATGCCGGTTCAAAATCCCTCGTGGCTAAAGCTTTTCGTCATGGGTTCTATTGGTTGACAGCTCATGCTGATGCGGAGGATCTGGTAAAGCGGTGTGACGCTTGTCAGAAGTTTTCACGTCGAGCTCATGTTCCGGCTCAAGAGCTGTGGATGATTCCTATCACTTGGCTGTTAGCCACTTGGGGGCTTGATATGGTGGGACCTTTAAAGCGTTCCAAGGACAAGAAGACCCACCTGTTGGTGGCGGTTGACAAGTTCACTAAATGGGTTGAAGCGGAGCCCGTCAGCAAGTGTGATGCAGCCACGACGGTTCAATTTCTCAAAAAGATCATTTTCTGTTTTGGCTTTCCACACAACATCATCACAGATAATGGCACGAACCTTTCTAAAGGTGAGATGGAGGAGTTTTGTCAACAAGAGCACATCCGGCTTGATGTAGCGTCCGTGGCTCATCCCCAGTCCAATGGTCAAGCTGAGAGGGCAAATCAAGAGATCCTGAAGGGTATCAAGCCCCGGCTTATGGTTCCTTTGAAGCAGACGCCGGGTTGTTGGGTGGAATAATTACCATCTGTGTTATGGAGTATAAACACCACCCCGAACCGATCTACGGGTTATACACCTTTCTTCATGGTTTACGGGGCTGAGGCCGTCATCCCAAGTGATATTCGTTACGACTCGCCTCGGGTTGCCAATTATGTTGAAGTGGACAATGAGCAAGCACGCCAAGAGGTGTTGGACCCGTTAGATGAGAAACGGGACATGGCTTTGGCTCGATCGGCGGTTTATCAACAAGACCTGCGGCGTTATCACAGCCGCCGGGTTAGGACAAGAACCTTTCAAGAAGGCGACTTAGTGCTCCGGCTCATCCAGGATCAGACCGATATGCACAAGTTATCCCCACCTTGGGAAGGACCCTTTGTGGTCAGCAAAAATCTACATAACGGATCATACTACCTCATTGACGTTCGAGAAGACTCACGCAGTTCTGAGGAGGAGACCCGGCGGCCATGGAACATAGCTCTCCTTCGGCCTTATTACACTTGAAGCCACATGCTTTTCTTATGTACATATTTCAACAATGTATATATTATGATCAATATAATAAACCGTCATCCTCGCTATAAGCAGGGTCTCTGCCGTTTTCTTCAACATCTCTTTGTTTGCATGGGGGCTTCAGCTGACAAAGCGAAGTGCTACCTGTTAAACCGGCTATCATGCCACAAAACAGCTTGGGAGCTTCACACCCAAGGGGCCAAAGAGGGTTCTATTGCTAAAAGCACGACTCAAACATAGGCACCCATTGAGACAGCTCACAAAGTTGCTTGGGGGCTCTTTGTGTAAAATACCAAAGAGTTTGAAAGGACCCTTGTAACCGGGTATCGACCCACGTCTTGGAAGCCTGGTGTATTCACCTAAAACCCCGGGTTAACTCCGCCTTCATCAAGTAAGCCACTCCTATCCGTGTAATCCTGGCATGACCCGTCAAACGCTTGATGATTACTCTCATTGAGACCCTGAACTTGTCAAAGTTAAAACAATGATTGGTTAGTTGGAGGCCCATCTTAAAAGGCTTTGTCAAACGGTTTAACTCAGCGGCCTGGCAGCCCATGAAAAGCCTCGAATTTGGGCCTGGCAGCCCTTGAAAAGCCTCGACTACATGGTTTTATTTGCTTTTTGCCAAGTTTTTGTTCTCTGGTAATTTCTTGTTAATACGGTGTTTGTTAACCCAGCTTGGCTTTCAATTATAAGTTGTCAGACCATATTTTTTTTTATCAAACCGGTGTTTCACAACCCGGACTGGCTTTGCTTACATATTACCAGTACAATCGTCCGGTGTTCATTACAACCCCGTTCTACTTCATACATACCAGCACTGCATGGTGGAAGTTGGGTGTTTCAGCCTTACTACAAATATAAGTTGGTAAACCAACTAAGTGATTTCATATCACAAGTATGATTTATTTCATGTTTTAAGCTTTTGTCATTAACCTGGCTTTGCATGGGGCATTATGATTCATTCCGTGATAAACCGCCCGGCAGATTTTTTTTTATGCGCATATGGATTGCATAGTATTATGAAGGTATATAAGCCAGCACTGAAATTATCACGGCGGATCAAACAGTCATGTCCCAGTGCACGATGGCAACAGATCATAGTATTTCAACTAGCCTATTACAAGGCGCTTTAAGGCCCAAAATAAGCACAAACTGTGCCTATCAACTCAGTTGCCGCATTAAGATTCATTGCCGGGTTGACGAGAGGTTGCTGGATCTTCTGGTGTCCCTTCAGCCTCCTCCTCCCCATCCAGTGGCTGGAAGTCAACGATGGTCCAGTCAATCCGGGTTAAAGCTTGCAAGACAGCTTCTTCATTTATAAGTTCAGACGGATCAACGTCAGGAGCGTAAGTGTGCTTATGGATTGGCGGGATAAGGTTTGCACTTCCCTCACAACAGTGTCAATCCGTTCGTTGTTGGCATCATAGAAGGACCGATGAACAGTCAAATTAGCCTCTTCCGCCAATTGACTTGCTAGTGGACGCATCTCCTTTGTCAGGACTCTGAGGGCTTCATTGTCAAATGTTGCCCCGTCTGTTTGTTCATCAGGAAATCCCTTGGCGATATCAATTGGATCCAAGTCAGATATCCATGCTTTGGCCCGGGTCAGTGCCAGTAAAGCGCCAGCCCTCGCAGCAGATCGCTTCACCTCTTCTACCTGCACCGGCGTCATGGATAATTTGATTAGGGTGTCCTTGATCAATGTTGGTGCCGGTTTGTTGTATGAGACTGCAGAGATAACCTGTTGGGCACCGGTGTATAGCTTCTCAATCAAAGTGTATGCTGCCTTCAGTTTCATCCGCATATCTGTGCCCAACTGAGCAATGCGATTACCTGCAACAGTTTACGAGTTCAATGTTAAACCGGCAGAGTTCAAGATATTTTCAAACCGGCTATGGCAAAGTACTCACCAAAGATTGCAGAAGTCATAGCATTCACTTGATGTTTCAGCCCTGTCAGCTCTTCCGCCACTGGCTTAAGAGCCGCCTCAGCATTTTCAGCCCGCTTCAACAAAGCAGCTTTCTCAGTTTCCCAGTTGGTGCGTTCATTTTTGAAACCATCCTTCAATTGCTCCATGGTTGTCAAAACACCCTTTAGCTTTTCTTTGGCTTTAGAGGTTTCTTCCTGCTGGGACTTGATTATTTCTTGAAGATCGGCGATTTGAGATTCTTTGCTATTTTTCTCGGTCTGCAAAAGTCAGAAGATGAAGTTGTTAAAGTCCCAAGCACATAACAAGTTATGCACTCGACACTTGGGGGCTAATGCGGATTGCTTTTTAAAGTGAATATTTTCAAAGTACTAAGGGTCATTTCAGGTATTAAGCTTGGCACTTGGGGGCTAATGCACAGTTGATCAGTTATAAGTAAAGGCAGATAACAAGGACAGGCAGTCCCGGTTTGTCTTCAAAAGACAAACCGGCCCTTGGGGACTAAGTTGAAGTGTTCTTCATATCAATGTCCCGGTTTATTTTCAAGAAAATAACCCGGCCCTTGGGGGCTACAATGGAAGAGATATACAGAATAAAGTAAATTTCAAAGTGTTCTTGAAGAATACCTCATAGCGTTCCTTCATCAGGTTCACCAAACCGGCTTCAAAGTCACGGCTGGTGTAAAGGCGATCTAGAAATCCGGAATGAAGATCCTCGATACTAAGGTTGATGAAGTTGGATAAATCAGTATTCCCTTTCCCTTTGCCCATAGCAGTGAATTCCTCCTTGGCGGTATGTTTTGACAGGACAAACGGATTACCAGGGCTAGTGTGACCCGTGCCAGTTATAATAACATCATCATTATCACCCTTTGGCGGACTTGGCGGATTGTCGGCATCCCTGGCTGGACTTGGCGGATTAGGAGCTGGGTTTGGCGGATCAGTAGCCGGGCTCGAAGGAGTAGCATGAGGGCTTGATGGATCAATATAAGTAGCCGGGTCAGCTTCCAGCGGATTAGTTTCAATGTTATCACCGTGTGGGGCAGAATCATTTGCAACATCAATATTTCCACCGGTGCCCTCGGGAGCCTTCTCCAGTTCAACTTCACCAGTAGGGGCACTGGTTTTAGCCTTCTTGCTCAGACGGGCTTTGGCACTGATATCAAAACAAAGATTAGCACGGTATACCGAACTATGAAGGACAAAGATGAAGGGTAGTATACTTACCCAGGGACAGTTTTAAGGGGAGGCAGCTGAGTGGTTGATGAACCGCCAGATGAATTGGAAGACACCGTAATTGAATCAGACGGATTGAGAGGGTATCGAAAGAAACCCTTCAAAGGATAAAGTTTTTCAGAGAACAAGCAACCTCCGGACGACGCTTCGGGTTGGTGTGTCCCAGATACCGGAAGAGGTGACTTGCTGGCCACTGTGTCGGGTTGTGCGACGCCCTTCAGGTTGCTGCGTCTTCAAAGAAAGTTTTGGATCCAAATAAGCAAGAGGGTGAGAGTATTTCACTTTTTGAACTGCACGTCGAAATCTTTGAACCGGCACCAGATCGGAATCGGAAGAAAGAGAGATTACCTCAACATGGTCCGCATGGCTGGCCTCCGCATCATCCTGGGAATAGTCATTGTCAATAAGGTGCACGAAAAAGGAACCAAGGGAGTCAAGTTCTACCTCTTCAGCCGATTCATCAACATCTTCTAGCGGATCAGAAGACTCGGCAGTTTTCTTCTTGGCTGTTTTCTTGGTGACTTTGCTCTTGGCACGAGGAGCCCTGGCCGGTTTATCTTGAGCTTTCCTTTTCCAGAAGGAGCTATTGGTCTGCAAAATTAAACAAAGGATAATTATACTAGTGTTAAAGCGGACACGGATTAAAAAGGTACAAGGTTAAAGTTTTTACCGCTGGCGGTTTGTTGGAGGCATAGAAAGGGCGTAGACCAGTCTGGGTGCATGTGGTGATCGGTTCGTCAAGCATCTTCTTCACACTTTCAAAGGACTTCATCATCGGGCCGCTTCTATTTTGTTAAACCGTTGAGGATCATTGGTTTTGCCGGTATACTCATACATCAATCCAGGGCGGCGGCTTAAAGGTAGGACGCACCATGAAACCCAACAGCGGACGAGATCAACACCAGTCAAACCGTTGGCAAGGATAGCCCGGAGTTTGGCGAGTTGAGGTGCATAAGCTTGTCGTTCTTTGGTAGTCATTCGTGGAGGTAAAGGGTGGCCATTGCTAAGCCGGTGAGCGCGGTAGCCCGGCAAAGGTTTTTCTCCAAATAGGGCAGTGTTACGACAATAAAACCAAGTTTGGTTCCAGTCTTTAGGATGGCTGTGAAGTTTGGCATGAGGAAAATCAACCTCTTTCCTTTTTTGAATTGATACACCACCGAGTTCAGTATTGGGGCCGTCAGAGAACTCAGTTCAGCGGTTTAAGTGGAAGAAATCCCGGAAGAGATCAATAGTTGGTTCTTCTTGCAGGTAAACCTCACAGAACACTTGAAAGTTTCATATGTTGGACACATAATTTGGTCCAATATCCTGAGGATGGAGTTGGAAGATGGCAAGTACATCCCAGAAATTTTTTGATCCGGGAGGGCTGAATCCCCGGGACAGATGTTGCATGAACACAATCACTTCTCCATCTTGAGACCCAGGAGGGCACTCAGGGCCAGGAACTCGCCAGTGAAGGACATTTTTTGGAGCTAAAGTGCCCGTTACAACGAATCCATTGATTTGCGTTTCCGTGATCTGGGATGGAACCCAGTTGCAAGCAAAAAATTGCTTGGTCATCTTGAAAAGCAGAACTGTAAAGGAAAAATGAAGGCCGGTTTACGATTGACGGTTCATGTGCACTCATCGGTGTTAAACCGGAAATTTAATCAAAGCGTACATATGAGGTAAACCGGACATTGCTATTCAAGTCAAGACGACGGTTTAAGTGAGGGCTAATGGCATATGGCGGATTATCAACTATTAAAAGTTAAACCGCCCTTAGGTGAAAGGGCCAGAGCTGGAAATCTACTAAGTGTTGCAGAAACAAGTTTCACAAGATGGTGATATAATTTTGGATCTACCGTGGTTCAGTAAAGAAATTTTTCTGAACCCTACAATGGCGTCAAGCGGAATAGAGAAGATTCAGATAAGGATCTACCCAGGAATAGTAAGATGCTGTAGTGCGGCAGATTAAACTACAGATACAACAGCAAAAGGAACTATTAGGCCTAGTTAGATCCAGTGGGATGCTAAAGGAAAAGCAGATAAGTGCTGATGAACACTGACAAACACTGAAGAATTTTTGAAACCCCAATGCAGATTCGGTACGTGGAAGAAGGGAATATTTACCAGGACCACACAACGGCGGAGGAGTGTCGCAGATCTCTGGTGCAAACAGGTGGGTGCAGCGGCCTAGTCGGTGCAGGGTCGACGGCGGCGGCGGTGCTCGAGTGATTCGGGGTCGCCACGAAGAAGACGATGCGAAGAGGAAGGAAAAAAATGGAAGGACCCCCGGTCTTATTTATAAAGGAAAGGGGATAAACTGCATGCGCGAGAATCGAGGGGCCTAAAGTGGCAAAAGGGGGCGCAGCTGCCGCCTCGATCTTCGGGAGTTAATTAAATGAAGAGAATCTTTATTATGTTTTTATACGGAGATGACGTCATGACGATTCACTGCAGCGTTCAGAAGATGATGTCATGGCGGTTGACCAAAGCTCACAGGGAGAAGACAACATGGCGATTTACAAGAATCATTAGAAGATGTTCATGGAATTTTTCTAAGTATTGAAGATTGACATGAACAGGTTCAAATCAATCTGGGGCCTAATGTTGAGGATATAACTACTAAGGGTAAACCGCCCAGGAGGGGCCGGTTCACCCTCAACTACATTGAATCCCGTAAACATGGAAGATAGCGCTTTACTGATGAAGCTTAGAGGCCCAGAGCCTAAAGGCGGATTAGGGCCCATGGTAGTAAACCGCCACGATTGTATAACTTGTGTTGTAAGATAGGAAAAGGGGAGACCGAGGCGGACACTTGTATGAGCCGACCTCGGGACTCTGTAGACCGGCCGGGTTAACCTATGTATATAAAGGGACGACCCGGCGACGGTTTGAGGGTAGAGAAACACAACTCGAGACTCAGGCAAAGCGTATTCGCTCCCTGGTCATCGAAACCCAATCAATTCCATCACAACTAGACGTAGGCTTTTACCTTCATCGAAGGGGCCGAACTAGTATAAAAACTCCTGTGTCCCTTGTCCGGTTTAACCCCTCCAAGCTAACCCGTTGCGATGGCTCCACGACTAAGTCCTTCCAAGAGGACATCTGACGTGACAATTCCATGACACTCAACGAGCCCAGTGGCGTTGATGGAGCCCTAACTTGGCAACTACGTATTATTCCACCGTTTGTGCCAACGTTGAGTTGTGCCAATGATATCTATTTTCTTAACTCTGGATCTATCGTTGTAGTAAAATGATGTATGTCTTACTGATATTCATTCTTTTTACTGTGTGTGCTAGCTACGATCCAGGGATAGCACAGTAAGCACAGAGACTTGGATTCTATCAAATCCGGGTTGTTACGATACCACTTCTGGGAGAACCCGTAAATTATTTCCAGACTCCTGTGTATAATTGTCAATCCAGGATTGACAACACATCGGAATGGTATCATTGCAGAATATTTAAAACAAGTACAAGTTTAATAACTCTTTCCACAAGGAATACATAGTGAAATGTCTCATGACATTTAATATATTCAGAAACACAACGGAAAATAAAATGCGTAGCGAGGTATTATTGTCACTTCATAAAAGATTTTTCCTGGACCGCAAGGCCTACGACTCAGTTGTTAAAGAAGGATAAAATGTTCGAGTGGTCACAAGCTTGTGGAGCGAGTTTCCAAGAACTCAAGAGGAGGTTGACAACTGGTTCAGTATTGGTACTGCGAGATATTCAACAAGATTTTGAGGTTTATTGTGATGCTTCTCAGCAAGGTTTGGGATGCGTCCTTATGCAACAAGGGAAGGTTGTAGCGTATTCATCGAGACAATTATGCCCTCATGAGGTTAACTATATATCCCACACATGATTTGGAGTTAGCCGCTGTAGTGCATGCCTTGAAAACTTGGAGGCATTACATTATTGAAATCAGTGTGAGATATATTCAGATCATAAGAGTTTGAAGTACACTTTCACACAACCATATCCGAATCTCAGGCTGTCGGTGTACAAAAGTAGGGGCGCACCTGAAGGAAATATGCCCTAGAGGCAATAATAAAGTTATTATTTATTTCCTTATATCATGATAAATGTTTATTATTCATGCTAAAATTGTATTAACCGGAAACATAATACATGTGTGAATACATAGACAAACAGATTGTCACTAGTATGCCTCTACTTGACTAGTTCGTTGATCAAAGATGGTTATGTTTCCTAGCCATAGACATGAGTTGTTGATTAACGGGATCACATCATTAGGAGAATGATGTGATTGACATGACCCATTCCGTTAGCTTAGCACACGATCGTTTAGTATGTTGCTATTGCTTTCTTCATGACTTATACATGTTCCTATGACTATGAGATTATGCAACTCCAGTTTATCGGAGGAACACTTTGTGTGCTACCAAACATCACAACGTAACTGGGTGATTATAAACATGCTCTACAGGTGTCTCCGAAGGTACATGTTGGGTTTGCGTATTTCAAGATTAGGATTTGTCACTCCGATTGTCGGAGAGGTATCTCTGGGCCCTCTCGGTAATGCACATCACTTAAGCCTTGCAAGCATTGCAACTAATGAGTTAGTTATGGATGATGTATTACAGAACGAGTAAAGAGACTTGCCGGTAACGAGATTGAACTTGGTATTGAGATACCGACAATCGAATCTCGGGCAAGTAACATACCGATGACAAAGGGAACAACGTATGTTGTTATGCGGTCTGACCGATAAAGATCATTGTCGGTGTCAAAACCCGCGGATCTCGGGTAGGGGGTCCCGAACTGTGCATCTAGGCGGATGGTAACAGGAGACAAGGGACACGATGTTTTTACCTAGGTTCGGGCCCTCTCGATGGAGGTAATACCCTACTCCTGCTTGATTAATATTGATGATATGGGTAGTACAAGAGTAGATCTACCACGAGATCAAGGAGGCTAAACCCTAGAAGCTAGCCTATGGTATGATTGTTGTTCGTCCTACGGACTAAAACCCTCCGGTTTATATAGACACCGGATAGGTTTGGGTTACACAGAGTCGGTTACAATGGTAGGAGATCTACATATCCGTATCGCCAAGCTTGCCTTCCACGCCAAGGAAAGTCCCATCCGGACACGGGACGAAGTCTTCAATCTTGTATCTTCATAGTCTTGGAGTCCGGCCGTGATGATAGTTCGGCTATCCGGACACCCCCTAGTCCAGGACTCCCTCAGTAGCCGCTGAACAAGGCTTCAATGACGACGAGTCCAGCGCGCATATTGTCTTCGGCATTGCTAGGCGGGTTCCTCCTCCGAATACTTCATAGAAGGTTTTTAACACCAGGATAGTTTCCGGCTCTACAAAACAAGTTCCACATACTACCGTAGAGGGAATAAATTTTGCGCAGATCTGCTGACGTATTCCGCGGCGTGACATCACACCACGGCCAAGCCTTTATATGATTCGTTTTTTACTGTTCCACCTTAGCGCGTTTAGCGAGGCGGTTTCCTTGGCATGTCTTTATCAAAGCGTAGATCGCGCCCCCTTATTCCGGGATTCCCATCAATACGGACGTGGGTAACCCAACTGCGTTCGCTGGCACGCCTCCTCTACCAAAGGCGAGTCCTAATCGACCACGGGGAGGGCTCTTGGTATTCAACCTCTTTATATTGAGACCAAGGCCCTCTTCTTTTTTACACCCTCCATCAAGTTCGCCTCGCGCTTTGAGTTATAACACCCAAAGCTTCAGATTTAGGCGCTTCAGACCTTCGACAATGTCCGGCTCCGACCAGCACGGCCGATGGATGTCTTCTTCCGTCACAGAAGAAGATGTGCTAAAGCTGCGAGACGCCAGGTATCTAACCGGCGAGATTTCGCATAGGCTGCCTCGCCTGTGGCAGGTCATTCCCACTCCCGAGCCCGGGCGAGAGCGTGGTGTTCGTGTCTCACTTCCTTCGGGGTTTAGGCTTCCGACGGATCCCTTTGTGCTGGGGCTTATGTTTTATTATGGGCTAGATTTCCATGACTTGAACTGAGTCCATCCTCCATATATCGTCATTCATTGTCAGATGTGAGGCCTTCCTCCATATTACCCCTCACTTTGGATTGTGGCTCAAGACCTTCAAGGTGGAGCCAAAGATGATCGAGGGGCAACAAGCAGAAAGTGCGGAGGGGCGGTCATAAGCAAGTGTCTTGATGCTCCGTGGCCCGAGGGCTCTTTTCAAGAGGAGCTTGGTTTGTGGCAACGGGAGTGGTTTTATATCACCGCTCCCAGGGGCACCAAATGGGTGGCGCTTCCTGCCTTCCACTCAGGTCCACCACAGCGGCTGGCGTCATGGGTCAACAAGGGGCTCGACTGGGGGCCGTCCAAGGACGTTCCCTTGTTGCAGGACCGTATTCGAGACCTCCAAGAAAGAGAGATCAATCTGGTTGCAGTGGCGCAGGTTATGTTGATCCGGGCGCCTATACGCCTGCAAACGCCGCCTCCTCACCTGTGGGAATTTAATCCGGAGGGACCACGAGCTCTCCAACATTTTATGGGTACGGCGCCCGTGGAGATGTATAAACTGTTCTTCGGATCACAAGAGAAGTGTCCGGACCTGACTGAGGACGCCGGACTGAGCTGCAATCGCCCAGATACTCAAGTAAGTAGTCCTGTACCCGGACAAGCTGTCCATTCATTTATCAAAAACTTGCCCTTAAAGGAGCTGTTTCTTGAACAGGAGTGGATAGCGAAGGCAAAGTTGATAAGGTGTCCGGCTCCCCTCCTAGAGACCACGCCGGATCCCATGCTGACCAAGATGTTGAAGGCCGCGCCTTTTAAAGAAGGCGAAGGGGGGGGGGGGGAGCAGGGAAGCAACTGCCTCCACGAAGGAGGCTTCTTAGGAAGAAGGGATCAAAAGTCCCACCCTCCAAGGAGAGAAGAGGACCGCTTCGGAAGAACCGGAGGTCAAGGCCTCAAAGAGGGGAAAGAAATCTTCGTCCGAGAGTCCGGCAATGGGAAGTATCCCAGCCGCACTATTTCCCCAAGGGGATCAGCCCTCCAGCGAGCCGTAAGTAAAAAGAAGGGGTCTTGTAAATAAGGAACGTCCCTGTATTTATTTCTAAAGATAACCGAAATTGTACATTGTAGTTCGGATCTCAGCCCTTCTCAGCAGAGCTCGTCTTCGGGGGATCTTCTTCCAGAGATGATGGAGAGCGAAACGCCCACTGCCGCACCCTCATGCGAGGCGGACGACTCGAGGTGTCGCTATGGAGGGTTTCCCCAAGTCCGGCGGGCCGGAAGGTCCGGCGCCAACCGGCGCGGCGGTCGGAGGAGTCAAGGATCTGCCGGGCGAAGCGGTTATCTCGTAAGATCACCGTGCTCTAATGGGTACGGTGATTGAAAGAATTGCATCCGCCGAGAGCGGATTGCATGAAGCCGCCGTAAGTTTATCGACGGGGTTTGAAATGCATAAAAAATGATGTACCTTTCCGACAGTTATGCATATAGAATGCGCCTGTATAGATAGTAGCCTCGAGACTCGGTATGTTGTCAAAACCGACAGCTGCGTCGAGGATCATAATCTCGATTATAACATATCGCCGCTCCTTAATAGGTGGCGGGCGTCCGTGGCCAGCAGGATCGATGAATATGCCGAACTAAAGCGGCACTTGACGAGGCGGATGCGGACATCGCGCTGGTCAATAAACGGTTTGACGAGTCACAAGGTATGCGACTTCTACGCGGACACCTGGTAAGGGAGCTTGACGCCCATGCCTTACTACTTGTATGCTTAATGCAGGTGGTGCCGCTGTTGTGGAGGAGCTGCGGGCGGAACTTGCCCGAGCGAAAGAGCAAGCCAGAAATAGTAATGCGGCCGCTTTAAGGGCGGCCGAAGAGCTAAAAGCCGAACGGACTGCTCACTGCCGAAGCAAAGAGGAAATGGCCGATATGGCCATGAAGTTGAAGAATACTACCGACCGCTGCGGGGTTCTTGAAAAAGAACGGCAAGCGGAGCAAGAGGGCCTGAAAAAGGCCACCGCCGAATCCAAGGATGCCCGTTCCGCTTTGAGAGCTGCCAAGGAGGAGCTGAGTCAGGCTGGGGCTATTGCGGCTGGAAAACCGTTTCTGCTACGGTGGAAATATACGGATCCGAAGTATGCTCAGCTGGACAAGTTGTGGAGTTCGGAGGATGCCTATCTAGACTTAGCGGCGAGCGCTGGGGACGCGATTGAGCACTTCCGAGGCCAGAAGGGGCACAAAAGGGAAGAGCTATATTGGTCGCAATTCCATAGTCCGGAGCGTCCTCTTCCGTTGACCGATCGGTTGGCCGAATGGGCCGAGCTGAATCGATTATCCGGACTTGCCATGAAGCATGTCATGACTCATTTGTGGCCAGGTGGACCCCAACCGAAGAGTTATTTTGGTTTAGTGCAGCAGTTCCTTGGTGCGGTACAGCCAGACGACGCAATGAAGCGGTCGGCGTGTATTGAGGGAGCGCGGATGGCTCTGGCCCGTGTCAAGACATACTGGGCGGAGATGAAGGCCACCGACGTTGCATCCCAAGGTTCGGACAGAAGCCGAGTTCCTGCCGAGTACCTGCCGAGCACTATTTTGAGGAAGTCCTGCAGGGCGCTCGTTTAATAGAGACGCAGTGCTCGAAGGATATTATGTTTAAATGACATGTATGATTTGTGAAAACAATGTTTCAATATAATATAAGAGCTTTTTATACTTGTGCGTTCAAGTAGTAAACTACTCCTCAGGCGGCCGTTGATGTATATGTATATATAACTCGAAAGATGGCAGTCCTTGGCTTCAGCCCCCACGCACATAGTGCGGGGTGTTTGCAAAGAAGGCGCTTTTTCACACTTAATCCAACGCCTTGGTCCTGTTAAGGAGGTGGTAGCGAGCAAACTAGGCAACCGGACTATAATGCTTTATCACTTTCACTTAGCCATAGGAGTTCGAGGGTGGGGCTACTATATAGCCTCGGGGCACCGCACTCTCCCGAATTCGGGTGCGTATGTGCTCGACCAAAAACGGTCCTTCATTAATGCGGAGGAATTCTAAACATTCCGATGAGTCATCGAGTGGTTGACTAGTCTCTCGCTATATCATGACAGTCAGTTTCCGGCTTTCTCTACTGAGGTTCTCGCCCGGCCGAACCGGGGCACAATCGCAGTAGTTCTCCTGGTGCCGCGTTAGCCGATAGAACGGAACGTAAGGCAGCAAAACACAGGAGCCGGGCAAACCCAACATTTGACCAAAGACATGATTCGGAGCTGATGCATATAAGGCCTAACTCGAGACGCCGAATACTCCCTAAGGTATTCGGTCTTTATAAAAACGGGCAGAATAATGCCCAAGCCCCTGGTGTCCAGGTACGCGCAAAAATTCTGGTGCGGCCAATGCCAAAACGCCAGCCTCCTCCTTAGTTATAGTAAGAAACCGGGGGATGTATATCAACAAGAGATAGTAAAAAAGGTTTACGCATGCTCTTAATCTGAAAAGAATCCTTGCAACGGGTCCCTACTGCACGTCTGCGCCTGTGTCTCCGTTGTGCCGTATCCTGGACGGGTGTAGAACGTTGTTCATCTGTAAAAGAGAGGAACTTAGTTTAAAAGAAAAAGATCGTATGTAAAGATGTACTTTATATTAGATAAACAGAGTACGATTCGAAGAAGTGAATAAAATTGAGCTTTATTGTCTCTTGCATGCAGCCCCTTGTATGGGGGTATGCCGCTAGTAGGCGCCGGACTCGTCTAGCCGTGTCCGGGGTTTGAATGACCTATTCAGGTTCTTTGACTAGCGGAGCCGGATAGGTGTGGGGCTGTCAAGGCAGTCTCACATTCCTCCATGCTCGAGTAACACTTAATACTCCCTTTTAATGAGATGATGCCGCGTGGACCGGGCATTTTAAGTGTAAGAGATGCATAATGCGGTATTGCGTTAAAGCGATGAAAGCTTCACGCCCAAAGAGTGCTTGATAGCTACCGCCGAATGGGGCGATGTGGAAGGTTAACTTTTCAAGGCGGAAGTTGTCGGATGAGCCGAACACAACTTCTAGTAGAAGGGAGCCCGTGCAATGGGCATACGGGCCGGCATTACCCCTTTGAAGGAGGTGTTGCTATGGAGAATTTTGGTTGGGTCTATCTCCATGTCATGGATTGTGTCCTCGATATATCAGGTTTATGTCATCGCCGCCATCCATGAGGACTTGTGTAAATTGGAATCCACAATTATAGGATCCAATATCAAGGCAGTCCATCCTGCGTTCCGGATACTTTCGGAATAGTCCTGATGGTCGAAGGTGATTGGTTTTGACAACCAGTGTTGGTACTCCGCTAGGGTAGTTTGTGCGGCGCGCATTTTAGTGGGCGCCGCTCTGTTTTTCCCTTTGATCACGTGAAGTGAGTTTACTGTTTTAACCTCTTGTGGGAAATTCTTTTGTTTTCCGGGGCTCTGCTTGTGGTGCTCGTCATCATCTTCACTTGGTGTGTCGAGCCCCTTGTGTTCGGCATTGAGTCTGCCGGACTGTTTGAAGACCCAGCAATCTCTGTGGGTATGGTTTGCAGGCCTCTCGGGAGTACTGTGGATTTGACATATCTTGTCCAAGATTTTGTTTAGGTTGGATAGCTCATCGCTATTGTCCTTAAGGGGCAATTTTTTATTGTTCTGCCGTGAGCTTTTGAATCCGGGCGTTGACCGCCGTGCTCTTTGGACCGTTCCTTAATACGGCGCTGGTCCTTGTTGCGCCGTGGTTTCCCATTTCCATCCCTGACTTCGGATGTACTTGGGTCGCTGGTGCTGCATCTTGCTAGCCAGCTATCCTCTCCCACGCAAAAGCGGTCATGAGGCTTGTTAATGCAGCCATGGTTCTCGGCTTCTCTTGGCTGAGGTGTCTGGCGAGCCATTCGTCTCGGACGTTGTGTTTGAAAGCTGCTAAGGCTTCGGCGTCCGGACAGTCGACTATTTGGTTCTTTTTTGTGAGGAACCTGTTCCAGAATTTGCGGGCTGACTCTCCGGGTTGTTGAGTTATATGACTTAAATCGTCTGCATCCGGAGGACGGACATAAGTCGCTTGAAAATTTGCCCAAAAAGCATCCTCGAGCTCTTCCCAACTTCCAATGGTATTTTCGGGGAGGCCTTTGAGCCAATGCCGGGCTGGCCCTTTGAGCTTGAGGGGTAAGTATTTTATGGCGTGGAGATCATCTCCTCTAGCCATGTGTATGTGGAGGATATAGTCCTAAATCCAGACTCCAGGGTCTGTTGTTCCGTCGTATGCCTCTATGTTTACGGGTTTGAACCCCGCTGGGAATTCGTGATCCAGCACCTCATCGGTGAAACACAGGGGGTGTGCAGCGCCCCTATATTTGGGTGTGCCGTGATGTTCGGATATTTGGCGTATTGCATTGCTTTGAAGAGCTTGCTTTCTCGGCCCATAGATGGACCTAACTAGGCCATCCTTTTGATGCGAATCCTTATGCGGATCGCGTACCGGCTTGTGTGCGGCGCCATTTGCCGCTCTCTTTTTGCCGTGGGGTCGTCCATCCGACCGGGTGGCCTTCTTACTTTTTGATTGTGGGGGCTCTATGGCCTCCTCGTCAAATTCGGGCAGTAGTTTTCTCTTTGGGTATCTATTTGGTCGGCGACTATCGCCGTATTTGTCTGCGGTGTTGAATACTTTGCTCCATCTAATTCTGAGTGCATCTTCCGCTGTTTTGAGCTTCCACTTCTGCTTTTTCAGGGCTACGCAGCGATGGCATTTAGCCTTTTGTGGAGGTTATTCTGCTCCAACAATTTGTCCGGCGTGAGATCATCCGGACTGTTATCTTCGCCGGGGACGGGTTGTTTATCCAAGTTGTCTTGTTCATACGATTGCTCGATAGCATGTTCGTCGTCCACCAGTTCGCCCTGCTCTATGGCTGGGTCTTTGTTGAGGCGGGATTTGGTTCGGCGTTTACGTTACCGTTTTGACTGCTTTTCGAGGGATTTATCCTTCGTAGCGTCCCGTTGTTCCTCGTCTTCATTTCCTTTAGGTGTATCCACCATGTATACATCATGGGATGAGGTGGTTGTCCAGCCTCCTATAGGCGCTGGTTCATTGTTGTCTCCTACATCGTCGTCCATACCGTTGATGTCTTCGGTGTCGAAATCGAGCACGTCGTGTAAGCTTTCGATAGTGGCTACGAAGTGGGTGGTGGGTGGGCGTTGAATTTCTTCGTCGTCCGCATCCCAACCTTCCTGACCCCAGTCCGGCCATGGCTCTACGGATAAAGAGAGAGACTTTAGAGAATTCAGGATGTCGCCAAAGGGCGAGTGCTGAAAGATGTCCGCGGCAGTGAACTCCATGATCGGCGCCCGATCAGATTCGATTGGCAGGGGCGCGGAGGGTTCGGAGTCCGGAGTGGAGTCCGGCACCCTGGAGTCAAGGTCTTCGCAAAGGACAGGGATGGAGTTCGGCTCAATCGCCATAGAGATCGTAGCCCCCGAGGCGGAGTCCAACCGCTCATCCTCGATCGGGGAATCCGGCTCCGGATTAAGGGTCGGAGCGGATGCTGGTGCGGCCTGTGGCACCGCTCGGCGGCAGAGCTAGATCATACCCATCGAGACAAAGGCGGCACGCCGGCTGTGGCTCGAATCCGTCGAAGATCAAGTCTCCGCGGACATCGGCCGTATAGTTCAAACTTCCAAATCTGACCGATGGCTGGGGCGTAGCTTCGATCTGCTTCCAGATGGCTGGGTTAATTGCCCGCAGTGCAAAGCCGCCGAATTTAAGATCTGTCCGGGAGAAAAGTCTCACCTGGACTGCATCGTTGTTGATGATCGAAGGAGCCATCGGCCCTATCGGTGACGCATACGTAGGAACTCTCAATGAAAGCACCAATGTCGGTGTCAAACCGCGGATCTCGGTAGGGGGTCCTGAATCAGGCGTCTAGGCGGATGGTAACAGGAGACAAGGGACACGATGTTTTTACCCAGGTTCGGGCCCTCTCGATGGAGGTAATACCCTACCCTGCTTGATTAATATTGATGATATGGGTAGTACAAGAGTAGATCTACCACGAGATCAAGGAGGCTAAACCCTAGAAGCTAGCCTATGGTATGATTGTTGTTCGCCCCACGGACTAAAACCCTCCGGTTTATATAGACACCGGATAGGTTTGGGTTACACAGAGTCGGTTACAATGGTAGGAGATCTACATATCCAGATCGCCAAGCTTGCCTTCCACGCCAAGGAAAGTCCCATCCGGACACGGGACGAAGTCTTCAATCTTGTATCTTCATAGTCTTGGAGTCCGGCCGTGATGATAGTTCGGCTATCCGGACACCCCCTAGTCCAAGACTCCCTCAATCATCATAGAATATGTGGGAGCCAATATGAGCATCCAGGTTCCGCTATTGGTTATTGACCGGAGACGTGTCTTGGTCATGTCTACATAGTTCTCGAACCCGTAGGGTCCGCACGCTTAACATTATGATGACAGTTAAATTATGAGTTTATATGTTTTGATGTACCGAAGGTTGTTCGGAGTCCCGGATGTGATCATGGACATGACGAGGAGTCTCGAAATGGTCGAGACATGAAGATTGATATATTGGAAGCCTATGTTTGGATATCGGAAGTGTTCCGGGTGAAATCAGGATTTTACCGGAGTACCGGGAGGTTACCGGAACCCCCCGAGAACTTAATGGGCCTTAGTGGACCTAGGTGGAAGAGAGGAGAGGCGGCTAGGGCTGGGCTGCGCGCCCCTCCCCCCCAGTACGAATAGGACAAGGAGAAGGGGGCGGCGCCCCCCTTCCTTCTTCTCCCCCACTCCTTCCCCCTCCCAAGTCCTAATCCAACTAGGAAAGGGGGGGGGGGAGTCCTACTCCCGGTGGGGGTAGGACTCCTCCCGGCGCGCCCTCTCCCTTGGCCAGCCGCACCCCCCTTGCTCCTTTATATATGGGGGCAGGGGGCACCCCATAGACACAACAATTGATCTGTTTGATCTCTTAGCCATGTGCGGTGCCCCCTCCACCATAGTCCACCTCGACTGTAGCGGTGCTTAGGCGAAGCCCTGCGTCGGTAGAACATCAACATTGTCACCACGCCGTCAGGTCGATTTAAACTCTCCCTCAACACTCGGCTGGATCAGAGTTCGAGGGACGCCATCGGGCTGAACGTGTGCTGAACTTGGAGGTGCCAGACGCTCGGTACTTGATCGGTCGGATCGTGAAGACGTACGACTACATCAACCGCATTGTGCTAACGCTTCCGCTTTCGGTCTACGAGGGTACGTGGACAACAATCTCCCCTCTCGTTGCTATGCATCACCATGATCTTGCGTGTGCGTATGATTTTTTTTTGAAATTACTGCGTTTCCCAACAGTGGCATCCGAGCCTGGTTTTATGCGTAGATGTCATATGCACGAGTAGAACACAAGTGAGTTGTGGGCGATATAAGTCATACTTCTTACCAGCATGTCATACTTTGGTTCGGCGGTATTGTTGGACGAAGCGGCCCGGACCGACATTACGTGTACGCTTACACGAGACTGGTTCTCCCGACGTGCTTTGCACAGAGGTGGCTAGCGGGTGTCAGTTTCTTGAACTTTAGTTGAACCGAGTGTGGCTACGCCCCGTCCTTGCGAAGGTTAAAACAACACCAACTTGACAAACTATCATTGTGGTTTTGATGTGTTGGTAAGAACGGTTCTTGCTAAGCCCGTAGCAGCCACATAAAACTTGCAACAACAAAGTAGAGGACGTCTAACTTGTTTTTGCAGGGCATGTTGTGATGTGATATGGTCAAGACGTGATGCTATATTTTATTGTATGAGATGATCATGTTTTGTAACCGAGTTATCAGCAACTGGCAGGAGCCATATGGTTGTCGCTTTATTGTATGCAATGCAATCGCCCTGTAATGCTTTACTTTATCACTAAGCGGTAGCGATAGTCGTAGAAGCATAATATTGGCGAGACGACAATGATGCTACGATGGAGATCAAGGTGTCGCGCCGGCAGCGATGGTGATCATGGAGGTGCTTCGGCGATGGAGATCACAAGCACAAGATGATGATGGCCATATCATATCACTTATATTGATTGCATGTGATGTTTATCTTTTATGCATCTTATCTTGCTTTGATTGACGGTAGCATTATAAGATGATCTCTCACTAAATTTCAAAATAAAAGTGTTCTCCCTGAGTATGCACCGTTGCCAAAGTTCGTCGTGCCCAGACACCATATGATGATCGGGTGTGATAAGCTCTATGTCCATGTACAACGGGTGCAAGCCAGTTTTGCACACGCAGAATACTCAGGTTAAACTTGACGAGCCTAGCATATGCAGATATGGCCTCGGAACACTAAGACCGAAAGGTCGAGCGTGAATCATATAGTAGATATGATCAACATAGTGATGTTCACCATTGAAAGCTACTCCATTTCACGTGATGATCGGTTATGGTTTAGTTGATTTGGATCACGTGATCACTTAGAGGATTAGAGGGATGTCTTTCTAAGTGGGAGTTCTTAAGTAATATGATTAATTGAACTTAAATTTATCATGAACTTAGTACCGATAGTATCTTGCTTGTCTATGTTTGATTGTAGATAGATGGCCCGTCTTGTTGTTCCATTGAATTTTAATGCGTTCCTTGAGAAAGCAAAGTTGAAAGATGATGATAGAAATTACACGGACTGGGTCCGTAGAATTTGAGGATTATCCTCATTGCTGCACAAAAGAATTACATCCTGGAAGCACCGCTGGTGCTGTGCCCGGCTGCAGGAGCAACACCAGATGTTATGAACGTCTGGCGAGAGCAAAGCCGATGACTACTCGATAGTTCGAGTGTGCCATGCTTTACGGTTTAGAACCGGGACTTCAACGACGTTTTGAACATCATGGAGCATATGAGATGTTCCAGGAGTTGAAGTTAATATTTCAAGAAAATGCCCGGATTGAGAGATATGAAGTCTCCAATAAGTTCTATAGCTGCAAGATGGAGGAGAATAGTTATCGGTGAGCATATACTCAAAATGTCTGGGTATAATAATCACTTGATTCAACTGGGAGTTAATCTTCCGGATGATAGCGTCATTGACAGAATTCTCCAATCACTGCCACCAAGCTACAAGAGCTGTGTGATGAACTATAACATGCAAGGGATGGAAAGGACGATTCCCGAGCTCTTCGCAATGCTAAAGGCTGCGGAGGTAGAAATCAAGAAGGAGCATCAAGTGTTGATGGTCAACAAGACCACTAGTTTCAAGAAAAAAGGCAAAGGTAAGAAGAAGGGGAACTTCAAGAAGAACAACAAGCAAGTTGCTGCTCATGAGAAGAAACCCAAGTCTGGACCTAAGCCTGAAACTGAGTGCTTCTACTACAAACAGACTGGTCACTGGAAACGGAACTGCCCCAAGTATTTGGCGGATAAGAAGGATGTCAAGGTGAACAAAGGTATATGTGATATACATGTTATTGATGTGTACCTTACTAGAGCTCGCAGTAGCACTGGTATTTGATATCGGTTCTGCTAATATTTGCAACTCAAACAGGGGACTACGGATTGCTTAACACCGGCCAAGGACGGGGTGACGATGTGCGTGGGAAATGGTTCCAAAGTCGATGTGATCGCGGTCGGCACGCTACCTCTACATCTTCCTTCAGGATTAGTTTTAGACCTAAATAATTGTTATTTGGTGCCAGCGTTTTTTGGTGCCAGCGTTGAGCATGAACATTATATCTGGATCTTGTTTGATGACATCGGTTATTCATTTAAATCAGAGAATAATGGTTGTTCTATTTATATGAGTAATATCTTTTATGGTCATGCACCCTTAAGGAGTGGTCTATTTTTGATGAATCTCGATAGTAGTGATACACATATTCATAATGTTGAAACCAAAAGATGCAGAGTTGATAATGATAGTGCAACTTATTTGTGGCACTGCCGTTTAGGTCATATCGGTGTAAAGCGCATGAAGAAACTCCATACTGATGGACTTTTGGAGCCACTTGATTATGAATCACTTGGTACTTGCGAACCGTGACTCATGGGCAAGATGACTAAAACGCCGTTCTCCAGTACTATGGAGAGAGCAACCGATTTGTTGGAAATCATACATACAGATGTATGTGGTCCGATGAATGTTGAGGCTCGTGGTGGATATCGTTATTTTCTCACCTTCACAGATGATTTAAGAAGATATGGGCATATCTACTTGATGAAGCATAAGTCTGAAACATTTGAAAAGTTCAAATAATTTCAGAGTGAAGTTGAAAATCATCGTAACGAGAAAATAAAGTTTCTACGATCTGATCGTGGAGGAGAATATTTGAGTTATGAGTTTGATCTACATTTAAAACAATGCGGAATAGTTTCGCAACTCACGCCACCCGGAACACCACAGCGTAATGGTGTGTCCGAATGTCGTAATCGTACTTTACTAGATATGGTGCGATCTATGATGTCTCTTACTGATTTACCGCTATCGTTTTGGGGCTATGCTTTAGAGACGGCTGCATTCACGTTAAATAGGGCACCATCGAAATCCGTTGAGATGACGCCTTATGAACTGTGGTTTGGCAAGAAACCAAAGTTGTCGCTTACGAAAGTTTGAGCTGCGATGCTTATGTGAAAAAGCTTCAACTTGATAAGCTCGAACCCAAATCGGAAAAATGTGTCTTCATAGGATACCCAAAGGAGATTGGGTACACCTTCTATCACAGATCCGAAGGCAAAACATTCGTTGTTAAGAATGGATCCTTTCTAGAGAAGGAGTTTCTCTCGAAAGAAGTGAGTGGGAGGAAAGTAGAACTTGATGAAGTAATCTGTACTGCTCCCTTATTGAAAGTAGTTCATCACGTAAACCGGTTTCTGTGACACCTACACCAATTAGTGAGGAAATTGATGATGATGATCATGGAACTTCAGATCAAGTTGTTCTTGAACCTCGTAGATCAACCAGAGTAAGATCTCGCACTGTGAGTGGTACGGTAATCCTGTTCTCGAAGTCATGCTACTAGATCATGATGAACCCACGAACTATGAAGAAGCGATGGTGAGCCCAGATTCCGCAAAATGGCTTGAAGCCAAGAAATCTGAGATGGGATCCATGTATGAGAACAAAGTGTGGACTTTGGTTGACTTGCCCGATGATCGGCAAGCAATTGAGAATAAATGGATCTTCAAGAAGAAGACTGACGCTGATGGTAATATTACTGTCTACAAAGCTCGACTTATTGCGAAAGGTTTTCGACAAGTTCAAGGGGTTGACTATGATGAGACATTCTCACCCGTAGCGGTGCTTAAGTCTGTCCAAATCATGTTAGCGATTGCCGCATTTTATGATTATGAAATTTGGCAGATGGATGTCAAAACTGCATTCCTGAATGGATTTCTGGAAGAAGAGTTGTATATGATGCAACCGGAAGGTTTTGTCGATCCAAAGGGAGCTAACAAAGTGCGCAAGCTCCAGCGATCCATTTATGGACTGGTGCAAGCCTCTCGGAGTTGGGATAAACGCTTTGATAGTGTGATCAAAGCATTTGGTTTTGTACAAACTTTTGGAGAAGCCTGTATTTACAAGAAAGTGAGTGGGAGCTCTGTAGCATTTCTGATATTATATGTGGATGACATATTACTAATTGGAAATGATATAGAATTTCTGGATAGCATAAAAGGATACTTAATAAGAGTTTTTCAATGAAAGACCTCGGTGAAGCTGCTTACATATTAGGCATTAAGATCTATAGAGATAGATCAAGACGCTTAATTGGAATTTCACAAAGCACATACCTTGACAAAGTTTTGAAGAAGTTCAAAATGGATCATGCAAAGAAAGGGTTCTTGCCTGTGTTACAAGGTGTGAAGTTGAGTAAGACTCAATGCCCGACCACTGTAGAAGATAGAGAGAAGATGAAAGATGTTCCCTATGCTTCAGCCATAGGCTCTATCATGTATGCAATGTCGTGTACTGCAGACCTGATGTGTGCCTTGCTATAAGTCCGGTGGAGGTACCAAAGTAATCCAGGAGTGGATCACTGGACAACGGTCAAGAACATCCTGAAATACCTGAAAAGGACTAAGGATATGTTTCTCATTTATGGAGGTGACAAAGAGCTCATCGTAAATGGTTACGTTGATGCAAGCTTTGACACTGATCCGGACGATTCTAAATCGCAAACTGGATACATGTTTACATTAAACGGTGGAGCTATCAGTTGGTGCAGTTCTAAACAAAGCGTCGTGGCGGGATCTACGTGTGAAGCGGAGTACATAGCTGCTTCAGAAACATCAAATGAAGGAGTCTGGATGAAGGAGTTCATATCCGATCTAGGTGTTATAACTAGTGCATCGGGGCCCATGGGTGTTAGAATCACTACTGTGTAATCTAGATTATTGACTCTAGTGCAAGTGGGAGACTGAAGGAAATATGCCCTAGAGGCAATAATAAAGCTATTATTTATTTCCTTATATCATGATAAATGTTTATTATTCATGCTAGAATTGTATTAACCGGAAACATAATACATTTGTGAATACATAGACAAACAGATTGTCACTAGTATGCCTCTACTTGACTAGCTCGTTGATCAAAGATGGTTATGTTTCCTAGCCATAGACATGAGTTGTCATTTGATTAACATGATCACATCATTAGGAGAATGATGTGATTGACATGACCCATTCCGTTAGCTTAGCACACGATCGTTTAGTATGTTGCTATTGCTTTCTTCATGACTTATACATGTTCCTATGACTATGAGATTAAGCAACTCCCTATTACCAGAGGGACACTTTGTGTGCTACCAAACATCACAACGTAATCGGGTGATTATAAAGGTGCTCTACAGGTGTGTCTCCGAAGGTACATGTTGTGTTGGCGTATTTCGAGATTAGGGTTTGTCACTCCGATTGTCGGAGAGGTATCTCTGGGCCCTCTCGGTAATGCACATCACTTAAGCCTTGCAAGCATTGCAACTAACGAGTTAGTTGCGGGATGATGTATTACAGTACGAGTAAAGAGACTTGCCGGTAACGAGTTTGAACTAGGTATTGAGATACCGACGATCAAATCTCGGGCAAGTAACATACCGATGACAAAGGGAACAACATATGTTGTTATGCGGTCTGACCGATAAAGATCTTCGTAGAATATGTGGGAGCCAATATGAGCATCCAGGTTCCGCTATTGGTTATTGACCGGAGACGTGTCTCGGTCATGTCTACATAGTTCTCGAACCCGTAGGGTCCGCACGCTTAACGTTACGATGACACTTAAATTATGAGTTTATATGTTTTGATGCACCGAAGGTTGTTCGGAGTCCCGGATGTGATCACGGACATGATGAGGAGTCTCGAAGTGGTTGAGACATGAAGATTGATATATTGTAAGCCTATGTTTGGATATCGGAAGTGTTCCGGGTGAAATCTGGATTTTACCGGAGTACCGGGAGGTTACCGGAACCCCCCGGGAACTTAATGGGCCTTAGTGGGCCTAGGTGGAAGAGAGGAGAGGCGGCTAGGGCTGGGCCGCGTGCCCCTCCCCCCAATCCGAATAGGACAAGGAGAAGGGGGCGGCGCCCCCTTCCTTCTTCTCCTCTACTCCTTCCCCCTCCCAAGTCCTAATCCAACTAGGAAGGGGGGGGGGGAGTCCTACTCCCGGTGGGAGTAGGACTCCTCCCGGCGCGCCCTCTCCCTTGGCCGGACGCACCCCCCTTGCTCCTTTATATACGGGGGCAGGGGGCACCCTATAGACACAACAATTGAGCTGTTTGATCTCTTAGCTGTGTGCGGTGCCCCCCTCCACCATAGTCCACCTCGATAATACTGTAGCGGTTCTTAGGCGAAGCCCTGTGTCGGTAGAACATCAACATCGTCACCACGCCATCATGCTGACCAAACACTCCCTCAACACTCGGCTGGATCGGAGTTCGAGGGACGTCATCGGGCTGAACGTGTGCTGAACTTGGAGGTGTTGTACGTTCGGTACTTGATCGGTCGGATCGTGAAGACGTACGACTACATCAACCGCTACAGTTAACGCTTCCGCTTTCGGTCTACGAGGGTACGTGGACAACACTCTCCCCTCTCGTTGCTATGCATCACCATGATCTTGCGTGTGCGTAGGATTTTTTTTGAAATTACTGTGTTTCCCAACAACACCTTTGTACCCCTTTACTTGTGCATGGGCAGTCGGAGCCGCGCGCCACGACCACACTAAGTAGGGCAGAGGAGGGGAGCCGGAGAGGAGTTGAAGCCGAAGACAACGCCAAGGCCAAGAACACAAAGAAGCATAGGGACGGAGCAAGTTCCCCCGGCAAGACCCTTGCCGGGGTAGCTCGCCCAAACACCAACAGAGCGAGCCGCCCTTGAGCCCACAGGTTCCAACCCAACCAACTACGATTGGACCAGGGCTCGGGAGGCACCTCTGTGGTGGCATGCAGATCTTTGTCAAGACCATGGATATATGAGATCAGATGAGGACCAGAAGACGGTGACCCTCGGCGGGATCCTTGCCGAGGAAAGCCACAAGACCCCCGGCAAGATCCTTGTCGGGGACGACTGCGCGCTATGGCCAGACCCTTGCCGGGCCCCCGGCAAGGCCCTTGCCGAGGACATCAGCGGGGCCACTGCCAGGCCCGCACCAGCCAAGTTTCCACCGCCATTAGCATGCAGCTGCTAGCCCGACCAGCTAGGCAGGCACTTGCGTGGCAACATGCAACTTCCAGGCCAGATCAGCAAGCGCCTGCGTGGCGACATGCAGATCTTCGTGAAGACCCTACCACCTCGCCACCTCAGCTGCCTGCCTGCCTACATGGCGCCGCTTGCATCGCTGGCCAGGGCGCGTGTCGAAGCGAAGGGAAGCAAAGACGGACGGGACGGGCCTCGCTCCCGTCCCCGATAAAGCTAGGGGACACCTAAGCGATGCATTAAATGCATCTTGTCCTGTAATACGGGCGATAAGCTTGCAGTACTGTATGCCTTTCCACCTCCTGTGTGCCACTGGGGCAGCCCCTTTCGACTATAAAAGGAGGCCCTTGACGTACTGGAGAGGGATTCGGCTCTTTTGAACGACACAACCGCCGTAGCTAGTTCGAGAGCTCAAGAACACTCAATACATCCACCAAAGCAGGACTAGGGTATTACGCATCCTCGTGGCCCGAACCTGGGTAAATGATCCTTGTGCTGACTATTAACCCTGCTCTTCTCACAACCGTGCGCCCCGACAACCGTAGTAGGGATTCATGTGATCCCATAGGTGTCGTTTCCGACAGACATCTTTGGCGCGCCAGGTAGGGGCGCAATTGTGAGAATCTGGTCTAGTATCTAGCCTAGTGGTTCTTCATCGCCATGGCTTCTAAAGAAGAAGACGACCAGGAGAAAACGGCACCGCCCGCGAGCGTGAAGGATGCCTGCGCGACAATAGAAAAGCTAAGTCATTCCTAGCCTTGAGCTATTTCCTTTTATACATAAGGTTATCATCCTCGGAGATCCTGCCTATGTATGGAAAACCAGCACGCGAAGGGGCCCTCCCGCAATTGGCAACGCCCTTGTTCTGTTTCGAGTCCGCTCAACAGCTCAAGCGGCCGCGTCGAGAGTGGCAGGGTAGTCTTCTGCAACTTGGCAACGCTCTCGATTCTGACTCGAGTCAAACTCGACAGTTCGAGCGGCCGCGTCGGGGGCGGCGAGGTGGTTTGCCCAGTAGCAAGCACACCCTTCAGGCCAATGGGGATCCGTCCTCAAGACGCCGCCCTGGGTTTACGCGCCGGCAAGCCTACCCGGTAAATGTAGGTGGACATACAAGGGAAAATCGAACAAGAAAATAACATGCATAATATCAAAAGTACTGCAGTTATATTACACCATTTCTTGCTGCGGTTCAACTAAAGATAAAAACTGTCTTGGTCATGAACCTGCAGCGACGGTGGGAGACAGGGTGCCTAATCTCGGCGCTGGCCCTCTATCCTCTCGATTCCACCGATGCGGCTGATGATGGGCTTGATACGCTCCTTGAGCGCCGCGAGGTCCACACCCGCCGGCAAGCTGTCCAGCGCGGCATCGAAGTCGAGGTTGGGGTTCCAGTACGCCACCTTGGTGAGAACCTTGGTCATGGCACCCTGGCAAAGCCTTCGGGCCTCATCGGCCAGCAAGGCCGCCCGGTTGGCGTGAAGCCGCTCCAAAGCACCGACGACCCTCTCAAAGAACAGGGTCAGGCTGCACTTGGCGCTCACGTTCCGCTCTGGGGCGTACTTCACGTCCGGCATCCCCATGGTGGCCAGCTGCGCGGCGGCCTGGTTGGCGACGGTGGCGAGGCGATCGAGCCAGCGGTTCTCGCCCTCCACGTGCTCCTTGAAGTTGAGGGCATCGTTCTTACGCAGTTGCTTCTCGGCCTCCAAGTTCTTGGCTAGGGTCCCTTTCCAGGCCTGGGCCTCCGACGGCGTCACCTCGAGACCCTCGAGCTTCAGCTTGAGGTCTCTGATGGAGTTGTTGGCTTCGGAGAGCTCCCCGGCCCTGCTGACGGCTGCGCCCCGCGCCTTCGTCAGGGCGCCGTTGAGCGTGTCCTTCTCCTAGGACAGCTTCAGGGCCTGCTCCTTCAGCCCGTCCCGCTCCACCTCCAGCTCCTTCACCTTGCTGACGTGAACCATAGCCTGGGCATCGAGTGCCTCCCTGTGCCTCTGCTCCAGCTCTTGGGTCCGCTGCACGACAAGTTTTTCCACCTCCTCGTCCTTGGCGTGGAGTTTGGCGTCGATGTCCGCCTCGCGTTTGGCAAGATCCTCCTCCTGGGAGTTCAGCGCGGCCTCGTGCTGGGTCCGGGCGGCCATGGCGGCGGCGGCCAAGTTCTCTGCCATCTCTTGGGCCTTCTCAATGTCGGCCAGCTTCATGGTGAGCTCCACGTCGCGCTTGGCCAGCTCGCCCTGGGCGGCCTTCAGCTCTTCGCTAGCTTGGCGGAACCAAGTCTGCCGGCGACGCCACCTTGAGGTCCGCCTCCGCCTTGTCTACCATTGCCATCCTGGACTTGGCCTTATCCAGGCGGGCGCGATGGAGCGCCTGGAGCTTCCGGAAATTGGCGCCCATGGCCTGGAGAAGCTGCTCCTCCCGAGCTGCCGCCATCGGGCGCCGCTCGCCCACGACCTCGAGCCCGGCGGCGGCAAACACCTCTTCGTCGAACACCTCACCCTCGACGGGCACCCTGGAGCTGGACGCCCCTGGGAGGTGGACGAAGAGGTCGTCGATCACCCTCAGATACCTGCCGGAGCCGGAGGCAGCAGAGGAGGAGGGCTGGTCATCGACCACCTCCTCCTCGGTGGCGGCCTTGCCGGCCTCTCCAACAGACCCCTTGTCGGGCTCCCCGGCAGGCCCCTTGGCGGTGTCTTCGGCAGCACCCTTGGCGGACTCCTCGGCAGCGACCTTCTCGGCCTCTGCCGCGGCGTCCTTGGCAACGTCCTCGATGACGGTTTCCAGGTCCTCCCGGTCCGCCGAGAGATGATCTGGATATCAAGAAGAGGGTGAGGTGAAGCCAAGACCAAGATTCAAAAAGAAGAGAAAGAACAGGGGCGGAAGGCCAGGAACTTACCAGCGCCGGGCTGGGAAGCAGAAGCCCCCTCTCCACCAATATTCGGCGTCGAGGCGAAGCCACCGACGCCCAAGTTCTCCTCCTCCTCCTCCATGTGCGTGGGCTCGGTGCTTGGCGCCCTTGCCGGGGACGCCCCTCGGGGCGGCTTGGTTGATGGGGGCGGCGTGTTGAGAGTAGCCCTCTGTGGCTCCTCCTTCTGCTACTCTCCTCCTGCATACACGGCAAGATCAGTGCCAAAGTATCATACCCCTGACACATGTTGACGAGGGGTGAGTGATGAACTTACGCTGGGGGCTGCTGTCTGGGCTGCTCAACACCACCAGTGGAGTGCCGGAGGCGCCTGCCAGGGGCTGGCCGCTCGTCGAGGTCCTGGCCCTCTTCACCCTCTGGGCCAGCGTCTCCACCTCCCTGCAAATGAAGATAATCCAAGATAAGCGGCACTGTTTGAGGAAACGGAGATGACAAAAAGAAGGGGGGGGGGGATAAAGAGCTTACTCCTCCTCCTCCTCCTCCTCCTCTGCCGTCTTCCTCTTCCTCCTCGGGCTGAGGGATCCGAAGTCAAAAGTGACCTCCACGTCAACATCTGCCGGAGGAGGGGAAGGAGGCGGCGTCTAAACGCATTTGGACGAAGAAGCAGATGCCTTCTTCTTCACCACTGCGGCCCTCGTCTGGCACGCGGACGTCTCCTGGGCCTGCCATAGTTGCACGGCCCTGCCAGGCCAGACCGGCTCACCGGAGGTGGCCCACCGCAGAACCCATCCTCTCCCCGTGGCTGGAGGGTCGACGGCCACGGCCTCCTCCTCATCAGCCTCCTCCTCCGGCGACTCGCCGACCACGTCTTCAACGAGAGGAGCCCCGGTGCCGGTGCCACTGGCCTCCCCGGCGGCCTCCGCCCACTAGGCGAGCTCTTTCTCCTCCGCTTCCGCCGCGGCCTTGTCCTCCACGCCGCCAGTGCTGCCGGCCTCCTCGGCGAGCTTCGCCTCCGCCGCCCTGGCGGCGATGTAATCCAGCTCCACCTGGGAGGTGTCCTGGACGAGCCGCGGCTCGGCGGTGACGTACCCCTCGTGCAAAGTGTCGAAGAACTCCTGCACCTGGAGTTCCTCCGGCTCGGCCCAGCTCGGGTCGAGGCCATGCGCGTTGAAGTCCGGCATCATGGCGATGATGTCGGTCCGGCGAGAGTTGTTGCTCAGAGGGACCACTCCCGCCGGCAACCTGAACAGGGGCCCCTTGGAGACCTTGCCGGCCTTCGCAGCGGCCCTCGCGGCCTTGCCGGACCGCTCGACCTCGCCGTCGCGGTTCATGTCAAGCTGGAAGAGCCGTTGGCAGAGATGGGCGTGCCTCATCACCGTGAGGTTGTGGTCCAGGCTGGGGCGGAGCCTCATGATGTCGGCTGTGTTCGTGAAGAACCAGGCCGGCCTCCCCTTGTTGTGCAGTGGAGCGATTCGGCGGTGGATGAAATCCGCCCCGATCATCTCGAGGGTGAGCCCGGCCTCAGTGAGGCGAAGGATCCTGGTGCTGGCAACCGTAAGCTTCGCGTCGTCAGCATCAACGTCGCTCCAGTCGCCCCGGCGAACCGGCAGCGTGCTGCGGACCCGGCAAAAGTCCGGCGGGTTTTTCTCACCTCTCCTTCATGGCGCCCTCCGGGTACGCCCCCTTGGCCCTTGGGATCCAAGCGACGCACCCGGAGATGGCGCCCCCCAGTTGAATCTGAGGGAAGAAGTAGTGGCGGAAGAGCGCCGTGTTGGGGTGCACCCCGGCGAAGCCCTCGTAGAGGTGCGCGAAAAGAGCCATGCACGCTATGGCATTCGGAGTAAAATCCAAAAGATGGAAGCCGTAGGTGTGCATGACGTCGTTGAAAAAATCGGAGAAGGGGGGACAGAGCCCGCATGAGAAGTAGTTGACGAAGAAAGGGTACCGATTTGGGGCGGCCTCGGCATAGTTGGCGGGGATAACGCGCGTGGCTGGATGCCCCGTCGTCTCTCCCCTCGTCTTCACCCCCCACAGGGGCTTGAAGTAATCCCGCAGTTCGATCGCGTCGACCATCGAGGGGAAGTAGGCGAAGCTGTCTGCTGGCGCTACCGCCACTCTCCGGCGGCTGGCCGCCTGGCATCTTTGGCAACTCCCTTGCCCTTGGTAGATTTAGGAGCCATGGCGGCTACGGGAAGCAAGGGGCGGAGGATGGCGAAGGTGCAGCGGCGGAAAGCGAAGGCAAGAGCTCAAGGAAGAACAAAGGGGGCGGCGGCTCTGAGATTGGAGAAGACGCAGGAAGGGGGGTAAAGTGAGCAGTGCGCCCGCAGTTATTCCTTTTTATGAGGAAGGCGCGGGCCGCCTCCTTTCCCATTAACTGCGATGTGACGCATGCGTGCGGGAACCGCCCCACGCATGCCCCCACGTCACATAATGACTCCCCACGCTATGCTGCTCAACGCGGGTCGTGGGAAAGCACAGCAGACGAAAAATTACTACGGTAGAATCCATCCCTGCTGCCCTCGCACCATTTTGGGCCTGGCCCAACAACGTGTCGCGCTGATGTGTGGCCCAGGCCCGGGGGCTCCTGTCGGTGTACAAAAGTAGGGGTGCACCTTTGTACCCCTTTACTTGTGCACGGGCAATCGGAGCCGCGCGCCACGACCACACTAAGCAGGGCAGAGGAGGGGAGCCGGAGAGAAGCCGAAGTCCAATACAACGCCAAGGCCAAGAACACAAAGAAGCAGAGGGACGGAGCAGGTTCCCCCGGCAAGACCCTTGCCGGGGCAGCTCGCCGAAACACCAACAGAGCGAGCCGCCCTTGAGCCCACAGGTTCCAACCCAACCAACTACGATTGGACCAGGGCTCGGGAGGCACCTCTATGGTGGCATGCAGATCTTTGTCAAGACCATGGATATATGAGATCAGATGAGGACCAGAAGACGGCGACCCTCGGCGTGATCCTTGCCGAGGAAAGCCACAAGACCCCCGGCAAGATCCTTGTCGGGGACGACTGCGCGCCACGGCAAGACCCTTGCCGGGCCCCCGGCAAGGCCCTTGCCGAGGACATCAGCGGGGCCACTGCCAGGCCCGCACCAGCCAAGTTTCCACCGCCATTAGCATGCAGCTGCCAGCCCGACCAGCTGGGCAGGCACTTGCGTGGCAACATGCAGCTTCCAGGCCAGATCAGCAAGCGCCTGCGTGGCGGCATGCAGATCTTCGTGAAGACCCTACCACCGCGCCACCTCAGCTGCCTGCCTGCCTACATGGCGCCGCATGCATCACTGGCCAAGGCGTGTGTCGAAGCGAAGGGAAGCGGCGACGGACGGGACGGGCCTTGCTCCCGTCACTGATAAAGATAGGGGGACACCTAAGCGACGCATTAAATGCATCTTGTCCTGTAATACGGGCGATAAGCTTGCAGTACTGTATGCCATTCCACCTCCTGTGTGCCACTGTGGCAGCCCCTTTCGACTATAAAAGGAGGCCCTTGGTGTACTGGAGAGGGATTCGGCTCTTTTGAACGACACAAGCACCGTAGCTAGTTCGAGAGCTCAAGAACACTCAATACATCCACCAAAGCAGGACTAGGGTATTACGCATCCTCGCGGCCCGAACAAGGGTAAACGATCCTTGTGCTGACTATTAATCCTGCTCTTCTCACAACCCTGCGCCTCGGCAACCGTAGTAGGGATTCTTGTGATCCCATAGGTGTCGTTTCCCACCAACACAGGCGGAGAAGGTGGCTAGACTTAATCAAGGACTACAACCTTATAATTAATTACCACGCTGGTAAAGCCAATGTCGTAGCTGATGCACTGAGCAGAAAGGTCTACGTCAACAATGTGATGATTCAGAAGGAAGCACCAGAGCTTTATGAGGAAATTAGGAAGATGAACCTGTATTTGAGCATTGCAGAAAATGGTGAAATGTTAGAGGTTAAGTTTACTCTCCAAGATCAAGTGCGAGAACCACAGAAAGAAGACAAGGGCAGTCGAGATATTTGAGAGAAAATCAAATTGGGTGAAGCACCCAACTATAGGTAAGATGAGATTGGAAGCATATGGTTCTGAGATCGTTTGCTGGTGCCATACCGAAAGGAGATTAAGGACATGATCATGAAGGAAGCTCATGAGTCAGCATACTCGATACACCCTGGAAGCAGGAAGATGTATAATGATCTTCGGGGTAGTTTTTGGTCGCTTAGTATGAAGCGAGAAATCACTGAGTATGTTTCACAGTGTGATGTATGCCAGAGGGTTAAGGCAGAGCATCAGAAGCCCGCAGGATTACTGCAACAACTTAAGATTCCAGTGTGGAAACGGGAAGAGATTGGAATACTTTATCACAGGCCTTCCAAGAGTATCTTCTGGATTTGATTTTATTTGGGTCATAGTGGATAGATTGACCAAGTCAGCTCATTTCATTCTAGCAAAGACTACCTATAGTGGAGAGAAACTCGCAGGGTTATAGAAGGCAGGAATTATTTGTGCACATGGAGTTCCAAGAGGATAGTGTGAGATAGAGGTGCTCAGTTTACGTCAAGATTCTGGAAGAAAATACATGAGGTTCTGGGAACTCAGTTGGATTTCAGTACATGATATCACCCACAGACTGATGGACAGATTGAGCGGGTAAACCAAATTCTTGAAGACATGCCTCGAGATTGTGCTTTGACATATCAGTGTAGTTGGGAAATGAGTCTTCCTTATCCAGAGTTTTCTTATAACAACAATTATCAACCAAGTATAAAGATGGCTCCATTTGAGGCTTCATATGGATAGAAGTGGCGTACACCTCTTAACTGGCATGAAGTAAGTGAAAATCAGGTGTTCGGTCCAAACCAATTGGAAGAGGCGGATAAGCAAGTGAAAATGATCCAAGTAAGGTTGAAGGTAGCTCAGTCTAGACAGAAGGCTTATTCGAATAAACGTCGCCATGACATATCATTCAAGATAGGAGATGATGTGTACCTGAAGGTATCTCAATTACGTGGAATGCGTTGATTTGGAATCAAGGGTAAGCTAGCACCCTGATACGTTAGTCCGTTTGGGATTACCGCTCGACATGGAGAGGTAGCCTATCAATTGGTACTACCAGAGAAGTTGTCAAATGTGCACAATGTTTTCCACGTGTCATAGTTGAAGAAGTGTTTTAAGAAACCCGAGGAAGTGGTGCATAAGACTTCACTGGAATACATAGAGGTCAAGGATGACCCGACATACAACGAGTATGCTATCAAGATTCTTGATGAGAAGTTGCGAACAACTAGGAGAAAGGTGATCAAACTTTGCAAGGTGCAGTGGAGCAATCACAACGAGAAGGAAGCAATGTGGGAGCGACAAGATGACCTTAGGGAGGAGTTTCTTAATCTTTTCTCTTAGTTGTTCATGATTTTTCGAGAATTCAATTTTTTTAAAGCTAAGTAATGTTGCGATGTAAGCTTACATTATTGTATTTTGTTTTGGAGTTTGCTTAAATTAATACCAAGTTGTTTGGAATTAATTTAGCACATGTTAGGTGGAAAATAATTTCCATAATATCCTGAGTTGATTTATTCACTCGTAGTATTTCATTTAAATTCTTCTTGTCTATTTTCTTACTTGGGATTCTTGGATTCTTTGGAAGCCATTTGGTTTTTATGTTCCTTTTATTTCCTATCTAGCTATTTAATTCCAAAATCAATATTACTATTGATTTCTTCCCTATTCTCATTTGGTCCATGGACCAATGGACACGTTCAAGCCATGCCAATGGTGGCATGTCTCACGTCCTTCTCTTTTGTTTTTGTTTATTCTATTAGCCACCAAAACAACCTGGCCCAAGGCCCATCCTAGCTTAGGGTAGCAGCCATGGCCCATGCAACCACCGAGCGAAGCGTCGTCTTCCTCAGGCAGTCGCACGCATCCACGTTACAGAAACTAGTTGTTCATGGTTGCCCCATCTTTTCTGTAGTCTCCTCGTCAATTCCTTTTGCCGTTTCCATTTGTCATCAACACAAAAGTTAGAGCCCCTCTAACGAAGAGTTAATGTAGACACATTTCTCCACTCACGGTGGTCTTAATCGGACACAAGTAACTGATGAACGTAAGGATGACCATTAGCATTCGTTCATTTATCTCCCTCCTCCGGCTATCCTTCTTCAGACCATTTACGTCACGGTGTGCGCCAGGACCTCCTCTATAAAAGTCCTATCGTCTCGTTCAATTCCTTTCGAAGCCCTCACAATCCTCCCTGCAACACAGCCCCGTCTGCACTGTTTTTCCTATACCGTTGCTGTAGGTGAGTGCTCAGGTCCGATTGCTTTCACCAGCAAAATACCTTCACCTCACTCTACCTCCTGGACATCATTTCCCAGCGGTTTGCCATCGTTAGTCACGCACACAACAGCGCCATGCCGCTGCCGCCATTCGGGACCGACGCCGCCGTCACCTATGGACCGTCCGACGAGTCCATCCGTGTCACAGTGCTCTCTCGTCACCAGGAGCATCACACACCACATCATCATCACCGGAGATCGTCGACAACGACGCGCACCAGCGCTCACCTGCATCAATGTTTCCATCTCCGACTACTACACGGTACCCAAAACCAAACCTAAACCTATAGGACGATTTTGATGATACTAAGAACGAGTGCGTGATTTTACTTTCATTGAGTAGGTTTTGATTTGTCAGTTTTTTTATATCAAGTGCATATGATGTTTTGTGCAAGTATAATGCAAAATTGTTTGCGTTCTATTTTGTCATGTCCATAGCATGCTTAGGGTATGTTCTAATTATTGTTATGATTCTAGGATTATTTAGAATTCCATAGAATTAGTTTGCATCTATTGAATAGTGATACATGGTAATTCAGTTTTTTTTGTATTGTTCACAGATGCACTATATGCATGTGTACATATTTTGAACCTATATTGCCATGTGTATAAATTTCTTGTTTAATCTAAGCTTAGTTAAATTCTTAGATGTATATCATAATTGTTGTTTGATAATTTTGATAGAGTCTAGGTTATGTTGTGATGCATAACATATGAATGTTGTTACTCTCTACCTTTTTTACATGTGTGAGAACCAAGAAATTATTTCGAGACTCTCCTGTGTGTCAATCCAGGATCAACTTAATATAAAAAATGATAGAGTAACAACATTCATATGCTGTGCATCACAACATAACTTAGACTCAATCAAAATAATCAAACAACAATTATGATATACATCTAAGAATTAAACTAAAATTATATTAAACAAGAAATTTATACACATGGCAATGCAAGTTTAAAATATGTACACATGCATATAGTGCATCCATGAACAATACAAAAAAATATTGAATTGTCATTCATCACTATTTGAATAGATGCAAACTAATTCTACGGAATTCTAAAATAATCCTAGAATCATAACAATAATTAGAACATACCCTAGGCATGCTATGGACATGACAAAATAGAACACAAACAATTTTGCATTATACTTGCACAAAACCTCATGTGCACTTGATATAAAAAAACTCACAAATCAAAACTTACTCAATGAAGGTAAAATCATGCACTCGTTCTCAGTATCATCAAAATTGGCCTATAGGTTTAGGCTTGGTTTTGGGTCACTGAGTAGTAGTCGGAGATGCAAACATTGATGTCGACGAGCGCCAGTGCACGTCGTTGTCGATGATCTCCGGTGATGAAGATGTGGTGTGTGATGCTCCTGGTGACAAGAGAGCACCATGACACGGATGGACTCGTCAAACGGTCCATGGGTGATAGGGCGTCGGCCCCGAATGGCGGCAGTGGCATGGCGCCACTATGTGCGCGACCAGAAATGATGTCTAGGAGGTAGTGTAACGCCCACGATGCGGCTATATCTCCCACGTGTCGAGGCACGACTTGGAGGCATAACCGCATGGTGGTTTTGTCACAAGAAGGGCCATCTTCACACAATCCCATGTAATGAACAAGAAAGGGATAAAGAGTTGGCTTACAATCGCCACTTCACACAATACATAAATTAAACATACATCATTCAGAGTACAATCAAGGTCCGAGTACGGAACCAAAATAAAAGAAGACAAGCCCAAATGCTAGATCCCCAATCGTCCCAACTGGGCTCCGCTACTGATCATCAGGGAATGAAACATAGTGTTGGGGATATTACCATTGGGCGTAAACTGGCCAGGATAGGCCGGGTTAACTTCATCAGTAGTCGAGTATGTTAAAGCCCAAGTAGGCAGATGAGGGCTTAAGGCCCATAGCCGGTTTAAGGTCTGTAGCTGTAAACCGGCGTCAGTATGTAACTTGTATTGTAAGATAGGGATAGCAGAGACCGATCCAGATACATCTATGAACCGGCGTCGCGACTCTGTGAACCGACGGGCGCCACCCATGTATATAAAGGGACGACCCGGAGGCGATTCAGGACAACAGACAACAACTCGAGACTTAGGTGAAGCTTGTTTGCTCCCTAGTCATTGAAACCCCCATCAATTCCATCACAACTAGACGTAGGCTTTTACCTTCATCGAAGGGGCCGAACTAGTATAAACTCTCTTGCGTCCTTGTGTCCGCTTAACCCTTCAAGCTAACTCATAGCGATGGCTCCATGACTAAGTCCTTTCATGAGGACATCTGCCGTGACAAAACCACGACAGTTGGCGCCCACCGTGGGGCTATCGCATGATGGTTTCAAGTTCTTGGAGGGCAACTTCGAAGGACTCAAGGGTTACGCTGTGGGCCGGATGACCAAGAATCGTCGCGGCAAGCTCTACATCGACGATGCAGGCTGAGGCCCCGAGGCCGGCTCGATTGAGTACGGGTACCGGGTCCCCTTTGGTGGCATACACGTCTTCATCGGCAAGATCGGTGAACCGGGCCCCGAGCCGGACATCTGCACCGACCTCGTCGAAATGGCTCAGCGTGCGAGATCTACCCAGGTTAAACCGGCCGTGAAGCGTGCCTTCGTGGGAGTCATCCATGGAGGAGAATATGAGGATGGATCAGCATCTGGTAGCGAGACCGTCATTTATTCTAGCGATGAGTCCTCAACCGGAGAAACCGAATCATTGTATCAGCTACAAGACGACCGGATTGGGGGGTGCTCCGATGGTGACAGTATTCCGGACCCCTCTGATCTGCCCAACCGGGTTGGAATATTCATGGCCGGTACACAGGCGGCGATCCACTCTTCGACCGCAACAGCAATGTTCTCCGGGTCAGCAGCGGCGGCGGCGGCCGGGGCAGGAGGCTCTGTGCACCCGCCGGCTCAAGTTTTATCTGATCTGTTTGATGCGTTGGCTGTGCTTATGGCAGAGGCTAATCCGGCGGATCAGGACGCCCACAACACGGAGATTGCAAAGGTGAGGGAACAGATCACTCAGGCCAAGGCTGACCTAGCAGCCGAGAACGACAGGATGGCCGCAGAGCGGGCCGCTTTGGATGCGCAGGCCTATAGGCTTATGCTGGATCAGAACGCATCGCATGAAGTCCTAAAAAGGAAGCATCGGTCTCGCCTGCCGACGGTTTTCGATGCGAAACCTCTTTAATACCCCGTGAGCAGGGGACTAGTAACCCGCCGGTGATAAACCGGCGGAGGCACTGGGCCAGTGCGCCGGTTCAGCCTACCGATGGAGCCGCCGACAAAACAATGTCGTGCCTCAGCCTGTCCAGACACCTCTGTGTCATTATTCCAATCCAATGGACAATCTTGTCGCCGCCGCTTCACGACTGGAGGCCATCCCAATTGAAGGTGATTCTCCACAGGCGGTGGAGACGCGCCGGGTTAAGGAGCTTCTTTGAACGGTCTTGATTCAACAGGAAGCATATTCATACAACCGTGATCGAATTCATTCCACCCCCCGCCCGAGCCGGAGTTACAACAGGCGGATGGATGAACCGGCCGTATCCAGTAATGCACGGAACCGTGAAGCGCCCCGTGGCAATAACCCGACAGGTGATGCTCAACCGGGCCCGAGCGTGCAGGGACGCCGAGTTAGCGGCGCATCATGAGGCTCGTCAGCTTACGCTGGTTCGTCCAACCACCTCGATCGAGCCAGAGTTACTTCTAGTTCTTTGGGAGTGCCTTGTCTTGTCCCCGCTTTACGCAATGTGCGCCTGCCCAAGGATTTCAAGGGCCCGCGCAAGGTGCCAAATTACACGGCCGATTTCTCTCCAGAAACATGGGTAGAGAGCTATGAGATGGCCATGGAGATGCTTGACGTAGATGAAGCGGCGTGTGCAAAGTATTTCACTATGATGCTTGAAGGGACAACCCGTATTTGGTTAAAGAGCTTACCGTTCAATTCTATCAGTTCATGGGCCCAGTTGCGAGCCCGGTTTATCCAGCATTTCAAGGATACATGTAAGCAGCCCATGTCGATAGTGGACTTGGCGGCTCAGGTCTGTGGAGGAAGGAGAGTCAACAACCCGCTGGGTGCGCCGAGTCTCCGAAATTTTGCACTCATCGCATCAGATTAACGCCGACTCATGGTTATAACCTTGGAAAGCAACTGCCGGTTTAAGCCTCTGAAGTTGAAATTGGGGCGGATGAAGCGCCATTATAACAATATGGGGACCCTCATGACTGCGTTAGTGAAGTATGCTGATTCTGATAGTACCAAGGATCCCGAGTCTGATGATGACAAGACAGGGAAGGGAAAGAAGAGCAGCAACTCCAAAGGGCAACAGCACAACACGGTAGGTCATGGTAATGGAGGCAAGCGTAAAGCGGATGGGAGCATGGATTTTGTGGCTAATACTAGCGCGCGGGACAAGGGCCAGCGACAGAAGGGTAAACCGCCGAATCGTGGTGGAGCTCCAAATCCCAACCCGGACCGCCTGACCTATCTGTTAAACCAGCCCTGTCCGAAACACGGGACGAAGGAGATGCCAGCCAACCACCTTTGGAAGGATTGCTATATTATGCAGGAGTTCAAAAATTCTAATGCTTTCCGATACGATCACGGATCAGGTGGTGGCTCAGGATCCGGATTCCATGGGCCGGTCACGGCGGAGGAAATGCCGTTCAGGCTTCAATGGAGATCGTGGTGGACATAACAATCAAAATAATCAGAATAGCCAGGGTGGTTACAACCAGCAGCAGCAGTCGGGTTATCAGAGCAATCCAAAGCAGTTGAATAGCGGGCAATATCATGTATTCACCACTAGCTTGGATAAGCGAGACCAGAAGCTTCACAAGCGAGCGGTGAATTCTGTTGAACCGGCCGTGCCTCGTTATTTACGCTGGTCCGAACAACCAATCATATGGAGCAGAGAGGATCACCCTCCCCGGGTTGACAATCCGGGTCAGCTAGCGTTGGTGGTGGCACCTCAGGTGGGAGGTTATAAGTTCACCAAGGTGCTCATGGATGGAGGAAGCAGATTAACATCTTATACTATGAGACCTTCCGCCGTATGGGGCTAATGATAAGAATCTTAAACCGTCCAATACGGTATTCCATGGTGTGGTACACGGTAAGTCAGCATATCCTGTTGGCAAGATAGCTCTGGAAGTGGCCTTTGGAGATGATCATGATTCCAGGTCAGAGACATTGATTTTTGAGGTGGTGAAGATCCGGAGGCCATACCACGCTTTATTTGGGCGGCCGGCTTATGCCAAATTCATGGCACGACCCTGTTATATTTATTTGCAGCTCAAGATGCCGGGTCACAAGGGGACCATAACTGTTCATGGAAGTCGCAAGATTGCCTTGGAGTGTGAAGAAGGTGATGCAGCCTATGCAGAGTCGGTTTGTGCCACGGAAGAGTTGAAGTACTACAAGGATAATGTTGATCCGGCGGACATGACTCCATTGAAGAAGGCAACCACAGAGCATGATCCGGCTCTAAAGTTCAAATCGGCAGCTGAGACTAAGCTTGTTGACTTCGTACCTGGTGATTCATCAAAGAAGTTTAGTATCAGTACCAACCTGGATCCGAAATAGGAAAGCACGCTCATCGAGTTCATCCGTGAGAATCAGGACATTTTTGCATGGAAGCCTTCTGACATGCCAGGTGTACCAAGGGAACTCGCTGTGCACACTCTTAACGTTGATCCTAAGTACAAACCGGTGAAGCAGTTTCTCCGCCGGTTCAACAAAGAAAGGCACAAAGCTATTGGAGAGGAGGTGGCCAGGCTTTTAGCAGCTGGCTTCATTGTTGAAGTTTTCCATCCTGAATGGTTGGCTAATCCGGTGCTAGTCCTTAAGAAAAATGGCACCTGACGCATGTGTGTGGATTACACAGATCATAACAAGGCGTGTCCAGCAGATCCTTTTGCCCTCCCCCGCATCGATCAGATTATTGATGCTACTACGGGCTGTGAGCGTTTGAGTTTTCTGGATGCATATTCCGGTTATCATCAGATCAAGATGGCAGTTAAGGACCAGGAGAAGACATCGTTCATAACTCCCTTTGGAGCCTTCTGCTATGTATCTATGCCCTTTGGGCTCAAGAGTGCCCAGGCAACTTATCAACGGTGTGTACAGAATTGCCTTCATAAGCAGATTGGCCGTAATGTACATGCCTATGTGGATGACATTGTGGTTAAGTCAAGGGAGAAGGAGACTCTGGTTGATGATTTGAAGGAAACCTTTGATAACCTACGGACATACAAGATGATGCTCAACCCGGCCAAGTGTTTTTGGTGTACCGCAGTGCAAGTTATTGGGTTTTCGGTGTCCAACAGGGGAATTGAGGCTAATCCGGAGAAGATCACAACTATCACCTCCCTGGCGAAACCGAAGTGTATCAATGACGTCCAACGCTTGGCAGGCCGGATTGCCGCGCTAAGCCAGTTTATCAGCCGCCTCGGTGAGAAGGCAATCCCTTTGTATCAGATGCTGAAGAAAACAGATCACTTCGTCTGGAGTCCGGCCACTGATAAAGCGTTGGAGGACTTAAAACAGCAGCTAGCCAATCCGCCTGTTCTTGCTGCTCCGATTGACAAGGAACCATTACTACTATATGTGGCAGCTAATGCTCGTGCAGTCAGCGTAGCTATCATGGTGGAGCGCAAGGAGGCGGGCAAGGAATATCCGGTTCAGCGTCCGGTTTACTATATTAGCGAGGTGCTTATTGAGTCCAAGCAAAGATACCCGCATTGGCGGTTTGGTGTATGGAGTTTTCATGGCAAGCCGGAAGCTTAAGCAATACTTCCAGGGACATCCCATCACAGTGGTCAGCTCTGCTCCTTTGGTAGATATAATTCAGAACAGGGAGGCAACTGGCCGGATTGCCAAGTGGGCTATAGAGCTTGGGCCGCATGGTTTGAAATACGTGCCTCAGACGGCGATCAAGTATCAAGCACTTGTGGATTTCATCAATGATTGGATGGAGCTACAAGCACCTGAAGAAAAGCCGAATCACACCTATTGGACTATTCATTTTGATGGATCCAGGCAATTGGAGGGCTCGGGGGCTGGAGTCATATTAACTTCCCCACGAGGTGATAAGTTCTATTACGTTCTCCGCTTAATGTTCCCTTGTACTAACAATGCAGCTGAATACGAAGCTTTACTCCATGGTCTCCGGATGGCTAAGGAGATGAATCTCAGCCGAGTTAAGTGCTTCGGTGACTCGGACCCGGTGGCCCAACAGATGTCTGGTATGTGGGATTCTAAGGACCCGCTCATGGCAGCATACCGTCGTGAGGTGGATATTATTGCAGGCCACTTCAAGGGATATCAGGTGGATCACGTGGACAGACGGAAGAACGAAGCGGCAGGCGCTTTAAGCCGGCTGGGCTCTCAGTGTAAACCGGCCCCACCTAATGTCTTCTTGGATGTCCTGCATAGCCCATCGGTCAAGCTCCCTGGCGAGGAGGATTTGGCTATTCCTGATCCGGAGGCTCAATTGGTGGCGGCTCTGCATGTCATTCCGGATTGGATGGTTCCTTATCTTGGCATTACATGAACCGGGCGAAGTTACGGAGGATGAGATGCTAGCCAGACAGATAATCCGGCGATCCAAGTCCATGACTATTGTCAATGGCGAGTTGCATCATTGCAGTGTGTCCGGAGCGTTTCAACGTTGTGTGTCGCCGGAGGAAGGCTGTGAAATCTTGCGCGAAATTCACGAAGGAGATTGTGGTCACCACGCCGGTTCAAAATCTCTGGTGGCTAAGGCGTTTCGTCACGGTTTCTATTGGTTGACTGCTCATGCTGATGCGGAGGACCTGGTTAGGCGATGTGACGGCTGTCAGAAGTTCTCAAGACGCGCTCATGTGCCGGCTCAAGAATTGAGGATGATTCCAATTACTTGGCCGTTTGTGACTTGGGGGCTGGATATGGTTGGGCCTTTCAAACGGTCCAAGGACAAAAAGACCCACCTTTTGGTGGCGGTTGACAAGTTTACAAAGTGGGTGGAAGCGGAGCCCGTCAGCAAGTGTGATGCAGCCACGACGGTTGAATTCATTAAAAAGGTGATTTTCCGGTTTGGCTTTCCACATAGTATCATTACTGATAATGGTACCAATCTGTCTAAAGGTGCTATGAAGGAGTTCTGTGAACGTGAGCACATCCGGCTTGACGTTTCACAAGTGGCTCACCCACAATCCAATGGCCAAGCAGAGAGAGCTAACCAAGAGATCTTACGAGGCATCAAACCCCGGCTTATGGTTCCTTTGCAGCGGACGCCGGGTTGTTGGGTTGAGGAGTTACCATCTCTATTATGGAGCATCAATACTATGCCCAACAGATCGACATGATACACACCGTTCTTCATGGTCTACGGAGCGGAGGCGGTTCTCCCCAGTGATATCCGTCATGATTCACCTCGTGTAGCAGCTTATGTTGAAGCGGACAACGAGGTAGCACGGCAAGACGCTTTGGACCTGCTGGATGAGGAGCGTGACATCGCAGCTGCCCGTTCGGCGATTTACTGCCAGGATCTTCGCCGCTATCATAGTCGCCGAGTTAGAACCGTAACCTTTCAAGAAGGAGATTTGGTGATCCGGCTCATCCAAGACCAGATCGATATGCACAAGCTATCCCCACCTTGGGAGGGACCTTACGTGGTCAGCAAGAATCGCACAACGGGTCGTATTTATCCGATCGATATTCGAGAGCATAAAGACTCACGTACATCGAGGAGGAGACCAATAGGCCGTGGAACATAGCTCACCTTCGCCCTACTATACTTGAGCCATAGGCTCTACTTATGTACATATTATGACAATGTATATATTATGATCAATACAATAAACCGGAGCCTTAGCTAAAGCGGGGTCTCTGTTATTTTTACATCATGAGTGGTTACACGGAGTTTTTATATTAAAGCGGTCTCCGATTTACCCCTTGAGTTAGCTTTTTACAAGCTTTATATCATATCAGTTGGGGCCTTGGTCGTGTCCGAACCAATGCAACACCTTTTGATAGGCGAAAGCCACAGAATCACTTGGGGACTTGGTCACGTCTGAACCAGTCACGCCTCTTGATCGGCCTAAGGCCAAAGAATCACTTGGGAGCTTTGGTCGAACCCAAACCATTGCTACACCTCTTGATCGGCGTAATGCCACTGCATCATTTGGGGACCTGGCTGACTTGAACCATAGCTACGCCTATCGGGGGCTTGGTCGTGTCCGACCATGGTAATGCCACTTGATCGGCTCAAACAGCCTCTTTTTCGCAAATGATTTTATCTTTGCCTTTTCTTGAAATTCATTTCTCTTTTTGCATATATCTCTTGTTGTGTTTTTAAACCGACAATTATTAAACCGATTCGACTGTCAGTTGACGGAACACGGTTTGTTTTTCATCCGGAGACACTTTGCCCGGTTTGATTTTTGATAAACATCCTATTATGGAGTAACGCCGGTGTTCATCGTAACCCGGAACGGTTTACCTGGTAAACCGACCCTATATACACGGGAGCTGTTTTCTCCTCCAGCAGAGCGGGTTTCTTACAACTCCGCTTCAAGATTGGCACAACCAACTTCATGCCCTACGATGGCAGGTATCATGAATTCCCATATTTTATCATATGTTTAAATCTAAGGTATTATCTCTGATTTCATATACATAGATATGATGACCCGCCTGGTGATACAACCACAATGGCGTTATAAGCTTTTTTGCTACAGACAACAGTTTAGCATTGGTGATTCAACGGAAGCATAAGTTGCAATAAATGTGCACGAAGGCATATCAACACAAAGTGTGGCAGCTAGTCTATTACAAGGCAACACGGTGCCCAGATAAGATAATTGTTTTTCTACATAACATAATAAAGTAGTAATGTAAACCGGCCTCCGGTTCATGCTTGGTCGCCAGCTTGGCCTGATGGTTGTAGGTCATCCTGCGCAGCTTCAACTTCTGATTCCCTACCCAGCGGCTGGAAATCAATAGTTGTCCAGTCAATTCCCATTAATGCTTGGAATACAGCTTCATCATTGATCAACAACGACGGTTCAATACCAGGAGCGTAAATATGCTTACGGATTGGCGGTATAAGGTTCTCCGCTTCAGGAATCGGTGCAGGCACTCGTTTATTTTCGCCATCATATTGGGCTTGATAGTGAGACAGATTTGCCTCTTCAGCCAATTGACAAGCCAGATGGCGCACTTCCCGGTTTATAGCTCGGAGATCCTCTTCGCTGAATTCTGTCCCGTCTTCCTTCAAGCTTGGGAAGCCCTGGGCCACTTCAACGGGATCAAAATCCGGCACCCATGCTTTGGCCCGGATTAAGGCGTTTATGGCACCGGTTCTAGTAGCAGATTTCTTTAACTCTTCTACCCGGGCAGGAAGCATTGACAACCTTTTAATGGTGTCCTGGATCAAGTTCGGTGCCGGGTTGTTGTGAGAAGCAAAGGTTGATGATCCACAAGCACCAAAGATACAGCTTGTTATATAAATGTATAAGAGGCTTTCAATTTCTTCCGCACATCTGATCCCAAGTGGCCAATATGTGTCCCTGTATCATTCAAAGGATTAATAAACCGGCAATTACATGAGAAGGCCTCATTACGTCAGAAATTAAAAAGGCTTATGAAACACAGCAGCGGTCATGGCATGCACTTGCCGCTTAACACTGGTCACTTCATCAACCACCGGTTTGAGTGCAGCCTCAGCATTCTCTGCCCGTTGAGTTAAAGCGGCCTTTTCAGTGGCCCAATCCGCCCGCTCCTTGTTGAAACCCTCTTTAAGCTTTTCCATGACACTTAAAGCGCTGGTTAATTTAGTCTTTTCTTTGGAGGCTTCAGCTTGCTGGGATTTCAAGTTTTCTTGAAGATCAGCGATTTGATTTTCTTTCTTGCTCAGATCAGCCTACATACAGATAATCATTTGGTAAAGATTAAGGTGCTGAGTTGAAGTACCAACCCCGTAACAAGTTATGCCCTTGGTACTCGGGGGCTAATGCATATTTTATTTTCATCCTACAATTTCTATATAAAGTCCCAAGCTCAATACAAGTATTCAACTTGGCACTTGGGGGCTAATGCCTATTTGCTCAGTCCTTGAGGGATACTGGATTTCTTATGGTATAAAAGTCCCGGTTTAACTACATTAAGTTGAACCGGCCCTTGGGGGCTACTTTCCCAAAAGTACAACTTTGCTCAGGATTATATTGGGAAGTCCCGGTTTAAGTTGACATCTTAAACCGTGACTTGGGGGCTATTTGGGTTGACAGATTGAAATATACAAGCAAAGAGTCATATGGAATTTACCTCATATTTGTCCTTCATCATATTTACCAGACCGGCTTCATCATCACGGCTGGTATATAACCGATTCAGATAACCGGAATGAAGATCTTGGGGATTCAGAGCGGCATAAGTAGCCAAATCGGCATTCCATTTGCCTTTACCAAACGCAGTAAATTCATCCTTTGCAGTATGCTTGGACAAGGCGACAGGATTGCCTGGCTCGGAATGACCAAAGCCAGTAATAACAACATCATCATCCTTGGCTTCGCCGGACGCACTGGGGTCGCCGGTTTATCAGTATGCTTCGGTGGGCTCGCTGTTTTGTCAGTTTGAACATGACTCGTGGGTTGATTTAAAGGACCTGTGGCATCAACATGTGCCTCTTCAACTGTAACATCATTATCTTGCATCTGTGGGTCGTTCAACATATCATCGTGGATGTGTTCTTCAGGATTTGGTATTTTGGTCGGGTCAGGAGCGTCGTCTTCTTCTGCCGCTTTGTCCAGACGAGCTTTCTTGCTTGGCCTAGGCTTGGCTCTGAAAGGAAAAAGGCGGATCAGTCCAATAAACATTGAAAGTGAGATATCAAACAACATTATCAGGAATATGGCTCACCCAAGCACTGTCTTGAGTGGTGGGAGTTGAGTGGCTGACGACTCGCCGGAGGAAGAATGAGAAGTCACCTGATAATAGGAGTCAGATGGATTAAGAGGTTGACGAACGCAACCCGCTTTAGGATAAGCATTGACGAAACAGTTAGAGACCTCTGAACGGCGTTTCCGAACCGGACTGTTCGGTAAACCGGCGGAGGTAACTACCTGGCCGCTGTGCCGGGTTGCGCGACGAGCTTCATGCTGTTGTGTCTTCATAAGAAAGTTTCGGTCCAAATAAGCAAGAGGATGAGAAAATTTAACTTTCCGGTTTGCCCGACGGATTTTTACTGAAGGTAAAGGGTTTGAATCGGAAGAAAGAGCGATTACCTCTACAACATCAGCGTGACTGACTTCAGCATCATCCTGGCAATAATCATTATCAATAAGGCGTGTGAAAAATAAACCAAGTGAGTCAAGTTCTACCTCAAGATCTGGATTACCCACATCATCGTCAGCTGGTGGATCGGAGGAGGCAGTGGTTCTCTTTCTATGTGCCGGTTTCTTCACAACTCTGGTCTTGGGCCGGGTTATTTTCTCCGGTTTCTCTTGTGGAGGCTTCTTGCTCCAAAATGGGTCATCACCCTGTTTGAAAGATGTTAATATCAACGAAGAGTACTTAAACATAGTCAGATTTCATGAAAGCATAAGATATGAGTCTTACGGCTGGCGTTTGTTAATGGCAGAAAAGGGAGGCAGGCCGGTTTGGGCGCAAGCAGCTTACGGTTCGTTTAACATCCTCTTAACAGCCTAAGTAACTTCATCGTCTGTCAGCTGGATCTCAATATGCCGTAGAGGGTCTTTTACATCTTCTGTGTATTTGCACATCAAACCGGAGCGCAGGCTTAAGGGCAGTATACTCCAGGATATCCAGCAGCGAGCAAGGTCAACTCCTGTCAACCTGTTGACCATGAAGGACGGGAGCTTGGATAATTGAGGGGCATATTTGCTTCTCTCCTTAGCAGTCAGTCTTTGAGGGAAGGGATGTGTGTTGCTTAGCCGCTCCGGACGGTAACCCGACAAAGGATTTTCTCCATCAGGAGAGGTATCTTTGCAGTAAAACAATGTTGAATTCCACTCTTTGGGATGGCTGTGCAGTTTGGCGTGAGGGTAAGTGACCTCTTTCCGCTTTTGAATCGCCATACCACCTAACTCAGTGTTGGGACCGTCAGTAAATTCGGTGCGGCGGTTTAGATGGAAGCAATCTCTGAATAATTCAACTGTGGGCTCCTCTTGAAAGAATACCTCACAGAGCACTTGAAAGTGACAGATGTTGGTTACGGTTGGGGCCAATATCTTGTGGACGCAGTTGGAAGTTGGCCAAGACATCCTGATAAAAATTAGACCTGGCGGACTGAAGCCCCGGGCTAAATGATCAGCAAAAACAACAAACACTCCATCCTTGGGTTACGGAGGACTTTCCGGCCGAGGACCCTCCAAAGGAATGATGTCTTTTTTGCCTAAAGCGCCGGTGCTGACTAAGTTATCCAGTAGAGTTTCAGTCACCCGAGAAGGGACCCAGTTACACTCGTACACTTGCTTGGCCATGGTGCAATATGCAAAGCAGTAACACCGGTTCAAGAATATGTTGGAAGGCTATGCATTGATACATTCATTGCTAAACCGGAAGAAGTTGCTTATAAACCGGCGTTTTGAAAGGTGGCAATACATAGCTGGGAAATCCTGGCGGTTCAACAAGGGGACTAATGGTATATGACGAGTTGTCAATTTTTCTACAAAGTTAAACCGCCTGGTCTGAGACATTGAAGAATCAAGATTGCATATGAGTGGGTGTGCGAAAACAGGTTTCACAAAATTATTTCACAGTTTTGGATCTGGAGCATGTTCAGAAAAGAAATAAATATTCAAGGTCCAAAAGGGAGCGGTACCGAATCAATGAGCAAGGATACAGGGAGATCTATGGCCTTGAGATGCGCAAGTGACAACGGATGCTAAAAACTACCGCTATGCAGAACAAGGATTTACAGACTTGACTAAGAGTTATCATATGAACAAGAAGCAAGCGATGAACGCTGAAGAACATGGAAACCCTAGAACAAATCTATGGTGAAAAGATAGAAGACTTACCAGAGCTGAGGAAGAAACGGAAGACCACCGCGATGCTCTGGTATACTGTGGTGATGCAATGCCAAGGTTGGTGCAGAAGTTGACGGCGGCGGAGCTCAAGGTTGGGTGGCGCGAGGAAGACGAAGCAGAGGGGCACGAAGGGAAAAAAAGAAACGACCCTTCAGTCTTATTTATAAAGCAAGGGACATGTGTCAGGCGCGAAAATCAAGGGGCCGCGAGTTTGGAAACGGAGCTGTCGCCTCGATTGTCGCAGATCTATTAAACCAAAAAAGGTATTGTGGATAGCTTTATGACAGGTGACGTCACGCCGGTTTACGACGACCAGAGAAGATGACATCATGGCGGTTCACCCAATTACACAACGATGCTGAACATGAAGGTTTTTTGCTAAGGATTGACATGAACCTGTTCAAATCAATCTGGGGCCTAATGTTGGGGATATTACCACTGGGCGTAAACCGGCCAGGACAGGCCAGGTTAACTTCATTAGTAGTTGAGTATGTTAAAGCCCAAGTAGGCATATGAGGGCTTAAGGCCCATAGCCGGTTTAATGTCTGTAGCCGTAAACCGGCGTCAGTACGTAACTTGTATTGTAAGATAGGGATAGCAGAGACCGATCCGGATACATCTATGAACCGGTGTCGCGACTCTGTGAACCGACGGGCGCCACCCATGTATATAAGGGGACGACCTAGAGGTGATTCAGGACAACAGACAACAACTCGAGACTTAGGCGAAGCTTGTTTGCTCCCTAGTCATCGAAACCCCCATAAATTCCATCACAACTAGATGTAGGCTTTTACCTTCATCGAAGGGGCCGAACTAGTATAAAATCTCTTGCGTCCTTGTGTCCGCTTTAACCCCTTCAAGCTAGCCCGTAGCGATGGCTCCACGACTAAGTCCTTTCATGAGGACATCTGCCGTGACAAAACCACGACACATAGTAACGACCAAGTTCCTCGTCGAACTCCCACTTGAGCTCGGTTGCGTCACCTGCACTGGTATCATCGGCACCTGCAACTGTTTTGGTAGAATCTGTGAGTCATGAGGACTCAGCAATCTCACACCCGCGAGATCAAGACTATTTAAGCTTATAGGAAGGATGGGGTAATGAGGTGGAGCTGCAGCAAGCACTAAGCAATTATGGTGACTAACATACGCAAATAAGAGCGAGAAGAGGAGCAACGCATAGCGGTCATGAAGCTAGAAGTGATCAAGAAGTGATCCTGAAACTACTTACGTTCATACATAACCCAAACCGTGTTCACTTCACGGGCTCCGCCGAAAAGAGACCATCACGTCTACACACGCGGTTGATGTATTTTAATTAAGTCAAGTGTCAAGTTCTCTACAACCGGACATTAACAAATTCCCATCTGCCACATAACCGCGGGCACGACTCTCTAAAGTTTAAACCCTGCAGGGGTGTCCCAACTTAGCCCATCACAAGCTCTCACGGTCAATGAAGGATATTCCTTCTCCCGGGAAGACCCGATCGGACTCGGAATCCCAGTTACAAGACATTTCGACAATGGTAAAACAGGACCAGCAAAGCCGCCCGATGTGCCGACAAATCCCGATAGGAGTCGCACGTATCTCGTTCTCACGGCACACCGGATGGGCCAAACGTCGGGTTGGCATAGACCCTGGTTGCCCAGGGGGCGCCGGACATCTCCCAGGTTGGACCAGCACTCGAAGGAGCACTGGCCCGGGGGATAAAATAAAGATGACCCTCGTGCTTGCGAAAACCCAAGGGAAAAAGGCTTAGGTAGGCAAATGTAAAACCAAGGTTAGGCCTTGCTGGAGGAGTTTTATTCAAAGCGAACTGTCAAGGCGGTCCCATAAATCACCCAACCGCGTAAGGAACGCAAAATCAAGGAACATAACACCGGTATGACGGAAACTAGGGCGGCAAGAGTGGAAGGAAACACCAGGCATAAGGCCGAGCCTTCCACCCTTTACCAAGTATATAGATGCATTATTTAAATAAGAGATATTGTGATATCCCATATCCATGTTCCAACATGGAACCAACTACATCTTCACCTGCAACTAGCAACGCTATAAGAGGGACTGAGCAAAAGCGGTAACATAGCCATACAACAGTTTGCTAGGAAAGGTGGGTTAGAGGCTTGACATGGCAATATGGGAGGCATGATATAGCAAGTGGTAGGTATCGCGGCATAGCAAAAGAGCGAGCAACAAGCAAGCAAAGATAGAAGTGATTTCGAGGGTATGGTCATCTTGCCTGCAAAGTTCTCAGAGTTGTTGAAAGCTTGATCCTCGTAAGCGTTCTCAACAGGTTCCTCATTCACGTACTCGTCTCCCAGCTCTACCCAAAGCAAAAACACAAGCAAAGGACCAACAATCAATCACGGGCAATGCACAAGCAACATGAAGTAATACATGACATGATATGCGAGATGTGATATGCAATGCATATGCGGGCTCTGGAAGGGAAAAGATGAACAAGGCATCAACTTGGCAAACCAAGTATGCCGTTGGAAAGATGAGATGATATCGGTTGAAATCGATATAAAGATCACCGGAATCGGATGCACGGTTTGCAAATGGCAAGCAAAACAAGGATGGCACAATTCTGCAATTAACAGCACGATGCCACTTAGCATGCAACAAGAAACTAAGCTACTGCACGACAACATATCAACAAGACATATAGCAGTGATCTACTCAAGATGCTTGACAAGACATGAACAATGAGCTACGGCTAAATCACACCAGAGCAGGTTCAAACAAGCATGGCAAAAGTGCAAAAGATATCAGGTTCACAGACTTAGTGAAAATACTAACATGCCAGAAATAACATCAAGAGACCATGTTTAGATCAAGCAAACATCATGCTACAGGAACATATCCTAGCAAATAAAGGCATGGAATGAATCAAATAATTGCATAGAACAAAAGTCCCTTACTGATCATGAGCCAAAAGGGCACCGAAGATATGATGACACCCATATAAATACAACAAGTTTTATTAATAGTTCCAGACTTGGCAGAATACAGAGCAAGGCATAAACATCATCATGAAGGCAACTTTGTGAGCTCAAACCACTCATCACAAGGCCTTGCATGACAAAACAAGCATACTAACAGCAAGATGACATGTTCATGAAGCTAAACATGGCAAGAGAAAGTTCATAGCATGCATAGATCACTAGCAACAACCGTGGCAAAATTGATTAACATGTAAACAATCTGCCAGTAACATTTTATAGCAAAAGTAGAGCAAGAACAAGACATTCTAGGGCACTCCATAATTGCCAAAAAGGGCATGGATGGATAGAGCATAATGTTCAAAACATCCTTACTTAAGTATCCGAAAACAAGCATGGATTTTTCTGTAGCATCAGGTTTACATGGCATCAAAATAACAGCAGAACAAAGACTTGGCAAAATCCTAAGTCACTGAAATCAGCAACATCACGAAGCCTAGTTTGCATGCTTGTGCTAGTCACCACATAGATCAAAAAATACATGGCAAGCACCTCTGTAAATATGGAATGTCATAGTCCAAAACATATGTAGAGCTCATGCCCATAAGATTGACACATCAAATGCAACAAAAATGACAAATCCTCATAAACTGATAAGTAACAGCAGGAAAATTTTTATATCACTCTTGCATCAATGATTAGGGCATCAATATGGACTCAAACAAGCATGTCACAATGGAATGAAATGAAGAGCATCTCACAATGAACATTTGACATATCGTGCGCATGAAACGGGGCTACGTTCATAGAGTTATGATGTGATGAACAGGGGCATGCGAAGTTGCAGAAAAAGGGACTTCGAGAAAATATACCCCTCCGAAATGGATCTAGGGTTTGACTTTGGCACGGATGTCGAGGCGGTGGCGGATCTCGCCGGAGAACGTCGGGGACGGCGGCCGGAGCTGAGGAGGGTGGTCACCGGGGTCGTGGTCGACGGATCCGGAGGGAGCTCGCCGGAGCTTGCGCGGTCCGGGAAGGCGCAGGCGGCGGGGACCCGCCGTATCTGGGCGACGGCCGGAGAAGCGGGCGGCGGCGGCCAGGGAAGCGGCGAAGAGGACAGGGCGGAGGCGCCGGGCGCGATTGGCGCGCGTCAAGCGGGCGGGCGGCGGAGGAGGGTGGAGCTAGGGTTTTGGACCCGGAAATTTGGATGGGGTGCACATATTTATACCTAGGAGGAGGTAGGAGTGTCCAAATGGAGCGTAGTTTTCGGCCACGCGATCGTGATCCGACGATGGAGGGCATGGAGAGGGTTTAGATGGGTTATTGGGCTGTTTGGAGGGGTGTTGGGCTGCATCACAAAAGAGGCCTTTGCGGTTACTCGGTTAGCCGTTGGAGCATCAAATGGCCTCCAAATGGAATGAAACTTGACAGGCGGTCTACCGGTGGTGTACCAAGGCCTCTTGGCAAATCTCGGTCCATTCCGATAATATTTAGCACCCGCACGTGAAAATAGGCAAAAAGGGCGCCGGAGGACATAGGAGTGTCGGATTGCAAAATGGACACCGGGGAAAATGCTCGGATGCATGAGACGAACACGTATGCAAATGAAATGCACATGATGACATGATATGAAATGCATGACATGAACAAAATGCAAAACGAAGACAAAAGCCCAACCACGAAGGGAATCTCATAACTTAAAGCCGAAAATGGCAAGAGACAGAGTTACAAATATGGCAAGTTACATCCGGGGTGTTACAACACTCCACCACTACGAGCGGATCTCGTCCCGAGATCTAGGACTGAAAGAACTCCGGATATTCGGAACGGAGGTGGTCCTCGCGCTCCCATGTGGCTTCTCGGTCGGAATGGTGTGACCACTTCACTTTCAGGAAATTGATTGACTTGTTGCGAGTCTTGTGCTCATTTTCTTCAAGAATAGCAACGGGGTGCCCATGATAACACAGATCTTCTTGGAGATCAATATCTTCGAAGTTGATGGTGCACTCAGGAGTCTTGAAGCACTTGCGAAGCTGTGACACGTGAAACACATCGTGCACATTTGCGAAGTTGGACGGAAGCTCAAGTTGATAGGCGAGATCGCCTCTTTTGCCAATGATCTTGAAACGACCCACGTATCTAGGGCAAGCTTCCTTTGATACCGGCTGACGAAGTGCCTTTCATTGGAGAGACGCGGAGGTAGACATGGTCTCCGATCTCAAAAGCCAAATCACGGTGCTTGCTATCATTGTAACTCTTTTGACGCGATTGCGTGGCTTTTAGATTTTCACGGATGACTTTACACATTTCTTCAGCCTCTGTGATTAAGTCATTGCCAAGAAGTTGGCGTTCACCAGTCTCTGACCAATTTAGAGGAGTACGACACTTTCTGCCATAGAGAATTTCAAATGGGGCCTTGCCGAACTAAACTGGAAGCTGTTGTTGTAGGAGAACTAGGCATATGGAAGACAATCTTCCCACTTCATACCGAAAGAGATGACACAAGCCTGAGCATATCTTCAAGGATTTGATTGACTCGCTCGACTTGGCCACTAGTTTGAGGATGGAAAGCTGTGCTGAAGCGAATGTTGTTGCCCATGGCCTTTTGGAAGGTGTCCCAGAATTTAGAAGTGAAGATGCTTCCACGATCTGAAGATATCAATTGTGGAATGCCGTGCAAAGAGACAATCCTGGAGGTGTATAGCTCTACCAACTGAGCTGCTGTGATAGATTCTTTGATAGGAAGAAAATGAGCCACTTTAGTAAGCTTGTCGATGACAACGAAGATAGCATCATTTCCACGCTTGGACTTAGGAAATCCAGTCACAAAGTCCATTTCGATATGATCGAACTTCCATTCTGGAATAGCAAGAGGTTGGAGGAGACCAGCTGGTCGTTGATGTTCTGCTTTCACCCTTCTGCAGACGTCACATTCATTCATGAATTGAGCAATTTCTCGCTTCATTCGAGTCCACCAATACGACTGCTTGAGGTCATGGTACATCTTCGTACTTCCAGGATGAATGGAAAGAAGAGAATTGTGCACTTCATTAATTATGACCTTCCTTAGATCACCTTTGGGAACCACAATCCGGTCCTCGAAGAATAAAGTTTCTCTGTCATCAATGTGATAGCACTTGTATTTGGAAATGCCCTTGTCAATACCACGTTTCACCTTCTTCACCATGGTATCCAAGAGTTGTGCCTCATGAATTTGATCTTCCAAAGTAGGAGAGACTAGGAGGTTGGCAAGAAAGCCTTGAGGAACAACTTGGAGATTCAGTTTGCGGAAAGATTCACAAAGATCCGGTTGGAAGGGCTAGAGGATTAAAATTGCAATAAGCCTTCCTGCTCAAAGCATCTGCAGTGACATTGGCCTTGCACTGGAGTATATTCAATACTGGGTTGTACTCTTTAATCATTTTGACCCATCGAGTTTGCTCGAGGTTGAGGTTGGGTTGAGTGAAGATATACTTGAGACTCTTGTGATCGGTGAATATGTCCACTTTCCTTCCCAACAAGAGATGTCTCCATGTTATTAATGCATGGACAACTGCCGCCAACTCAAGATCATGAGTGGGGTAGTTCCTTTCGTTGGGCTTCAACTGACGAGAGGTATAGGCCACAACTTTCTTCTCATGCATTAACACAACACCGAGACCTTGAAGAGAAGCATCACAGAAAACTTCGAATGGCTTGGATTCGTCAGGAGGAGTTAAGACAGGAGCTGTGACAAGTTTCTCTTTGAGAGTGTTGAAAGCAACGTCACACTCAGGAGTCCAGACATACTTCACATGCTTCTGGAGGAGGTTGGAAAGAGGCTTTGCAATCTTAGAGAAATTCTCAACAAATCTTCGGCAATAGCTTGCAAGCCCAATAAAACTGCGGAGCTGCTTGACATTCTGAGGAGGTTCCCAATTCACAATTGTAGAGACCCTCTCTGGATTAACAGCAATGCCCTTGGTGGAGGTGATATGACCAAGGTAAAGAACTTCATCAAGCCAGAACTCACATTTGGAAAACTTCGCATAGAATTGATACTCTCTGAGATTGTCGAGCACCAATCGCAAATGTTTGGCATGGTCCTTCTTATTCTTGGAGAAGACCAAGATATCATCGAGATACACCAAGACAAATTCATTGGTGTAGGGTTTGAAGATGAAGTTCATCATTCGAGAGAATGTTGGAGGAGCATTGACAAGGCCGAAAGACATGACAGTATATTCATAAGAACCAAAGCTTGTTCTGAATGCTGTCTTGGGAATATCTTGTTCGCGAATGCGAATCTGATGATAACCCATACGAAGGTCAAGCTTGAAGAACACTTTAGCACAATTGAGTTGCTCGAATAGCTCATTGATGTTGGGAAGTGGATACTTGTTCTTGATTGTCTTCTTGTTCAATGGACGGTAATCGATGCAAAGTCGGTCCGTGCCATCCTTCTTCTGGACAAAAAGAACTCCACAACCCCGTGGAGATGAACTCGGTCTGATGAGACCCAGACGCTCTTGTTCATCGAGTTGTTTCTTCAATTCCTTCAACTCCTTTGGTCCAAGCTTGTATGGACGCTTGCAAACGGGTTCTGTGCCAGGCTCAAGATCGATAACGAACTCAACTGGCCGGTGAGGAGGCATACCCGGAAGCTCTTCTGGAAAGACATCTTGGTACTCACAAACGACTGGAATCTGAGAGATTGCGTCTAGCTCGCCCTTCTCATTGAGAGAGAATAACCGAATGTTCTCATCACGAGCGGCATAGATGATCACATCCTCAGAAGAGTGTGTCAATTGAATTTCCCTGGTAGCACAATCAAGTTGAGCCTTGTGCTTAGAAAGCGATCCATGCCGAGAATTAGATCAATATCCGAGTCACCAAGGACAATTGGAGAAGACAGAAATTTATAGTTGCCCATCTTGATAGAGACATCCCGAACCAAGGAGCTTGCGTTCATGAATTTACCCGGAGAGACAACTGATAACGGTCTAGGCAAATCTTGAAAAACCAACTCATGCTTAGATGCAAAAGGTCTTGAGATGAAACTAAGCGACGCACTAGTATCAAATAAAACTTTTGCACGAATATCATTAACTGAGAGATTACCCATTATCACATTAGTAGATTCCTCCGCTTGAGCTGCATTCATCATGTTCACCTTTGCAGACTTGGGATTATGCTTGACCACTGCATTAATTGCTTGAAGATCTCACAGGAGGAGGAGCGGAAGGCGCCTTTGGTTGAAGCACTTGTTCGCATAGTGACCTTTATGCTGACATTTGTTGCAAGTCACCTCTAAGAGCGGACGATGATAAGGAGCATTAGACCTTGGAGCTTGATTATGAGACTTGTTCTGATAGCCAGGGTTGGGTGGGTGGGAAGATCCATGGCCACCTTTGTTCTTCTGCTGGTAAGGCTCACAGAATGGAGGAGGAGGAGGCAACCAGAACTTCTGTTGCTTAGCTGCCACTAGTGAGGAAGAAGAAGACTGAATTGCGTCCCTGACTCTCTTCTTAGAAGCCTCACACTTGATCTGGGCAGCTTCTTGCTTCAGTGCCATGTTGTAGAATTCATCATACTTGGTCGGCTCAAAAAGCACGAGAGCTAATTGCAGATCTTCTCTGAGGCCACCTCTGAATTGATAAATCATGCTCTTCTCATTAGGGACGTCTTGCTTAGCGAAGCGAGCGAGTTTCTGAAACTGGATGTTGTATTGATACACGGACATGCTGCCTTGCTTGAGATTGCGGAACTCCTCACGCTTGCTCTCAACAACACTTTGTGGAATGTGGTGAGCTTTGAAGTCTCGGCGGAAATCATCCCAGGTAATCACACGACCTCCTCTAGAATCTTTGTATTGTTGATACCACTCGGCATCTTGGTCCTTGAGTTGAAAAGAAGCAAACTTGACAAAGTCCTTAGGCCTGGCATTGCTACATTCAAAATGCTTGTTGATGTCCACGAGCCAATCATCAGCGTCTGTGGCCTCGGCACAGTAGCTGAAAGACTTGGGCTGATTTGCAAGGAATTGGTTGAGGGTAGCGAAGTGAGGCTGATTGTTGAACTGCCCTTGACCTTGATTCCCTTGGTTGCCTTGGCCTTGGGTGCGCTCTTGCAAGAGTTGCAAAAGCATCTGGGCATTGGCGTTGGTGGCTGCCATGATAGCTTGCCATGCCTCCGGAGGCGGAGGTGGACGTGGAGGGTTCTCCTGACTCCCATCATTGCGTTCCGGATTCTGACGCGTTGGCGGAGCCATCCTGAAGAGGGTGACATCCGTTAGCATCTTGAAGACATATATTCAAGCTGAATCAAAGGATCGAAATTGCAACATAAAGCCTTAACATTCGAACAAGAATGAACGAATGAATTCCAAAGTAAATCATCACACTTCCATAAGTTGAGAAGCCACTTAGAAAAGGTATGGAATCAACATTTCACTTCGAAGCAACTCGAATACCACAACTCAAAACAAAACAAAGGATTGGCTTGCAGAATAAGCCGGAACAAACATATGATAGAGATTTCGTCCGAAGTTTTCGTGGTGGGGCCCAGACAGGCTCGATCGTACAACACCATCATGTACAAGGCAGTGCACATGACATACGAAGCGTCCCCGAGTCAGCATAGCCAAGGACTCTTTAAGACACAACGAGACCATTGTAAAACCAACCGTGGATAGGCGGACCACTAGACGTCGAACCCCAATCTCATATCATGCATCTGTCGGAAAGATAACCTAGGAGCTACTTGAATTCCCACTTATAAACTCCCGAAACTTTCTGGTTATGCAATCAGGTGTTGGGGATAAAGGGGAAGCATAATATCTCACCCAAACTAGCAAATCCTACATCCAGCTGTATCCATCCTTCAACACATAACCAAGAAACCTCCGGAAATCATTTACCTCAACCTTCGAAAAGCATCCGTTATACGAGTTATGGCAATAGTCCCGAACTCCCGCCCCAGTACTGGGTGGCTTCGAGGTTATCTCACCACTGGCTGCATAAAAGAGATTTTCGATGTCGGCGAAACTCAGGTATTCCAGAACTGCAACGATAAAATTGTGACGACAACACCTCGGAGCTCAACTCCCCGGGACACTGCCACAACCCCTAAATGTCAGGAGGCACCAAGAACAATGTTCTCGTCACAAAACCATTGGAACGATTCCAAGATACCCGCGTGATCCTAATTTTTTTTCATGAAATTTGAGGAGAGGAGAGTCAAAACTTCTACGTCAGGGGGCCTCACCAGAGCGACGAAGGGACTGAGGAGTAAAAAGAATTCTACTCTCTGATATATATAATCCTAAGACTCAAAACATTTTTTTTCTAGACTCAACAACGCCAGCGATTCGATCAAGCAAGGGGATCCTAAGTCGGGGATGGCTCTGATTACCAACTTGTAACACCCATGATGCGGCTATATCTCCCACGTGTCGAGGCACGATTTGGAGGCATAACCGCATGGTGGTTTTGTCGCAAGAAGGGTCATCTTCACACAATACCATGTAATGAACAAGAATGGGATAAAGAGTTGGCATACAATCGCCACTTCACACAATAAATAAATTAAACATACATCATTCAGAGTACAATCAAGGTCTGAGTACGAAACCAAAATAAAAGAAGACAACCCCAAATGCTAGATCCCCGATCGTCCCAACTGGGCTCCGCTACTGATCATCAGGGAATGAAACATAGTAACGACCAAGTTCCTCGTCGAACTCCCACTTGAGCTCGGTTGCGTCACCTGCACTGGTATCGTCGGCACCAGAATCTGTGAGTCACGAGGACTCAGCAATCTCACACCCGCGAGATCAAGACTATTTAAGCTTATAGGAAGGATGGGGTAATGAGGTGGAGCTGCAGCACGCACTAAGCAATTATGGTGACTAACATACGCAAATAAGAGCGATAAGAGGAGCAACACAACGGTCGCAAAGCTAGAAGTGATCAAGAAGTGATCCTGAAACTACTTACGTTCATACATAACCCAAACCGTGTTCACTTCCCGGGCTCCGCCGAAAAGAGACCATCACGGCTACACACGCGGTTGATGTATTTTAATTAAGTCAAGTGTCAAGTTCTCTACAACCGGACATTAACAAATTCCCATCTGCCGCATCACCGCGGGCACGGCTCTCGAAAGTTTAAACCCTGCAGGGGTGTCCCAACTTAGCCCATCACAAGCTCTCACGGTCAACGAAGGATATTCCTTCTCCCGGGAAGACCCAATCAGACTCGGAATCCCGGTTACAAGACATTTCGACAATGGTAAAACAAGACCAGCAAAGCAGCCCGATGTGCCGACAAATCCCGATAGGAGTCGCACGTATCTCGTTCTCAGGGCACACCGGATGGGCCAGACATCGGGTTGGCATAGACCCTGGTTGCCAGTGGCGCCAGACATCGCTTGAGTTGGACCAAAGACTGAAAGAGCATCGCCTGTGGGTTAAAATAAAGATGACCCTCGGCTCGCGAAAACCCAAGGGAAAAAGGCTTAGGTAGGCAAATGTAAAACCAAGGTTGGACCATGCTGGAGGAGTTTTATTCAAAGTGAACTGTCAAGGGGGTCCCATAAATCACCCAACCGCGTAAGGAACGCAAAATCAAGGAACATAACACCGGTATGACAGAAACTAGGGCGACAAGAGTGGAACGAAACACCAGGCATAAGGCCGAGCCTTCCACCCTTTACCAAGTATATAGATGCATTAATTAAATAAGATATATTGTTATATCCCAAAATATCCATGTTCCAACATGGAACCAACTTCATCTTCACTTGCAACTAGCAACGCTATAAGAGGGGCTGAGCAAAAGCGGTAACATAGCCATACAACGGTTTGCTAGGGAAGGTGGGTTAGAGTCTTGACATGGCAATATCGGAGGATTGATATAGAAAGTGGTAGGTATCGCGGCATAGCAAAAGAGCGAGCAACTAGCAAGCAAAGATAGAAGTGATTTCGAGGGTATGGTCATCTTGCCTGCTAAGTTCTCAAAGTTGTCGAAAGCTTGATCCTCGTAAGTGTTCTCAACAGGTTCCTCGTTCACGTACTCATCTCCCGGCTCTACCCAAAGCAAGAATACAAGCAAAGGACCAACAATCAATCACGGGCAATGCACAAGCAACATGAAGCAATACATGGCATGATATGCGAGATGTGATATGCAATGCATATGCAGGCTCTGGAAGGGAAAACATGAACATGGCATCAACTTGGCAAACCAAGTATGCCGCTGGAAAGATGAGATGATATCGGTTGAAATTGATATAAAGAACACCGGAATCGGATGCACGGTTTGCAAATGGCAAGCAAAACATGGATGGCACAATTATGCGATTAACAGCATGATGCCACTTAGCATGCAACAAGAAACTAAGCTACTGCACTCCATCATATCAACAAGAAATATGGTAGTGATCTACTCAAGATGCTTGACACAACATGAACAATGAGCTACGGCTAAATCACACCAGAGCAGGTTCATACAAGCATGGCAAAAGTGCAAAAGATACCAGCTTCACAGGCTTAGTGAAAATACTAACATGCCAGAAATAACATCAGGAAACCATGTTTAGAGCAAGCAAACATCATGCTACAGGAACATATCCTAGCAAATAAAGGCATGTAATGAATCTAATAAATGCACAGAACAAAAGTCCCTTACTGATCATGAGCCAAAAGGGCACCGAAGATATGATGGCACCCATATAAACATAGCAAGTTTTATTAACAGTTCCAGACTTAGCAGAATACAGAGCAAGGCATAAACATCATCATGAAGGAAACTTTGTGAGCTCAAACCACTCATCACAAGGCCTTGCATGACAAAACAAGCATACTAACAGCAATATGACATGTTCATGAAGCTAAACATGGCAATAGAAAGTTCATAGCATGCATGGATCACTAGCAACAACCGTGGCAAAATTGATTAACATGTAATCAATCTGCCAGGAACATTTTATAGAAAAAGTAGAGCAAGAACAAGACATTCTAGGGCACTCTATAATTGCCAAAAAGGGCATGGATAGATAGAGCATAATGTTCAAAACATCCTTACTTAAGTATCCCAAAACAAGCATGGATTTTTCAGTAGCATCAGGTTTACATGGCATCAAAATAACAGCAGAACAAGGACTTGGCAAAATCCTAAGTCACTGAAATCAGCAACATCACGAAGCCTAGTTTGCATGCTTGTGCTAGTCACCGCATAGATCACAAAAATACATGGCAAGCAACTCTGTAAAGATGGCATGTCATAGTCCAAAACACATGTAGATCTCATGCCCATAAGATTCACACATCAAATGCAACAAAAATGACAAATCCTCATAAACTGATAAGTAACAGCAGGAAACATTTTATAGCACTCTTGCATCAATGATTAGGGTATCAAGATGGACTCAAACAAACATGCCAAAATGGAATTAAATGAAGAGCATCTCACAATGAACATTTTGACATATCGTGCGCATGAAACGGAGATATGGTCATGGAGTTATGATGTGATGAACATGGGCATCCGAAGTTGCAGAAAAAGGGACTTAGAGAAAATATACCCCTCCGAAATGGGTCTAGGGTTTTACTTTGGCACGGATGTCGAGGCAGTGGCAGATCTCGCCGGAGAACGTCGGGGACGGAGGCCGGAGCTGAGGAGGGTAGTCGCTGGGGTCGTGGTCGCCGGATCCGGAGAGAGCTCGCCGGAGCTTGCGTGGTCCGGGAAGCGCTTGAGGCGGAGCCGGATCACGGCGGGCGCCGCTAAGCGAAGAGGACAAAGCGGCGGAGGAGCTCAAGACGCCGGCGCGTCGCCGCGGGTGGCGGCGGCGGGAGACGGGGCTGACCTCGGGCCCAGCGGGCCGGTGGTGCGGAGGCGGCGGAGCCGACGTGCAGCGGCGGTTGATTGGCCAGGCGCGCGGACGCGTCCGGTCCGATCCAGACGTGCCGTGGAATAGTCACGGCAGATGTCTTCGTGAAAGGACTTAGTCGTGGAGCCATCGCAACTAGGAAGCTAAGGGGTTAAAGTGGGACAAAGGACACGGGAGTTTTATACTAGTTCAGCCCCTTACGATGAAGGCAAAAGCCTTCGTCTAGTTGTGATGGAATTACTGGGGTTTCGATGACCAGGGAGCAAATCTGCTATGCCCGGTGTTGGGGATACACATAACAGGTAGGCCCACGAAGCGTTGAAGTATCATAAAGCATGAGGTCCACACAACATGTGGGTCCAGATAAATTTCATACAGACATACTATCCACTCGGACAAGCAGCATACTATCCACTCGACCAAGCAGTATACCATCCACTCGGATGATAGTTCACCACTCGACCGTACGACTCACTCGGATATACGAAGACCAGCAGGCAACAAAGCAGTCGACATCATTCTCATGGTGAGGGCTTGTTAGTGGGCTGGCAGTATGGCATTCATGCCCCACTATGTAACATAGGAGGTGAGGGGGTGGCGCACTCTATATAAGCCACCCCCACCACTAGACTTGGGGTTTTTTTTTTCTTCCATCTCTCTCTTTTCACCATTAGTCTCAGGACTTAGCTCAGGCATGGGGATCCGTTCCTCTCTCAACACACACATTGTAATCTCCAGATATATACTCAGATAAAACAAAGCCTCTCCGGAGCACGAGACGTAGGGTTGTTATCTCCACCATGAGAGGCCCGAACTCGTTAAAACCATCGTGTCACCCATATGCATCTCGATAGATCATGCTCCGTTACCCTATACCTTATTATTGTCGGAATCGTTCCCACGACAGTTGGCGCCCACCTTGGGGCATGGTGTCTATCGAGCCATGATGCAAATGGTTTTTTTCTTCAATCTTCAACAACGAATCAACTACCATCGCCAAAGAAATTGGCCGCTAGAGCTTTGGTCATCGCCCCATTCGTACAAACAAAAGGATTAGGGAAGTATCCATTTGATCTAGTCTTTTTACAGTACATTGTCTAACAACGAGTTTGTCTTTTTCTTCCCAGAGGATCGCATACACCCATGCATAAATAAATCAGACAATAGACGAGGAAGGGAAAAAGGCATCAACACGGTGCGCGAGTCGTGACCATCCGTCCTCACGCACGGCCGCCAGCGCGCCGGACTGCACCTCCTGCTTCCTCTTCTCAATCGACTTCAACCCGTCCGTCAGCCGGCTGCAACGAGCGCAGGCGCTCGATAACCCATCTGGCAGCACAGGCCTGGTACTGCAGCAGCCTCTCCGCGACGTCTTGACACGGCATGTTGCGGCGGCGTCCCTCATGAACCGCCGCACGGCGACCCCCGCGGTGGATGCACGGGCAGGACGCGACACCAACGCCGGGGATGTCCACGTCTCCAATCACGACAAGAATGGAGCCGCCGGATCGACTCAGCGCACCTCAAGCTCCTCCCGCGCGCGGCCACGCAGGAAGACACCGCCCGGCACTCGGATTTGTCGCGGCCGCCTCTCGCGATGGATCCGTGCCAAAAACCGCCGCTGCCGTGGCCGTCCAGGGAGCTCTGCGCCCTGCCTTCCGCTTTCCTTCTAACCTTAATTCCTTCTAATTTATTTTTCTGCATGCAGGGGATAAATGGCCGTAGGAAAGGAAAACTTCCTTTCATGCATGAACGGCCTTAACTCTCGCTTAACTGCTGCTAATGAAAGCCTTTTGCATGCACGTACAGGTTCTGGACGTGGGGTAATTCCAAAAATGCATTGGATCGTTTACAACTCCATCAATGCGTTGGACATGGACGCCTCCTTCAATGCGTTTTGGACGCGGTCAAATCCATCAATGCATGGTAACGACATCTAAAGCGGCAGGTGTTGGCGAATCCCCACGACCAATGGTCTCCGGCACGACGGCCCGGAGCTTCCTCCGCCTGACTCCAAGCACTCGCCGATAGCCTGCACGAAGGAGTCCACACCACACCACCGCAACCGAAAGTTGACTCTGCCCTCGCACACGACTGCGTCTCCCGCGTTGGAGGCACAAACCCGACGGGGCGTGGCGACCAGGAGTTGGCCATGTTGCCATGCTCAGCAGTTTCTCCCTCCGGCATCATCCACTCGATAGACTACAGCAACTCTCTTCAGTAGGCATGGTCACTCGGATGGGCTAGCTCATTCGGACCGAACAGGATCACTAGCGCTCAGTCACCCACGCGACGCCACTCGGCCGCCCTGCAGGCGGTCATGAAGCTGCTCGCGTCATCATCAACTTTCCCGACTCGGACGCCCAGCAAATCGTCACTCCGCGCCACGCGTCTACATCACTCGGACGCACCGTACATCATCATCACTCGGCCGCCCCGCGCGTCGCCATCGGTTCGTCACCTCATCGCCACTCGGCCGCCGCGCGTCGCCACTCGGTTGGTCACCTCATAACCACTCAGCCGCCCCGCACGTCGCCATTGGTTGGTCACCTCATCATAACTCGGCCGCCCCGCACGTCGCCACTCGGTTGGTTACCTCATCACCACTCGGCCGCCCTTGCCGCCACTCGGTTGGTCACCTCATCACCACTCGGCCGCCCTAGCCGCCACTCGGTTGGTCATCTCATCACCACTCGGCCGCCCCGCGCGTCACCACTCGGTTGGTCATCTCATCACCACTCGGCCGCCCCACGCGTCGCCACTCGGTTGGTCACCTCATCACCACTCTTCCGTCCCGCGTGTCGCCACTCGGTTGGTCACCTCATGACCACTCTGCCGCCCCGCGCGTCGCCACTCGGTTGGTCACCTCATCACCACTCGGCCGCTCCGCGCGTCGCCACTCGGTTGATCACCTCATCACCACTTGGACACTCCGCGCGTCGCCTCTTGGTTGGTCACCTCATCACCACTCGGTAGCTCCGCGTGTCGCCTCTCGATTGGTCACCTCATCACCACTCGGCCGCCCCGCGCGTCGCCATCGGTTGGTTACCTCATCACCACTCGGCCGCCCCGCGTGTCACCACTCGGTTGGTCACCTCATCACCACTCGGCCGCCCCGCGCGTCACCATCGGTTGGTCACCTCATCACCACTAGGCCGCCCCGCGCGTCGCCAGGTTGGTCACCTCATCACCACTCGGCCGCCCCGCGCATCGCCATAGGTTGGTCACGTCATCACCACTCGGCCGCCCCGCGCGTCGCCATTCGGTTGGTCACCTCATCACCACTTGGCCGCCCCGCGCGTCGCCATTCGGTTGGTCACCTCATCACCACTCGGCCGCCCCGCGCGTCGCCATCGGTACAGGTGGGCTTGGGACAGACTAGGCACCCGGTACAGGTGGGCTTGGGACAGACTAGGCACCGTGGCACAATGTACCAAGCGTAGAACCACCCGTCGAGGTGGGCTTGGGAACCCTGCTCACATCGTTTGGGGCCGTGAGCGACACCCCGGCCGGATCTCCTTACGGATGGAACCTGAATAGGCGATAAACCTGGACGAGAGACTTGTGTGGTTAGTCGTCGTGGCCGACTCCTCGCCAAAGCCCGCTGAAGGTTGCCGAGATACACGCCGTGTACATGGTGGTAAGTGGCGAGAGCGCAGGTGAGGAAGTACACCCTGCAGGGTTAATATGATCTATTCGAATAGCCGTGTCCATGTAAAGGACTTCTGGGTTGCCTGTACAGTTCATAGACAAGTGAAAGTGGATACTCTAAAATGCGCAAGATAAGCGTGAGTGCTATGGATGGCGTTCTCGTAGGGAGACGGAAGCGGATCCATAGTGGTTTATTGATATGGTGAATATGTGGACTCGTGTGCACCACCTCAAAAGAGTTACTTGCAGTCGTAGTTCAGGATAGCCACCGAGTCAAAGCTGGCTTGCTACAGTTAAACCCCACCACCCCTTTGTTGATAATGATGCATATGTAGTTAGTTCTGATGTAAGTCTTGCTGAGTACATTTGTACTCACGTTTTCCTATTTTATGTTTTTGCAGAGAGACTTCAGCCTCACTAGTAGTTCCGCGTGGACTTCGGCGTTTAGCTTGATACCTCACCTACGATCTTGTGCCTCGGCAGGATCTGGTAGATAGTCAGGCTTCTCAGCCTTCTTCATGTGTAGATGTCTGTACTCAGACATGTTAAGCTTCCGCATGTGCTTTGACTTGTATGCTCTGAATGTTGGGTCATGAGACCCATGTTTGTAATATCTCGCTCCTCGGAGCCTAATGAATAAATACTTGACTCAGAGAGTTATGTTGTGATGCCATGTTGTATTTACACATATCGAGTAGACAGAGGGGGGGTGGACGGTCATTGACCGAGTCAACCAGACCGGCGGGGGGGGCCCTGGGCCCACTAGTCAGTGGCCCAGGCGGTGGCCCCGGTTCGTGCCACGTCGGCAGCCGGCGTTAGCGCCCAGTGGGCGTCAAGCGGAGGGGGGCGCCGTAGCTCGCCGGTCTTCGTCTTCCGGTGGCCAAACGGGGTGCGGACGGGCGCGTTCGAGAGCGGGGAGGACGCTGCCTCCATTGGTGGCAAGGCCACGGCCGGACTCGGCAAGAACGGCAGGCGAGCGGCGGAGGCGGCGGGGTTCGGGTCCGCAAACGCGCACGGGCCGGAGGGGAACTTGCGGCGCGCCGAAAGCACCACGGCTCAGCCCCGTGACCGCTTGGTCACCGGGGCGCCAGCGACGAGATCCACGCGGGGGTGTTCGGCGGCGGCTCGCCGGGGCCGTGGCTCGGGCGAGGAGGAGGGCGAGGAGGCCGGGAGCACGCCCGTGCTCCGTGGCGTGGGGAAGGGAGAGGAGGTGGCTGCGGGCGGCGCATCATGACCGCGAGGGGGCGGCCGGAGCCGGCGACGGGGAGGCCAGGGGCGTCGGCGGCGTTCGGGAGGGAGACTAGGGGAGAGAGGGGACCGATGGGGGAGGGGAGTGCTCACGGGGGGGAACGTGGGGTCTTTGCAGCGAGCTCGGGGGCGCTCGGGGGCGACCGGTGAGGAGGAGGGCGGGGAGGAGCTCGACGGCGTCGGGATCCGGCGAGGTGGGGTGGAGGTCGACGGGGGCGGCTCCGAGGCGACGGGTTTGCGCCAAGGCTGCAGGTCGGGAGGAGGAGGAGGAGGTGCGGACGGGCGGCGGGGGTCGCCAAGGCCGGGGGCGACGGATAGGGCAGCTCCGATCCTAACGGCGCTGGGGAGGAGAAGGGGATCGGGGGGGAGTGAGGGCGTCGGCTAGGGTTTCCACCGACGGGGAGGGGATAAGGGAGTGAGGGGTGGGCCGGGCCAGGGGGCTGGCCGGCTGGGCCAGGTGGGCTTGGCCCAGTTGGCCAGGGGGTTTTCTCTTTTGTTTATTTTGTTTTTCTTATTTTTCTTTTTTTGTTTTAGTTTATTTAATCTATCTAGACACTTCATAAAAATGTGTGCACCCCACCATAATTAACCTTGCAATATTTGACAACCCCCGAACATTTTAGTTTTAGTTTTTGAAAACTTTTATCGTTTGGCTATGTTTTGAATTTGCATTTGAACCGGGTTCGAATCAACGTGAGTTTAGTCACAGTAACCGAGGTGACGTGGCATCATTAGCAGGGATTACTGTATCTTAAGTATCCGGGTGTTACAAATCTCCTCCACTACAAGAAATCTCGTCCCGAGATTTAGGAGGTAGAAGGAAAAAGCGCGGGGTATTCATCTCGAAGACGATCCTCGCGTTCCTGTGTGGCTTCGCCTTGAGTGATTCGACCATCGGACTTTGAGGAACTTGATCGCCTTTCCGACGTGTGCGGCGTTCAGCTTGGTCGAGAATGCGGACGGATGCTCTTTATAGGAGAGGTCCTGTTGCAATTCGAGCACTTCATGGTCCATCGCTCGGATTGGGTCCTTGAAACAGCGTCCGGAGTTGTGACACGTGGAACACATCGTGAACTCGAGAAAGGTTCACGGAAGCTCCAGTTGATAAGCCACTTTTCCACGCCTTTTCCGAATAGTGAATGGGCCAATATAGCGAGGAGCTAGCTTGCCCTTGATCCCGAAGCGGTGAGCACCCTTCATTGGTGTAACGCAAAGATAGGCCTTTTCGCCAGGTTGATAGACCATGTCTTTGTGATGACGGTCATAATTACTCTTTTGACGTGACTGAGCAGTCTTGAGATTCTCGCGAATAATTCGGACTTGTTCTTCGGCATGTTGGATAATATCCGGACTGAAGAGTGGACGTTCCCCAGTTTCTGACCAGTTCAGAGGGGTTCGGCACTTTCGTCCATATAACACTTCGAAGGGGGCCATCTTCAGACTAGCTTGATAGCTATTATTATAAGAGAACTTAGCATACGGGAGAGATTCCTCCCATTTCTTGCCGAAGGAAACGACACAAGCTCGAAGCATGTCTTCGAGAATTTGGTTGACACGCTCAACTTGCCCTTGAGATCATGGATGAAATGCGATCGAAAGATAAATGAGTCCCCATAGCTTCTTGAAAACTTGCCCAGAATCTTGAAGTGAATAAGCTGCCACGGTCCAAACTGATAACCAGTGGAATACCGTGAAGTGAAACAATTCTGGTCATATAGAGCGTTGCAAGCTGACTAGCAGTGATCATTTCTTTGACCGCCAGAAAATGAGCAACTTTAGAAAGCCGGTCAATGACGACAAGAATAGCATCATTACCTTTCTGCGATTTGGGAAATCTAGTGACGAAGTCCATTTCAACATGGTCCCATTTCCATTCAGGAATAGAGATAGGTTGCAGAGTTCCAGCAGGCCTTTGATGCTCTGATTTGATACGACGGCAAACGTCACACTCAACAACATAGCGAGCAATGTCCTGCTTCATATTAGACCACCAGAATCTCTGACGAATGTCTTGATACATCTTTGTACTACCAGGATGGATACATAGAGGCGTATCATGAGCTTCTTTCATAACCTTCGAGTCATATTCAGGTTTTCCTTCTTACCACGGCACCACTAGGCGGCCTTTGAAGTACAAGGCGCCATCATCAAAGAATAGTGAAGAATGAGGGATTTCCTTTTTGAGGTCTTGCTTAATCTTGTAGACTTGAGTCAAATCCTGCATTGTCTTTATGGTGCCCACGAGATCGGGTTCAACAGCCAGGTATAGAGGGAACCTCGGAAACCACACGGAGATTCATCTTGTGGAACTCCGGAGGAGGGGGAGCGAGTGCACCCGGAGGAACAATATGGAGGTTCAGCTTTCTGAATTCTTCAACAAGTGAGGGCTGAACTTTGTGAACCTGAAGGTGGTTGCAGTAAGACTTGCGGCTCAGGGCATCAGCCATTACATTAGCCTTGCCCGGCGTATAAGAAATACCCAAATCAAAGTCTGCAACAGTCTCCATCCATCTCTGCTGACGGAGGTTCAGGTCTGGCTGAGTAAACAGATACTTCAGGCTTTGGTGGTCGGTGAAGATCTCACAACGATTACCGAGAAGGTAATGTCGCCACTGCTTTAGCGCATGAATGACAAAGAAGAAGCTCGAGGTCGTGAACTGGGTAGTTCTCTTCGTGAGGCGCCAATTGTCGAGAGGCATAAGCAACCACTTTGGCGCTCTTGCATTAGGACACCGCCTAATCCTTGACGAGAAGCGCCGCGATAAATGACGTAAGTCCTTCTTAGTATCGGAGGAGCTAGCACCGGGGCAGAAGTCAACTTGTCTTTGAGTGCTCGGAAACTTTCGACACTTATCTCGTCCATTGAAATTTGACGCCTTATGCAACAGGTTAGTCGAGGCTCGGCAATCTTGGAGAAGTTCTCATTTAATCGACGGCAATAGTCAAGTAGACCAAGAAAACCGACTTGCTTAACGCTCTTCGGAGGAGTCCAATCGAGAATAGCCTGAACTCTTTTCAGGGTTGACGGCAATACCATCCTTAGAGATGACATGCCCAAGATAGGTTACTTCGGAAGCCAAAATTCACATTTGGAGAACTTGGCATAGAGTTGATGCTCTCGTAGGCTTTTCCAAAGACAAGACGAAGATGTTCAGCATGTTCTTCTTCATTCTTGGAAAAGATCAGGATATCATCCAGATAAACCACGCATTTAACTTGTCGAGGTAATCCATGAATATATAGTTCATCAGGCGAGAGAAGGTAGCTGGAGCATTGGTTAAGCCGAAATACATGACGGTGTACTCATATGAACCATAACGAGTCACAAAGGCGGTCTTGGGGATATCCTCCTCACGAACACGGATCTGGTGGTAACCCAACCTCAAGTCGAGTTTCGAGAACACTGACGAACCAGCCAGTTGATCATAAAGATCATTGATCCGAGGAAGAGGATACTTATTCTGAATGGTAGCTTGATTTATAGGACGGTAGTCTTGGACCAATCGGTTTGTCCCATCTTTCTTCTTGACAAAGAGAGAAGGTGCTCCCCAAGGAGAGCAACTTGGGCGAATGAAGCCACTTTGAAGAGATTTGTCGATTTCCTCCTTTAGCTCAAGGAGTTCATGCGGCGGCATCTTGTAGGGTCGCTTGGCTATAGGAGTGGTGCCTGGTTTCAAGTCGATGACGAATTCGACAGCTCTAGCAGGGGGAATCCCTGGAAGTTCTTCAGGAAAGACATCTTGGAAATCGCAAACGACAGGAATGTTTTCAATGCCCTCGAGGGGTGCAGCGTTCAATGCATTCAATGCATAGAGCCTTGCCTCGGCATCCTGAACCAGACGAGCATTATAGCTTATTATTTCATCAGAAGGGTGTAGCAGATGGACGGTCTTAGTGGCGCAAACGATTGACGCAGTATGCGCTTTCAACCAATCCATCCCCAAAATGAGGTCGATGTTAGACGTCTTCAGGATAATGGGTGAGGCATAGAATTCCAACCCTTCGATTTCCACGGGGACGTCGACGCCAACCATGGAGGTTTGACATTGTCCCAAGGGGGTTTTACCACTACCGAAGAGTTCATCTCCTCACACTTAACGTCGTGCTTGTATGCAAAGTCTTCAGACATGAATGAATGCGATGCTCCTGAATCGAATAAAACAGATGCAGGTACTGAATTTACGAGGAGTGTACCCATCACAGTAGCAGGCTGGTCTTGAGCTTCGTTCAGATCAATGTGGTTGGCCTGAGCTTGACCATAAGGCTTGGCAGTGTTGTTGCGGGGCTGGGTGTTTCCACGGCCATTCTTTGGAAGGGCCAAACTGATTACGGTTCTGGTTGCATTCTCTAGCACGGTGCCCTGGTTGACCACACCTGAAGCACAAACCATTATTGGGAGTGGGAACATGAGCTTGGGGTGGTGGAGCTGGAAGCTTTGGCTGCTTAGTTGAAGCAGGCAGACGAGGTGTAGCATAGTTCTGCCTTGGAGCAGGTGCATTCGGCTGGTATATACTGTTGAGAATCCATATCTTGCGCTTCTGCGAGGACGGGCCCGAAGATGAGCCCGTGTCATGGTTGCGACTGTTAGAGCTCTGGTATTCCTGCAGACCAGTTTCGACATTGATAGCTTTGTTCACCAAGGTGGCGAAATCAGCAAAGTCGTGCACTAGAAGTGCGAGCTTGATGTCGACTTGAAGGCCGTCACGGAACTTCTCCCGTCTCAAGGCATCGGTTGCAATGTCCTCTTCAAAGATAGCGAGACAAGTCCAGGAACTCTCGCTGATAAGCTTCAACAGTCTTGTTGCCTTGGGTGAGGTTGCGGAACTCACGCTTCTTCTGGTCCATGACCCCTTGAGGGATGAAACGGGCACGGAAGGCAGCTTGGAAGTCCGGCCAGGTGATGAGTGTTCCAAGTGGCAGAGTACGCCTGTGGCTGTCCCACCATTGAGCTGCGGGTCCCTTCAGGAAGAAGGAAGCAAAAGTGACATAGCTGGCAGGGGCTACATCAGCAGACTCCATCTCATAGGTGATGTCACGGAGCCAGCATCAACATCCGGCCACTGAGTTGAGCTGCGGTACACGCGGGGTTCAGCGTATGAAATCCTGCAGAGTTGTTGCGTTTGGGTGCCGGTCCATATTGGGGCGAGGAAACTGAGCCATCATGTTCTCCATGAACTGGCGATTCATCTCAAGCTGTTGGATCATACCAGCCATGTACTCAGGCGGTGGTGGGAAGTTGCCACCACGACCACGACCAGCTGGCCTAACCATCCTGCTATTATATAACAGGGGTAGTTCAGCATTTGAGAAATTAAGCAAAAGACAGGAATCATTCATGATGAAACATGCATAATGAAAGCAGCACGATAGGAACTACATAGTAGCTGGCATATCTTACAAAAGGGATCATGCATAGAGTTCGATACATAGAGTTCAGTACATAAACTAAGACATCATAGGCGGCACGCAGGCTCGCGGCGAATGCATCTAACACTTAACAAGCAAGTCTACATCAGTCCCACGCTGCATTGCTGGAGGTAGTCAGAAATCGAAAGTCGGTAGTGCAGCAGCGGATAGTCCTCCACGTCAGTGACTGGGGCCGCGGATACTCGGTGCTGAATCCGGCGTCCAGTGGCGAAGAGGGCCAAGTGCGGAGAGTAGCCTCCCACGCTCCGCCACCCGACACCCCGGGCATCACGGTCTGGCTAGGTAGATCGCAGAATGCGGCAGCTCTGGATCGGACAAAGGGTGCATCAGCGTCGAGCACGGTAGAGGTGCCGACGGGTGATGTACAACTCGTGGCGAAGAGCTCGGTTAGCTCGATCCAGCCCATCGACATGCGTAACAAAGTTACGATGATAGAAGGGCTCTCTGGTGACGATGGAGTAGGCAGCGGTGTAGTAACCCTCCTCACCAACATCGACGCGATAGCAATGTGCACGAAGGGGAGGTGTCCAACTCTCGATACTGCACGAAGGCGTGTCAGAGCAGCATAAGCAGCATCGTGGACTGCCATATCGATAGTCACTCCAACACCATGTGCGGTGTGCAGCACAGTAGTGGACTCATACTCCCGAGAGTAGAGGTGGACGATGGCGTGGTACTGCTCCTGGTTATAGTCCTGGTACTCCTCAAAGACGGTGTACTCAGGGTGCCAGCGATAACCCAGATAGGTCATCATCTCTGCTAGCACCGCAGGTGATCCCGAGGCACCAATGGCCGTCGTGTGGCGCCGCGACCTGCCTCGTGGGTTTCATCTGAAAACAAAGACGCGTTTCAAAGGAGTCAAATGACGGTGGAAATTGATCAAAATACAATTCCAAGAAGCAACTATGGCTTTATCCAACTTTGGGGTGAATGTGGTCACGGGATCCTAGTGTCAGTTAGTAAAATCGTTTAACCCGAGTAGAAGAGAGTTCAGAGTCCCAGAGTAAAGGTCGAGGAGTAAAAGATCCTAGTACCACCCGATGGCGACGTGGGCCCGTAAGGCACACAGCCTAGTTAGTAAAAGTTTTGCAATGCCTAGACTCGACTTGGCCAAGGAGTGTGGAAGGGGATTCCTACAGCAATGGGCTCGATACCAACTTGTGACGCCCGATTTAATCGTACACTAATCATGCACGCAAATGTATGCGATCAAGCTTCGAGGACTCACGGGAAGATATCACAACACAACTCTACAAATAAAATAAGTCATACAAGGATCATAATACAAGCCAGGGCCTCGAGGGCTCGAATACAAGTGCTTTCGATCATAGACGAAGTCAGCGGAAGCAACAATATCTGAGTACAGACATAAGTTAAACAAGTTTGCCTTAAGAAGGCTAGCACAAACCGGGATACAGATCGAAAGAGGAGCAGGCCTCCTGCTCGGGATCCTCCTAGGCTACTCTCGCGTCAGCGGGCTGCACGTAGTAGTAGGCACCTCCAGAGTAGTAGTCGTCATAGGCGGTGGCGTCTGGCTCCTGGGCTCCATCGTCTGGTTGCAGCAATCGAGTAGAGGTAGGGGAAAAAGGGGGGAACAAGGCAACCGTGAGTACTCATCCAAAGTACTCGCAAGCAAGGAGCTACACTACATATGCATGGATATAGGTGTAAGGGGCCATATCAGTGGACTGAACTGCAGAATGCCAGAATAAGGGGGGGGGATAGCTAGTCTTAACAAAGACTACGCTTCTGGACACCTGTCTTGCAACAGGTAGGAGGGGGACAATCTGAAGTCCTCCAAGTAACATCACATAGCAATAATCCTACCCGTGATCCCTCCTCATATCCACGAGAGAGCGACCACCGGTTGTATCCGCACTTGGAAGGGTGTGTTTTATCAAGTATCCGGTTCTAGTTGTCATAAGCTCAAGGTACAACTCCAAGTCGCCCTGTTATCAAGATCACGACTATTCGAATAGATTAACTTCCCTGCAGGGTGCACCATCTTACCCAAAGACGCTTGATCCCATTTGGCGGACACACTTTCTCGGGTCATGCTCGCCGCGGAAGATCAACACGTCGCAGCCCCACCTAGGCACTGTGAGAGGCCAACACGCCGGTCTAAACCTAAGCGCCAGCAGGGTCTGGGCCCATCGCCTGAAAGCACACCTGCAAGACGCTATGACGGGGCCGAAGCAGACCTAGCCTAACAGGCGTTCCAGTCCAATCCGGCGCGCGCCGCTCCGTCGCTGACGTCTGAAGTACTTCGGCTGATACCACGACGCCGGGATACCCATAACTACTCCCGCGTAGATGGTTAGTGCGTATAAGCTCGTAGCCAACTCAGATCAAATACCAAGACCTCGTTAAGCGTGTTAAGTAACCGCGAATGCCGAACAGGGCCAGGCCCACCTCTCTCCTAGGCGGTCTCAACCTGTCCTGTCGCTCCGCCTCAAAGATCCACTTTCATGGTGCTCCATCACCGACCCGACTTTAGTCTCCACATGCATCATGTATAAAGTATATAGTATATACCGTGATCAACTCCCGAGTGATCACGGCCCGATAGTATAGCACGGCAGACGGACAAGAATGTAGGGCCACAGATGAAAGTACTAGCATCCTATACTAAGCATATAGGATTGCAGTAAGGTAACAATGAAGTAACAAGGACAAAGCTATGCGGCGGTATAGGAGATGGCGAAAGCGGTAACATGTTACACTACTCTAATGCAAGCGGTAGAGAAGAGTAGGCGATATCTCGGTGATCAAGGGGGGCTTGCCTGGTTGCTCTGGCAAGAGAGAGGTCGCCAACACCGTAGTCGAATCGCCAAGAGCGTCGGTCTCGTAGTCTACCGGAGAGAAGAGGGGGAAGAAACAATGAATACCAAGTAAACAGATGCATATCGATGCATGACATGTCAAGAAGCGATGCTAGGCGTGCCCTAACGTGGTAGGAGGTGGTACTGGTTAAGGGGGAAAACATCCGGGAAAGTATTCCCGGTGTTTCGTGTCTTCGGGCAGAGGAGCCGGAGGGGGAAAGTTGCAGGTTCGATAGGTTAGGAGGGTGTGGCGGACGAACGGAATTGCGATCCGGATTCGTCTCGCCGCTCGAGCAACTTTCATGTTGAAAATATTTTAATCCGAGTTACGGATTAAAAGATATGATTTTTTTAAAGATTTTATTAATTTCTGGAATTTAATTAATTAATTAATTAATTCGAAAAAATGTATTTATGACGTCAGCATGACGTCATGCTGACGTCAGCAGTCAATAAGGTTGACTTGGTCAAGCTGACAGGTGGGTCCCGTTCGTCATACTCTGTTAGTTAATTAACAGAAGTTAATTAAGTTAATTAGCCATTAGATTAATTAATCAGGATTAATAAAATTAACTATTTACTTAATTAATTAATTAATTAATTAATTAATTTTATTTTATTAATTATATTTAATTAATTTCCTTTTCCTTTTTTTCTTTTATTATAAAACATCCTGGGGGTGGGGCCTGCATGTCAGAGACAGAGGGGGGGGGGTGGACCGGTCACCCACCGACCGAGTCAACTGCATCATGGGGGCCTGGCCCACTAGTCGCTGGAGCGGTGGCCCCGGTCATGCCACGCCGGCTTGGCGTTAGCGCATGGCGCCCGCATGGCGGAGGGGGCGCCAGAGCTTCGCCGGTTCGCCTTCCGGTACAACGGGAAGTGACGGCGCTGCTCGAGAGCGGGAGGACGCTGCCTCCATTGGTGGCAAGGCCACGGCCGGACTCGGCAACGGCGCCACAGCGGCGGAGGCGGCGGGGAGTTCGGGTCCGCCGAACGCCACGGGGGCCGGGAGGAACTTGGCGCGCCGAAAGCACCACGGGCTCGGCCCCGTGACCGCTTGGTCACGGGGCGCCGCGACGCAGATCCACGGGCGGGGGGTGTTGGTGCGGGCGGCTCGCCGGGCCGCTCGGGCGAGGAGGAGGGAGAGGAGGCCGGGAGCACGTTCCGTGCTCGTGGCGAAGGAGAGGAGGTGGCTGGCGGCGCACCGCGATGACCGCGAGGGGCGGCCGGAGCCGGGCGATGGGGAGGCTGGGGCGCAGGCGTTCGGGAGGGAGACTAGGGGAGAGAGGGGACCGATGGGGAGGGAGTGCTCACGGGGGAGCGTGGGGTCTTTGCAATGAAGCCTGGGCGCCGGGGCGACCGGTGAGGAGGAGGCGGGGAGGCGGCCGACGGCGACGGGATCCGGCGAGGTGGGGTGGAGGTCGACGGGGGCGGCTCCGAGGCGAGGGGGCCTTGCGCCCAGCGCGGCAGGTCGGGGAGGAGGGGAGGAGGTGCGGTCGGGGCGGCGGGGGTCGCCGGCGTCGGGGGGGGCGACGGGATCGGGCAGCTCCCGATCCGGAACGGCGCGGGGGGGAGGAGAAAGGGGATCCGGGGGGGGGGGGGGAGAGTGAGGGCGTCGGCTAGGGTTTCCACCCACGGGGCGGGGGTAAGGGGGTGAGGGTGGGCGGGCAGGGCTGGCCGGTGGGCAGTGGGCTTGGCCCGATTGGCGAGGTTTTCTCTCTCTTTCTCTTTTGTTTATTTTGTTTCTCTTATTTTTCTTTTTCTGTTTTAGTTTATTTAATCTATCTAGACACTTCATAAAAATGTGTGCACCCCACCATAATTAACCTTGCAATATTTGACAACCCCCGAACATTTTAGTTTTAGTTTTTGAAAACTTTTATCGTTTGCCTATGTTTTGAATTTGCATTTGAACCGGGTTCGAATCAACGTGAGTTTAGTCACAGTAACCGAGGTGACGTGGCATCATTAGCAGGGATTACTGTAGCTTAAGTATCCGGGTGTTACATTGGCCTTGGTACTTTGGCTGATCAGCGTTACGTGTTCCAATTAGAACATAAGTCGCCGGATTGTTTTGGAATCTGCGGCAAAAATTCCTATTGCCTCCGTGACAGAAAATGATCTGACAAAACGCTGCGTGACTGCCGCTTGACTCGTGCGTCCGTGCAGAGACCCGTTGAATCGATGAATTTCCAAACCGGCTTCTCCTCATCCGGAAACTTGCAAACTTCTCGAAACCCTAAGAAAAATCCCTTCAAGAACTCAACACCACCGTGCGCCAGCCCCACGATAGGCGCCAACTGTTGTGATTTTGTCATGGCAGATGTCTTTAGTGCCAGGACTTAGTCGCGAGGTCAACGCATCTATGTGGTAGCTTGAGAGGGGTTGAGCAGAATCGAGAGACGCAACACAAGACAAGGTTATAGACAGCTTCGGGCCCCGGGAAACATCATCCGGTAATAGCCCTACATGCTGTTTGAGGCTAGGTCTCATTATCATCGCCAGGGAGTCGCCGGTAAACCAGCTCTTTGTGTCTAGCCCTAGAGATTGTTTATTCTTGCTTGTCGCTTGTCCCTCTTTGGGGAGCCCTGCCCCTCCTTATATATGTTGAAGGGGCAGGTTACATGTGGAGTCCTATTAGGTTTAGGACTAATCTACCTTCTAATAAAAACCGGATACAAGTCCGGGTCTTAACTCCTTATAAGGTAAATATTCTTTATGCCTTTCCTTATAAACTGGCCCACCATAGTATGAACCGGCCTTCATGAACCGCCCGTTGGGCCACCGGGTCTTGTCGCTCCTCTGACCCGCCTGCCGGATTACCAATGAATCATGAACCGCCAGGTCCAAACGGGTCGCCAGTGAATCGTCAAGTCTTAGCCGGGTCTCAAGCAAACCGCCAAGTCCGGCCGGGTTATATTTCCGGCCGGTTTACGCCGCGGGGTATATCCCCGACCACTGCTGTTGCCACTCCTTTACAGAATCATTAAAGGTTCCCATTGGCCATATTACGTTGGGCATCTTGTTCACCATGGTGCCCCCACACTCGGCGTGCTCGCCGCCCACCACCTTGGGCTTCACATTAAAAATCTTCAGCCATAAACCGAAGTGCGGTGAAACGCAGAGGAAAGCCTCGCACACGACAATGAATGTCGAGATGTTGAGGAAGGAATTAGGGGACAGATCGTGAAGATCGATCTTGTAATAATACATGATGCCGCGAACGAATGGGTGGAGGGGAAACCCCAGCCCGCGGACAAAGTGAGGAAGGAATACAACCCTTTCGTGGGGCTCCGGAGTAGGGACGATCTGTCCTGCCGTCGGGATACGGTGGCTGATTTTCTTGGCCAGGTACCCGCCTTCCGAAGCTTTTTGATATCCTTCTCTCGGACGGTAGAGGCCATCCATTTGCCTCCTGCTCCAGATCCAGACATTTTCGGAGGACCTCTTGTGGTCGGGGAAGAGGAGAGCTTGGGTGAAAAGAGTAAATTCTTGTCCCTTTATAAGGGCGGAAGAGGCGATGTGCCTCCCCACTCCCCTGGTAAAACCTCTTATTTCCCAAGCGCCGTAATTGGTGGCGCGGCTGGGTTACCCACATCCGTATTGATGAGAATCCCGTAATAAGGGGATGCGATCTCTGCTTCGACAAGACGTTCCAAGGAAACCGACTCGCAACATGTGTCGAGGCTGGTTGAGAAAAACGTTTTGAATGATGACCGGGCCGTGGTGTGATGTCGTGCTACCGAATGTGTCCACAGATTAGATTTGAGGAAATATTATTCTCTCTACGGTGGCATGTGGAAATTGTTTTGTAGAGCCGGACACTGTCCTTGTGTTCAAAATCTTCTATGGAGTATTCGGAGGAGGAACCCGCCTTGCAATGCCGAAGACAATCTGCGCGCCGGACTCATCGTTATTGAAGCCTGGTTCAGGGGCTACTAAGGGAGTCCTGGATTAGGGGGTCTCCGGACAACCGGACTATATCCTTTGGCCGGACTTTGGACTATGAAGATACAAGATTGAATACTTCGTCCCGTGTTCGGATGGGACTCTCCTTGGCATGGAAGGCAAGCTTGGCAATACGGATATGTAGATCACCTCCCATTATAACCGACTCTGTGTAACCCTAGCCCCCTCCGGTGTCTATATAAACCGGAGGATTTAGTCCGTAGGACAACAACAATCATACCATAGGCTAGCTTCTAGGGTTTAGCCTCTACAATCTCGTGGTAGATCAACTCTTGTAATACTCATATCATCAAGATCAATCAAGCAGGAAGTAGGGTATTACCACCAACGATTGGGCACGAACCCGGGAAAACATAGTGTCCCCAACCACATGTTACCATCCGCATAAGACGCACAGTTCGGGACCCCCTACCCGAGATCCGCCGGTTTTGACACCGACAGAGGGTTCCTAGTATGAGCAGCAGCGAGAGCTACCCGGGCACGTGAGAGCTCCCGAGCTAACTCGTAGTTCAGGAGATAACTAGCAGTGATATAGCGGGAAAGGTGGATAGTGGGACGATCGCACGCCGGATTAATCAAAGGAAAGAGGATACACCCATTCTCGTGCAGAGATGGGTAGTAGAAGAGACCTGGGTGGGTGCGCGTGCGAACCTCGTTGTAGCGCAAGTCTACAAGAGCCTCGATAGCAGCAAACTGAACCGCCTGAGATTGCGTAGAAGCAAGACCACCCTTCGTAGAACGAGTGTAAGCGCCGAAAGGGGAACCGTGGTGTAGAGTGAGCTCAGCATAATACTCATACAATGCACCGGCTAGATGATCCCGATACACCCGATACTCTGGATCAGCACCCTCTATATAGTCATCGCCACACGTTCTGAAGCAGGTGCGGCGATGTGTACGGAGCTGGCTCGGGATGGTACAAGATCGGTACTGGAGCCATCTACACTCACAAACCATACGGTTAGTAATAACAACAAATAATCATGCATGCAATGCAGCAACCAATTTCTATGACTACCGGCACTCAGACGAAGCTATCTACCGTTCCACTAATGCACTAACGGTCTAGCGTGTCCTACAATCAGCGCGGCTCTGATACCAAGTGTTGTGGCACCCCGGCTCAGAGCAACCGGTTTACCCTGCATTGCCAGCCCAGAGATCAAGTCTTCTGGCAATACACAACAACATGGTACAGAAACAACCGCTTTATTGATGCTAGCGGATTACATAAGTCTGAATTACATCGAGATATGAGGCCAAGCGGCACGCACGGTTCTGTTGAACAGTAATATTTAATGAACATGACGAGGGCCTCGATCACACGAACTACGCGGCAGCGGAAGAACGACGAAGTGGAACTCCTTAGCACAGGGACACCGACGTGGACACGACCTAGACGCGAGATGTGCTCCGATGCGAACCGACTTGCCTGAAAGCTAGCATGACACGCCAGGTCAGTACATTGAAAGTACTTGCAAGCTCACAACAAACATAAGCACGATGACAAACAATATCATGACAATTAATTAAATTAATGCAATGAAAGAACTACTAAATATGCAATGAAACCAATACACGCACCGAGTCTCACGGACTCACTTACCAGACGGTTACCTCGTAACCAAGCGGTGACCATACCGGACAACTGAAACCAACCGCTCATGAACAACTCGCAGTTCATGAAATACCAAGCATCGCAAGAATCATTTAGTTTGCAAGATTAATTATAAAATTTGATCCATGGTGTGACTTACTTCCGAGCTATGCCAATAACCGAGGACGCGGCTATCGATAGATTAAATACACTCTGCAGAGGTAGCGCACTTTACCCACACTACGGAACCTCTGGCCTCGCACTCCCATTCGGGTGGACCAAAGCGTTCCGACGAAACCCTCCCATTGTCATGGCACTCTCCCGGCCACTCCGACCAACTCCCTCTCAGGGCTAGGTATTGGGTGGCCCCGTGCCTACCAAAGGCACCAACGGCCACTGTCGTGGCAAAACGGTCCGAAACGGGGACAAGGTACCATAAAAAAAACGGGCACACAAGGTTATGTCTGTTTACCGGGCCAGGGTATGCACGCCCATAACCTTCCCTCACGGGAGGCATCGGTGAGAGGCACAACAAAGGACCGAATTAAGACCTTCCCACAAGGTAAATGTGGTCGCAGTGAATAAAAACCCGATTCAGTGGCACCATGAGGTGATCAACATCATATTCAAGTTGAGCTTAATCAAGTTTAACTTTGATAAAAACTTTTTAAAACTAACATGATAATTTGACATAATCATGCAACTAACCTACATGCAAAGCAAACAACACATGGATATGGATCAATCTTATTAGCATAATTATCTTGCAATACTCAGGATCAAAAACATCACTTGTCCTAATTCATTTTTATTATCAAGCAATATTTTTATTAGCTCATCATTTATATGAAAATATCACTTAATAAAAGAACTATCATAATCTACCATAGCAATCTAACTAATACAAAATTTTATTCTACTTGACCAAACAAGTTCATGCAATTTACCAGTAACTAAAACAAGCATATCAAGCATGATAAAATAACTAGTTATTAACAAAAAAAATTATCAACTTTATAATTGCAATTAAGAACTCATATTCAAGTAGAAAATCATAGACGTTGAAATAACACCATCCAAATGCTGGTGTTGCTTGCCTTAGTGTAGAGGAGGATCACACCCCTCTTGGTTTGCTTCAAGACAAGCTTCTCCTTTTGAAAATAATTAAAAACCACAAAAACACATATCAAAAACCATTCTGAAAATCACCAGAAATTCTAGACAACAAGGAAAAATCCACCTTTTTGTGTGCTGCTAGAGCTTTCTGAAACAAAGACAATGCAAAAAGAATCAAATCATTTGGACTTATGGTTTAGAATGGTGGCTGGTCAAAGTTTGGGTCAATTTCTGATTAAATTTCAATTAAATAGAAATTCCTCGGGGGGGGGGGGGGGGTGACGTCGAAGGCATAAAAGGAAAGTGCGCCTCCACTCGTACCGCTTTGGGCGCGAGTGGTGAGGCTGACACTGGGCCCCGCCCGTTAGGAGAGAGAGAGAGAGAGAGGGGGGAGCGAGATCAGAGGGTGACGGTGCTTCGCCGGAGCTCACGCCGGCGAGGAGGGGGTTTGGGGCTAGATGGGAGGGATAGAAATGAAGTTGGGTTCATGGCGCACCTTCCCGTACCCGTGGCTTGCCGTGGGATGGCCGGAGCTGCTGGCAGTCAAGCTCGCAAGCTGCGGTGGCGGACGGGATTCGCCGGAGTGGAAGAAGACGATGGCTAGAGGCGGCTCCGGGGGCTCAGCAGCATCCAGACAGCACCAGGGGCCCTCCAATGCCACGCCCGAGCAGTTGGTCGAGCTCGAGAGGCACCGGAGCGAGGTGGCCGAGCTGCGGAGGTCGCCGGAGTTCTCCAGTCAGGGCAGACGGTCAGAGGCCTGCCCGACCGGGCTGTGGCCCTTCTACGTGTTCGTGGAGGTGGTGAGGACTGGTGCGTGGCTAGGAAATGAGGAGGGAGGCCCTATTTATAGTCGGAGCGAGGGGGTATCGTGTCGCCGCCGGAGTTCTCCGGAAGCCGGCGAACGGCGACGAAGTGATCCACTACGAGGGGGCAAGCGTGCAGCGTCACTGTGGGAGCTGCCCACGCTCGGGGACGAGCACATGACACAGGGGGAAGAGGAAAAGGGCACGCGCGCACTGTGGCTTTTGGCCGCGACGTGCCCGTGCTCGCTACGGCGTCTCCAACATCGGCGTGCGCCAGGGAGGGGTCAAGGGTGATGGGCCGGGGCTGGTGGCGCGGCGCGGTAGTCGTCGGCGAGCACTGGCTCGAGCACGCGCCAAACAGAAGCGTTGGCGCTACCCAGAGCGCGTCAAACGTGTTCCAGGCGCCGTGTCCTCACGCGGTCACCGCCCTGGCAGGGTCAAGACGACGTCCACGCACTGCCAAACCTTGTCTATGCTTTAGTCCATGCAGTGTTTAGTCTAGGAACGTTGAGAACACAGCGCCAGGCCGACCAGACTTGACGCAACCAAGTTGGCAAGTTTCTCACCAGAAACTTGGTAGCCAAGTTTGGCTAGCTTCTAGATGGCCATTAGGGCTGATCTCCTGGGGTTTAGGTTTTCATAGGAGGGTAGATAAGCTCAAGAAAGATCAGGGCCAAGAGATCAAGGAAAAACGTACTTGATGTACAAATTGGAATTTTGGGCCAGAAGAGAAATTATTTTCTATAGAAAAAATATTGCAAAAATTCATGCAATATTTTTGCTTGGGAAGGTGTGCCAAGGTCCAAAGAATATCTTGGATTTATCATAGATTTTTGGAAGCAATAGAAATGAGGGTTACTTTGGAGCACTAGTTTCTGAATAGAGTTTCATAGAGGAAAATGAATATTTTCTTTTATGAAAAATATTCATTTGGTTATTTTGGGGATTTAACAGAGAAATAAAGTTGAACGAGAAGTAGATGGGTCACTTGGGTGAAAGTCAAGGGTATGCCCAAGTGCCAAGTCCATTTGAAATGATTCCAAAATCCAAATCAATGCAAGGCAAAAACCAAGTCTGGAAATAGAGAGAAGGCAAGTCCGGAAAAAGAGAGAAGGAAAAATCTAGGCTGTCACATGCATGCAATGATTTTAGGAGCTAACCGAATAGTTATGAAAATTTAACCAAACTGGTCCGTACTATACTAGAAACAAGAATCAAATGACCTATGCATGACGATTCACTAGCATGTGAAGTAGTAACACTAGTAGTTTAATTACTGGAATCCGCCGGGTAGGTATAGATACCGTGCCACAAAAAGTACTCGATCAGGCTAGTACTGATTCTCCAGAAAAATTAATAGAGGATCAGCTACCAACTAGTGGTTGGATAAAAAATAAAAAAGAATATAAAGGGTTAAGGAGACGAATCTCCCCTGATGTGTGCTGTCGTCGAGCTGAGTTCGGATCTGACATAGTGTCAATGCAAATCAAAATTCTTCGGATTATAATGTCCGCACGGTTCGATGACAGTGTGATGATGCTGGTCCGAACCCGCATGGCGTCCGCTCAAGGCGCGTGGAACGACGATGTTCAATGCGTCACAGTAACGAACATGAACTCGCGGACGACATCTGTGTGGCCCCGTATTAACCGACCTGCGTAAAGACAAAAACTGGCCAGACCAGAGGTAGTTGTAGCAATCCCAAGAAAAACATGTGGATTGTCCACAGGTTTGCTTTTGTTAGACAGACGCTTGCCGAGCTAGCAATAGTAGTAGCACGTGAAGTGCACGACTGAGAGAGATGATTAGCAAAAAAGCATTTATTGTCTTAATTAAATAATGTGGAAAAGAGAGAAGGATTGAGTCTCCCTGTATGCCGCCAAGTGATCCGAATTCATCCCTTGTCTGCTGCTCTGGCTCGATGTTGCATGCGCGTGCTCGGCTGGAACACAGCCGTTCAGGATCTCCGACGATGTGCAGCACGTTCTCACAGGCTGCGTGCGTCGAGGTAATGCTACGTCTCCAACATATCTATAATTTTTGATTGTTCCATGCTATTATATATTCTGTTTTGTATGTTTAATGGGCTTTATTATACACTTTTATATTATTTTTGGGACTAACCTAGGTCTTCCTATTTTGGTAGAATTTTCTGAGTTCCAGAAGTTTGTGTTAGTTACAGATTACTACAGACTGTTCTGTTTTTGACAGATTCTGTTTTTCATGTTATGTTTGCTTATTTTGATGAATCTATGGCTAGTAAAATAGTTTATAAACCATAGAGAAGTTGGAATGAAGTAGGTTTAACACCAATATAAATAAAGAATGAGTTCATTACAGTACCTTGAAGTGGTGTTTTGTTTTCTTTCGCTAACGGAGCTCACGAGATTTTCTGTTGAGTTTTGTGTTGTGAAGTTTTCAAGTTTTTGGTAAAATATTTGATGGATTATGTAACAAGGAGTGGCAAGAGCCTAAGCTTGGGGATGCCCATGGCACCCCAAGATAAAATAGGACACCAAAAAGCCAAATCTTGGGGATGCCCCGGAAGGCATCCCCTCTTTCGTCTTCGTCCATCGGTAACTTTACTTGGAGCTATATTTTTATTCACCACATGATAGGTGTTTTGCTTGGAGCGTCTTGTATGATTTGAGTCTTTGTTTGTTAGTTTGCCACAATCATCCTTGCTGTACACACCTTTTGAGAGAGACACACATGATTCGGAAATTATTAGAATTCTCTATGTGCTTCACTTATATCTTTTGAGCTATATAGTTTTTGCTCTAGTGCTTCACTTATATCTTTTAGAGCACGGTGGTGGATTTGTTTTATAGAAACTATTGTTCTCTCATGCTACACTTGTATTATTTTGAGATTCCTACAAAACAGCATGGTAATTTGCTTTAATTATGATAGGCATCCAAGATTAGTAAGAAAGTTTCTTATCAGTGTGATGAATACTATGAGAAGTTTGATGCTTGATAATTGTTTTGAGATATGAAGATGGTGATATTAGAGTCATGCTAGTTGAGTAGTTGTGAATTTGAGGAATACTTGTGTTAAAGTTTGTGATTCCCGTAGCATGCACGTATGGTGAACCGTTATGTGATGAAGTCGGAGCATGATTTATTTATTGATTGTCTTCCTTATGAGTGGCGGTCGGGGACGAGCGATGGTATTTTCCTACCAATCTATCCCCTAGGAGCATGCCCGTAATACTTTGCATTGATAACTTGTAGATTTTTGCAACAAGTATATGAGTTCTTTATGACCAATGTTGAGTCCATGGATTATACGCACTTCCTTCCTTCCACCATTGCTAGCCTCTCTAATACCGCGCACTTTTCGCCTGTATCATACACCCACCATACACCTTCCTCAAAATAGCCACCATACCTATCTATCATGGCATTTCCATAGCCATTCCGAGATATATTGCCATGCAACTTACCACCGTTCCGTTTATTATGACAAGCTTCATCATTGTCATATTGCTTTGCATGATCATGTAGTTGACATCGTATTTGTGGCAAAGCTACCATTCATAATTCTTTCATACATGTCACTCTTGATTCATTGCATATCCCGGTACACCGCCGGAGGCATTCACATAGAGTCATATTTTGTTCTAAGTTTTGAGTTGTAATTCTTGAGTTGTAAAGAAAATAAAAGTGTGATGATCATCATTATTAGAGCATTGTCCCAAGTGAGGAAAGGATGATGGAGACTATGATTCCCCCACAAGTCGGGATGAGACTCCGGATGAAAAAAAAGAGAAAGGCCAAAAAAAGAGAAGGCCCAAAAAAAAGAGAGAAAAGAAAGAAGGGACAATGCTACTATCCTTTTACCACACTTTTGCTTCAAAGTAGCACCATGATCTTCATGATAGAGAGTCTCCTATGTTATCACTTTCATATGCTAGTGGGAATTTTTCATTATAGAACTTGGCTTGTATATTCCAATGATGGACTTCCTCAAAATGCCCTAGGTCTTCGTGAGCAAGCGAGTTGGATGCACACCCACTTAGTTTCTTTTGTTGAGCTTTCATATACTTATAGCTCTAGTGCATCCATTGCATGTCAATCCCTACTCACTCACATTGATATCTATTAATGGGCATCTCCATAGCCCGTTGATACGCCTAGTCGATGTGAGATTATCTTCTCCTTTTTTTGCCTTCTCCACAACCACCATTCTATTCCACATATTGTGCTATGTCCATGGCTCACGCTCATGTATTGCGTGAAGATTGAAAAGTTTGAGAACACCAAAAATATGAAACAATTGCTTGGCTTGTCATCGGGGTTGTGCATGATTAAATATTTTGTGTGATGAAGATAGAGCATAGCCAGACTATATAATTTTGTAGGGATAACTTTCTTTGGCCATGTTATTTTGAGAAGACATAATTGCTTAGTTAGTATGCTTGAAATATTATTATTTTATGTGAATATTAAACTTTTGTCTTGAATCTTTCGGATCTGAACATTCATACCACAAATAAGAGGATTACATTGAAAACATTTTAAGAAGCATTCCACATCAAAAATTATGTTTTTATCATTTACCTACTCGAGGACGAGCAAGAATTAAGCTTGGGGATGCTTGATACGTCTCCAACATATCTATAATTTTTTTATTGTTCCATGTTATTATATATTCTGTTTTGGATGTTTAATGGGCTCTATTATACACTTCCATATTATTTTTGGGACTAACCTATTAACCGGTGGCCCAACCCAAATTGCTGTTTTTTTGCCTATTTCAGTGTTTCGCAGAAAAAGAATATCAAACGGAGTCCAAGCGGAATGAAACCTTCGGGAACGTGATTTTCGGAACAAACGTGATCCACAGGACTTGGAGTCTACGTAAAGCAATCAACGAGGAGAGCACGAGGCAGGGGGCGCGCCTACCCCCCAGGCGCGCCCTCCACCCTCATGGGGCCCACTTTGCTCCACCGACGTACTTCTTCCTCCTATATATACCTACGTACCCCCAAACCATCAGAAGCATCCACGAAAACCTAGTTCCACTGCCACAACCTTCTGTACCCGTGAGATCCCATCTTGGGGCCTTTTCCGGCGTCCTGCCGGAGGGGGCATTGATCACGGAGGGCTTCTACATCAACACCATAGCCTCTCCGATGATGTGTGAGTAGTTTAACTCAGACCTTCGGGTCCATAGTTATTAGTTAGATGGCTTCTTCTCTCTCTTTGGATCTCAATACAAAGTTCTCCTCGATTCTCTTGGAGATCTATTTGATGTAACTCTTCTTTTGCGGTGTGTTTGTCGAGACCGATGAATTGTGGGTTTATGATCAAGATTATCTATGAGCAAAAACTGAATCTTCTCTGAATTCTTTTATGTATGATTGGTTATCTTTGCAAGTCTCTTCGAATTATCAGTTTGATTTGGCCTACTAGATTGATCTTTCTTGCAATGGGAGAAGTGCTTAGCTTTGGGTTCAATCTTGCGGTGCTCGATCCCGGATGTAAAAGGGAAACGACACATATTGTATTGTTGCCATCGAGGATAACAAGATGGGGTTTATATCATATTGCATGAGTTTATCCCTCTACATCATGTCATCTTACTTAAAGCATTACTCTGTTCTTATGAACTTAATACTCTAGATGCATGTTGGATAGCGGTTGATGTGTGGAGTAATAGTAGTAGATGCAGAATCGTTTCGGTCTACTTGTCGCGGACGTGATGCCTATATACATGATCACACCTAGATATTCTCATAACTATGCTCAATTCTATCAATTGCTCGACAGTAATTTGTTCACCCACCGTAATACTTATGCTATCTTGAGAGAAGCCACTAGTGAAACCTATGGCCCCCGGGTCTATTCTCCATCATATTAATCTCCCAAAACTTAGTTATTTTTATTGCCGTTTATTTTACTTTGCATCTTTACCATAAAAATACCAAAAATATTATCTTACCATATCTATCAGATCTCACTCTCGTAAGTGACCGTGAAGGGATTGACAACCCCTTTTTCGCGTTGGTTGCGAGTTTCTTATTTGTTTGTGTACGTGCGCGGGACGTGTGCGTGATCTCCTACTGGATTGATACCTTGGTTCTCAAAAACTGAGGGAAATACTTACGCTACTTTACTGCATCACCCTTTCCTCTTCAAGGGAAAACCAACGTAGTGCTCAAGAGGTAGCAGGTAACAGTGCGGAAAAGCTGACACAGGGACGCGCGTCGAGGCGACGCCATGACTTGGTCGGCGCAGACGGGATGACGACATCGGCCTACCAAGGTGTTAGCACGGCCCAGCCTTAGTAGATTGCCTGCACACACAAAGTAGTGTAGACCAAATAATAATAATAATTATTATTATTAAAAAAAATCTTTTGCATAGTTAATTCATGCAAAGTTTATATAAATGATAAAACAAATATGGCATCACCGCCGAAGTAACATCGACAGAATGGGGATGTTGACGCGGGTCGAAGGTGATCGGCAGCTCAAAAGTCTGTGATAGCACTAATCTACACGAACAATTTTAACAGGAGAAATAACACCTAATTGTACGTACTGGTCGAAGTTGCAACACGAATCATTAGTACAAGTACATATAATTTACGTGAGAGGCACCAATTGTACTGTTGTACTAGTACCAATCGTGCTAGCATTTGGATAATCTCTTGTGACTTGAGCATCTCTAGGGCTTGTTGCCACGGAAGGACACTGTATGGTTTAATGGGAACTGACGGCCCTCAACATCGTTGCTAATTAAAAAAATAGAAGGTAGAAAAATGAAAAGGAGAGAATCTCCCTGATGTGCTCCACCGAGCTAAGGTGTGATCGGCCCCGGTACACTTGTTAGGCACCGTCTCCTCGGCTAGATCGCAGCACTAGTGATCGCAGTATAGTTCGGATCCGACGTGAAAGTGCTAGTTATCGACTAGAGGGGGGGGGGGTGAATAGGCGATTTTTATGGAAGTCTTCAAAACATGAAAGTTTCGAAGACAAACATGAAAACTGGACCTATAAACATGCAGTGGAAGATGAACTACACTAGACAAGCCATAGTCAAACAAGTATGAAGCTAAAGCATGATGACCTATATCAGCTATGTAGTAGGATCAGGATGGAAGATAGTATGAAGCCAATCAGAACAAGTAGTCACATAGTGAAGACAAATAGGTAGAGTAATCAGGCAATGACTTCACAAAGACAAACTCTAAGTAAGGAGAGTAAGAGATGGAACCAGTACGTTGTGAAGACAAGGATTTGTTCGACCAGTTCCAGTTGCTGTGACAACTGTACGTCTTGTTAGGGAGGCTGAGATTGAACTCAGAAGACCGTGTCTTCACCTTATTCCCCTTGAGCTAAGGACACACAGTCCCCGTCCAATCACTCTGGTAAGTCTTCAAGGTCGACTTCCAAACCTTCACAGACTTCGTTCACCGGCAATCCACAATTACTCTTGGATGCTCAGAACGCGACGCCTAACTGGCTGGAGGATTCACAGTCCTCAAGTGTAACAAGTCTTCAGATCATGTGGACAGAAAGACTTCAGTGATGCCTAACACTCTTTGGCTCTGGGTGTTTAGGCTTTGTCCTCACAAGGATTTCTCTCTCTCAAAAGCTTCGGAGGTGGGTTGCTCTCAAACAACAAAAGCCGTGCACTAACTCTGAGCCACCAATTTATGGTGTAGGGGGTGGGCTATTTATAGCCACTAGGCAACCCGACCTGATTTGTCTAAAATGACCCTGGGTCACTAAGGAACCGACACGTGTCACAACAAATGATTTCAAACACCCGCGACAGCTTGACTTGGGCTACAAGTAAAGCTGACTTATCCGACTCTGGATAAGATTTGTTCTTATTGTCTTCGCTCGAAGACATAGGATTTTGGTTGAGCATCACTTCAGTCACTCTGACTTTGTTCACTTGGACCCCCACTTAACAGTGCGGTGGTTCCTATGACTCAACAAAGAAGAAAAGAAACAACAAAACTATTAAGTCTTCGCGCTCCATAGTCTTCACTCAATGTCTTCTTCTGTCAATACTCCAAAACCAAACTAGGGGTGGCACTAGATGCACTTACACGACGTAATGTCGGTGCAGATCAAAATTGTTCAGATGATGATATATGCATGGTCCGACGACAACGTGATGATGCTGGCGCCGTGTTGTTTCCTGAGATCAAGTAGTACGTGCAAAACCAGTTGGACCTTTAATCAATCAAGCCTTGAAAAACATGCTGCAAATTAGTACTGGTACTAGTATATTAGCTCTTGTCTCTGTGCCAATTCAATCAGAAGTAGCACACCACAAGCGGCAGCGTAAATATTAATAGATTAGAAAAAGTAAAGAGGAGGAAGAGAGCCTCCCTGTTGCTGCCGATCTGAGCTCTTGTCAGCCGCCCACCCGTGCCGCACTTCGTGGGCAGTACGGGCTGCAAGCTCTCCTCGGCCGGGTCGCCACTGCTTAGATTGCACTTTCTACAAGGATCTTTATTGTACACAAGGTGGATCGGATCCGAATACCACCAGACAACGGATATAGTCGCCGCCGCAAAAAAAAATTGATTCAATCTGACTATAAACTAATAGCACAACACAACGACAACACTTTTGAAGGAGAGAAAATTTTCATGAAATAGATCTGACTGAAAAAATATCACATGATCATCCCATCGATCCATGACGATCACCTAGCAGTCTCTCAATGAAAGCACCAATGTCGGTTCAATATCCGGCGTATCTCGTAGTAGGGGTCCTAAGCTAGGTGTCTTGGAGCGATGGTAACATGGACACGGGATTTTACCCAGCTTCGGGCTCTCTCGAAGAGATAATACCCTACATGCTGCTTTTGATTGTTTTCGTATGGGGTGTAGTACAGAGTACATGTATCTACCACGAGGTTGTTCTCATGAATATATGATTATCTATTGACTAGCCTGGCCTTGGTTTATATATGCACCGTAGGCCTAGGGTTTAGAGGAGTCCTTGTCTTGTGCGCCAAGTCTTCTGGAATCCTCCTTGTATTCGGCATGGGCTGCCCGAAGTGGCCCATTAGTGAATCGCCATGGGGGTCCTCGGCCCAATCCAGCTGGTCGGGAGACGACGTCGTGAGTACCCCCTAGTCCAGGACACCGTCAGTTGGCCTAACTAAACCAAAGATTCAAAGAAGAAGCATGAGGCTATAATTAATCATGCATATAAGAGATCAAAAGAAGACTCAAATAATATTTATGGATATAGATCTGATCACAAACTCAAAGTTAATCGGATCCCAACAAACACACCGCAAAAAGAGTTACATCAAATAGATGTTCAAGAGACCATTGTACTGAGAATCAATAAAGAGAAGAAGCCATCTAGCTACTGCCATCGGACCCTGATGACCCACAAGTATAGGGGATCGATTGTAGCTCTTTTCGATAAGTAAGAGTGTCGAACCCAACAAGGAGCAGAAGGAAATGGCAAGTGGTTTTCAGCAAGGTAATGTCTACAAGTGCTAAAATTGTAAGTAGCAAAGTAGTTTGATAGCAAGGTAATTTGTAACGAGCAAGTAACGATAGTAGTAACAAAAGTGCAGCAAGATAGCCCAATCCTTTTGAGGCAAAGGACAGGCCAAAGACGGTCTCTTATGATAAGCAAAGCTTTCTTGAGGGTACACGGGAATTTCATCTAGTCACTTTCATCATCTTGGTTTAATTCATGTTTGGTACTTGGATAATTGGATATGTTGGTGGACCGGTGCTTAGGTGTTGTTCTTACTTGAACAAACCTCCTACTTATGATTAACCCTCCCGCAAGCATCCGCAACTACGAGAAAATTATTAAGAATAAATTTAACCATAGCATTAAACTTTTGGATCCAATCGGTCCCTTACAGAATAGCGCATAAACTAGGGTTTAAGCTTCTGTCACTCCCGCAATCCATCATCGATATCTAATCGCTACTCCACAATGCATTCCCTTAGGCCCAAATATGGTGAAGTGTCATGTAGTCGACGTTCACATGACACCACTAAGGGAATCACAACATACATACTATCAAAATATCAAACATATGAAGTTCACATGATTACTTGCAACAATATTTCTCCCGTGACCTCAAGAACAAAAGTAACTAATCATAAATGAAAATCATGCTCAAGACTACAGAGGTATTAAATAGCATAATGGATCTGAACATATAATCTTCCACCAAATAAACCATATAGTAATCAACTACAAGACGTAATGAACATTGCTAGTCACCCACAAGCACCAATCTATAGTTCCGGTAACAAGATTGAACACAAGAGATGAACTAGGGTTTGAGATGAGATGGTGCTGTTGAAGATGTTGATGGAGATTGCCCTCCCCAAGATGGGATAGTTGTTGGTGATGATGATGACGATGATTTCCCCCTCCGGGAGGGAAGTTCCCCTGGCAGAATCGCTCCGCCGGAGGGCAAAAGTGCTCCTGCCCAAGTTCCACCTCGAGACGGCGGCGCTCCGTCCCGAAAGTCCTCTCCTTATTTTTTTCTAGGTCAAAATGACCTATATACCAGAAGATGGGCACCGGAGGTGGGCCTGGATGAGCACAACCCACCAGGGCGCGCCTAGGTGGGTTGTGCTCACCTGGTGGGCCCCTCTAGTAGTTGTTTGCTCCAATATTCCTCTAATATTCCATAAAAATTCTCTATGGAGTTTCAGCTTGTTTGGAGTTGTGCAGAATAGGTGGCCTGACGTAGCTTTTCCAGGTCCAAATTTCCAGCTGCCGGAATTCTCCCTCTTTGCATGTACCTTGCATATTATGAGATAAAAGGCATTAGAATTACTCCAAAAAGCATTATTATGGATAAAAACATCTTAAATAATAGTAATAAAACATGATGCAAAATGGACGTATCAACTCCCCCAAGCTTAGACCTCGCTTGTCCTCAAGCGAAAATTGAAATCGAAAAACATGTCCACATGAGAGAGAGGTGTCGATAAAAAAATACGGACATAGAAGCATCATGTTGATTATTATAACAACAACAAAATTAAACATAAGACTTTTATCATATAGTTCTCATGAATAAGTAACAATTCATCACACAATTCAAGTATAAAGCAGAAACTCTATTAAAAACCAACAAACTATGTTCTCGGTCAACTTTGCAACTACAATTCATCATCTTTTCTGGAAGCGTCACGTATCGGAGCCTTTAGCCAAGTCCACATACTGAACCATCATATAGTCTTCTATGATTGCTAACACTCACCGCGTACACATGAGCAAAACGTTCCAACTGGACACATAGAAAGATAGGGGCTTATAGTTTCGCCTCCCAACGTATTCACCCGAGGAGTGATGTCAACAATAATAATTCATGTTATCTATATTCAACTGGACATATGTGCCTAGATCTTTCCTCACCACATGATGCTTGCCAAAGGATAAAAATAAAAAGGAATAGAAGGAAAAGTTTGACATTTTGCATAAAAGTAAATACATAAAAGTAAAAGATAGGCCCTACGCAGAGGGAAGCAGAGGTTGCCATGCGCTTATTTGTTTGTATGCTCAACCCCTTAGTGCAAAAGAACGTCATGTTGCTTTGCGCCTTGTGATAGCGACTTTTATTATGCAGTCTGTCGTTTTTACTCTTCACCATCACAAGTTCGTGCAACACTCAATTTTCTCTTACACTAAATGCTCTCACACATTTAGAAGCAATTTTTATTACCTTTTTGCACCGATGACAACTTACTTGAGGGATCTTGCTCAATCCCTAGGTAGGTATGGTGGACACTAGAAAAGTAATATTTTGGTTTTAAGGATTTTTGGAGGCACGAGTAGTATCTCTACTTAGTGCGGAATTTTTGGCTAGCAAAGATAGGGGGCAAGCACCACATGTTAAAGGATCTATGACAATATGACTTCTATGTGAATATAAACAAACATAAACCATTAAGTTGTCTTCCTTGTCCAACTCAACAATTTTGGCATATAATATTTTGATGAGGGCTCACAATCACAAAAGATTTCTAGGATAGTATATTTATATGTGAATCTTCTCTTCCCTTATTAATTCTTTCATGAGTTGCATCATTGACTAATGCTATGTTTTTCAATCTCTAATAAAATTTTCTACTTATACTTTTCCTTATGTGGTGTCATCACCTACCATAAGATTAGCACATGATTTTTTTCTTCATTTATTTCCTTTCTTTTATTTATTTCCTTTCTCTTTTTCTTTTATATTTCTTTTTCTTTTATATTTCTTTTTCTTCTATTTTCAACATGAAAGTAAAGAAAGAAAAAACTCAAACTAAACTTTATTATATAACTTGCACACGATTACAAGAATAGATCACTAAGGAAACTCTCAAAGAAGAAAGGATCAAACTAAACTTTTATTCATATAAAGAAAAATATTGAACTAAAATAAGTAAAGAAAAAAAGATAGTGGGATGATACGATACCGGGGCACCTCCCCCAAGCTTGGCGGAAACCAAGGGAGTGCCCATACCCGATACTCAGTTCTCTTTTGGTGGTGAAGAGGATGATGGTGATGATGACAATTGTGCCTTCAACTTTTTCATATTGTAGTTGAGGAGAGCAATTTCCTCCTTTAAATCATCGACTTACAACTCCAGCTTCAAGATCTTGTCACATAAATCCCCTTTGCTTTTCTTCCTAAAACGAAAAGGAATAGATTGGTTTTTAGACCGATTAGCTCTCTTGGGGAGACTTGACTTCTTGAACTCCATGTGCATTGATGTCTACTACACAACCTTCTTCTTGTAGACGTTGTTGGGCCTCCAAGTGCAGAGGTTTGTAGGACAGTAGCAAATTTCCCTCAAGTGGATGACCTAAGGCTTATCAATCCGTGGGAGGCATAGGATGAAGATGGTCTCTCTCAAACAACCCTACAACCAAATAACAAAGAGTCTCTTGTGTCCCCAGCACACCCAATACAATGGTAAATTGTATAGGTGCACTAGTTCGGCGAAGAGATGGTGATACAAGTGCAATATGGATGGTAGATATAGGTTTTTGTAATCTGAAAATATAAAAACAGCAAGGTAACTAATGATAAAAGTGAGCACAAACGTATTGCAATGCTTCAAAACAAGGCCTAGGGTTCATACTTTCACTAGTGCAAGTTCTCTCAACAATAATAACATAATTGGATCATATAACAATCCCTCAACATGCAACAAAGAGTCACTCCAAAGTCACTAATAGCGGAGAACAAACGAAGCGATTATTGTAGGGTACGAAACCACCTCAAAGTTATCCTTTCTGATCGATCTATTCAAGAGTCCATAGTAAAATAACACGAAGCTATTCTTTCTGTTCGATCTATCCTAGAGTTTGTACGAGAATAACACCTTAAGACACAAATCAACCAAAACCCTAATGTCACCTAGATACCCCAATGTCACCTCAAGTATCCGTGGGTATGATTATACGATATGCATCACACAATATCAAATTCATCTATTCAACCAACACAAAGAACTTCAAAGAGTGCCCCAAAGTCTCTACCGGAGAGTCAAGATGAAAAAGTGTGCCAACCCCTATGCATAATTTCACAAGGTCACTGAACCCGCAAGTTGATCACCAAAAGATACATCAAGTAGATCACGTGAATATCCCATTGTCACCACAGATAAGCACATGCAAGACATACATAAAGTGTTCTCAAATCCTTAAAGACTCAATCCGATAAGATAACTTCAAAGGGAAAACTCAATCCATTACAAGAAGATAGAGGGGGAGAAACATCATAAGATCCAACTATAATAGCAAAGATCGCGGTACATCAAGATCGTGCCATATGAAGAACATGAGAGAGAGAGAGAGAGATCAAGCACATAGCTACTGGTACATACCCTCATCCCCGAGGGTGAACTACTCCCTCCTCATCATGGAGAGCGCCGGGATGATGAAGTTGGCCACTGGTGTTGATTCGCTCCTCCGGCAGGGTGCCGGAACAGGGTCCCGATTGGTTTTTGGTGGCTACAGAGGCTTGCGGCGGCGGAACTCCCGATCTAGGTTATGTTCTGGAAGTTTGGGGATATATAAGAGATGTTGGCGTCGGGAACAAGTCAGGGGGGTCCACGAGGTAGCCGCGAGATAGGGGGCACGCCCAGGGTGGTAGGGCGCGCCCTCCACCCTCGTGGTGGCCTCGGGATTCCTCTGGTCCATCTCCGATGCTCCGTGGGCTTCTTCGGGTCCAAAAACAATCTCCATGAATTTTTAGGTCAATTGGACTCCGTTTTGTATTCCTTTTCTGCGATACCCAAAAACAAGGAAAAACCATAAAGTGGCACTGGGCTCTAGGTTAATAGGTTAGTCCCAAAAATCATATAAAATAGCATATAAAACATCCAAGATGGATAATATAATAGCACGGAAAAATCAAAAATTATAGATACGTTGGAGACGTATCATTGAAAGTGCGTTATATCGACTAGAGGGGGGGTGAATAGGCGATTTTTATGAATTCTTCACTGAGGAATTTGACGGTGAGGAAATTCCTTAGCGAAGAACTACTTGCAGCGGAATAAGTACTCAGAAGTAAGCATAAGAGAATGCGGCATGGTCATCATGATGAAATGAAGACAATCAAAGAGTATGTAAAAGCGTAAACACAGGATAGCACAAGATGAAGACAAACAGATCAAGAAATTGAACTGAGGAAATTGAGAAAGTCTTGATCAAAGTCTTCAAACACAGATATGAATGAACACTCAACAAAGAATGAGGAAATGAGAGGCTTGAGGAAATAGAACCAGTAAGGTTGGTGAAGACAATGATTTGGTAGACCAGTTCCAAGCTCATTTGTCTCAGTTGTACGTCTGGTTGGAGCGGCTGAGTATTTAAACTTGAGGACACACAGTCCGGACACCCAGTCGCTGAGCACGCAGCTCAGGACACCAAGTCCTCACCGTATTCTCCTTGAACTAAGGTCACACAGACCTCGTCCAATCACTCGTGGTAAGTCTTCAGGCGACTTCCAAACCTTCACAGACTTGGTCACTCGGCGATCCACAATTCCTCTTGGATGCTATAGACCATGACGCCTAACCGTCTGGAAGAAGCATAGTCTTCAAAGGTAACAAGCGTCGGATCCACGCAGGATCAATCTCTTCAGTGATGCTCAATCACTTTGTGTTTGTAGGGGTTTGGTTTTTGGGTTTTTCCTCACTCGATGATTTTCGCTCAAAGTCCTCGGAGGATGGGTTGCTCTCAAATGACAAGTGTCAAGTTTCTCTCGGAGCAGCCAACCAGCTACTGGTTATAGGGGGCGGCTATTTATAGCCTAGGGAGCAGCCCGACATGATAAGACATAAATGCCCTTCAATGATATGACCGTTAGGTGGATAAGATATTTTGGGACAGGTGGCAAGCGCAAAGAACGATCGGAAATTTGAATGTCAAATTCCTCGGGGCTATCATGTTCCTCACTGTGTAGGCAATCCGCGCTGGCGAATTCCTAACTCCTCAGTCAGAACAAATTCCTCAGCGACCGTAAGAACTTCGTCTCACATCAAGAAATTGACTGAAGCTGTATGAGATTTCCAAAGGCTTCACTTCGAAGGGATTGGTAGGTGTAGGATTTTGAGTTGAGCATCACATGGAAATTTTTCTTTAATATTTCCTCGACCCCCTTTAACAAAGACGGTGTTTCCTATGACTCAAGAAAGAGAAAAACGAAACTACGAAAACAAAAGTCTTCACGCTTCATGTTCCTCAAATGAATACCAAGTCTTCAAGGTCACACCAATTTCTTCACTTTCAAAGTCTTCAGAAAGTATTCAAAATATCAAAGTCTTCAATCAAAAAACTTCATTTTTAGGGGTCGACTTTCTCCGTAAATATCAAACTCCTCATAGACTTATAGACCTATGTACACTCACAAACACATTAGTTTCTTAACCTATAAGTCTTCAATACACCAAAATCACTAAGGGGCACTAGATGCACTTACAATCTCCCCCTTTTTGGTGATTGATGACAATATAGGTTAAGTTTTCAACGGGATAAACATATGAAGTGTAAATACTGATATTGAGGAATTTGATTGCAAGATATAGAAGAACTCCCCACGAAGATGTGCATAGTGAGGAATTAGCGTTTGAGGCAATGCACATTTGAAGAGTTGAATCATGGAGATCTCCCCCTATATCTTGTAATTCATACACGCATTTGACATATAATATGAAGAATTTAAAATGCATTATGAAATATGGTGCTTGATGAAATTCAGCATGCGTGCAATAACATTAATGAGGAACATGCATGCAAAATAACGCATCAAGAGTATCAGAGCTCAAGAGAATCAGAGCTCAGTGCATCAAAAGTATCAAAGCATAGTGCACAGTGCATCAAAAGTATCAACACACCATCGGGTTTAAGATTACAACTCGATCCAATAAAAGTTTCAGAAGAACGAGAGTTGTAACTTAACAAAAAATAAATTGCCCATATGATAGACCCGCTTGAAGACTAACTCAAATTTCTCCCCCTTTGTCATCGAATGACCAAAAGGATCGAATCGAGGACTAACGCTACAAGAATTTCAAGTTGAAGAAGGAGCGTCGGCGTTGTTGGGTCGGTTGTTGTAGTAGGGCCATGGCGTGTCGCCCAAGTCTTCATTTTCATCGGTGTCGCGATGAAGAATAGGAGCTGGCCACCAAGGAAGGAACTTTGACCTTCTTGTATTTCTTTGGAGGAGGTGCAGACCAGTCAAATTCTTCCTTGAGTCCCATTGTCGTCAGTTCTTCCGCACTGTAGACATTTGAAAGAACAGCCCAGGTGCGTTTGAAGGTTTCATGGAGGTAGTAGTGGTTCTTCTTCACTGCATTGTGTGTAGAGGTCATGTTGTGAAGAATTGAACCAAACTGACGCTTGACCCATTTATGATTGCGATCAAGCTTCTGATGAAGACTGAGGAGTAACTCACGATCGATCATCACCACGGTGTCAGTAGCTTGAGGACTTTGCTTGACTGAGGTATTTGTGGCAGAGTCATGTGTGGCCGAGTCATCATTGGTGGAGTAGGATGCTGCTTTGCGAAACTGTCCATCCAATGGACGAATGCCTTCATGGATCACAGCAGTAGCCTTGCCCTTGTCATCACCGAGGTAAATGTCCGCTTGAGGACTTCAATCGGGGCAAGTAGCTGTAGTGGTTCGTAGTATCAGCCTTGTAATTGAGTGAAGACCTTGTCTGATGAATCTCATTATCCAAGGCGCATAAGGCTTCAGCTCAAATGGTGACATAGCAATGTTTGCCAGAGTCCTCATGAAGTAATCATGGAAGTTGACGGGAACGCCATGAATGATATTGAAAAGCATATTCTTCATGATGCCAACGACTTCTTCATCATTTGTGTCGTGGACTTTGATAGGACTCATTGTCTTCGTCAGAATCCGATAGACAGTCCGAGGCACATACAATAATTCCTTGACGAGGAATTTGGTTCTTGGGGCCTGCCTTGGCTTCAATGGCTTCATCAGCACTTGCATATAGTGATTTGAAAGTTCAGGTTCGTTGTAGATACAACGAGCACCATCAAGTGGAGGACCGAGTGGTAGAGCACGAAGCAATTCAGTTGCTGATGCCTTGTAGTGAGTATTTTCACACATCCAGTCTAATACCCATGAGTTCACGTCTTCACCGTCTCCGGTGATGTGCAGCGTTGCATAGAATTGAAGAATGAGTTCTTCATTCTAATCACAGATATTAGTGCAGAAATTTAGAAGTCCTGCGTTCTGAAGAACACTGAGGACTGGCTCGAAGCCTGGAAGAGACTCCATGTCCACATGAGGAATATGTGCATGATCGAAGACTTTGTCTTTGTTGAAGAGCACTGAGGAATAGAAATTGGCTTGGCTGGCAGTCCAGAAACGCCTCTTCCTTATGTGAGCAGAATCATATGGATTGTAATCAGTGAAGAATACGAGCTCATCAAGAAGTCTTCACCTTGAACTTTTGCTTTGTTGAGAAGGGATTCTTTGGCTTTGGCGGTGGAGTGTCGATGAGTTGCATCACGACCTCCGGAATCGCAATCTCAGATTCTTCAGGTGAGGAATTTCTTGTTCCTCAACAGTGCGATCCGAGGATCTGAAGAAGAGGTTCATCGGCTTAGTGGCTGGAATTTCTTCATGGATGATGAAGTGGGATGAGTTTCTTGAGCCCATTTTAAGCTGTTGGATCAGGGTTCTGAGGTATCTGTTGGATTGGGGTGAAGAGTGGAGAATTTGGATGCTGACTTTCCCAAAAGTCATCGTTCATCACTGGCGTTGTGCTTCCAATATCCACATCTTCTTCAATTTCCTCAACACCGGCCTCTTCAGCTGTGAACTTAGGTATATGCGAGGAAATGATTGGGGTTGAAGGGATTGCTTCCACTTCAATTTCTTCATCAATCTGCTCGACGAAGCGTGAGAATGATTTTCTTCATCAGATCCGCTTGGGATCACATAATCTTCATCAAAAGGAACAAAGTCCTTTGATGGAATTGAGGAAATTGGAACAGCATCAATAGGATTTTCAAAGGAGCTGGTCATTGACTTCATTTTCTTCGCAGCCGAAGAATTTGACGGAGCTGATGCTTTTCGTTTCTTCACTGCAGCTCGTTCTGCAGCCTTGGTCTTCTTCACATCAGAGGCAGATGGAAGAATTGGAGTTGGTGTTGGCGCAGGAGGAACTGAGGAATCTTGTTGATTTTCCTCAGGCGCAACTGATGCAGTTGCCCTGTCTTGTTCAGTTTCTTCAGGCGCACCACTAGTGGATGCCCTGGTAATTTCTTCAGCGGCTGGAATGGGATCATCAGCCCTGGAACTAGCATTTACTTCAGCAGCCTGAACTTCATCAGCGGTGCTTGCATGTTCTTCGATCTGAAATTTGAGGCTCCAGCTTGAGGAATTTCATGTTGCGTTGGGGCTGCAACATTGGTGAATTTCTTCGTCAGGTTGAAGAATCTGACTTTGGCTCCTTGCCAATCAGCATAATAAGCATCAAAGTTTTGCTGAGGACTTGGATTTCATTTTGGACCATGAGAAGTTCCTCGGGTGTCATTCTGACAACGTTTTTCTTCAGGAACTTCTCCTTTCTATATTGAGCTTTCTTGATCTCTCTTGCCTTTTCAAACTTCCATTTCTCTTGATGATGAAATGGGTCAAGATATGACTTTGTCCAGGGTTAGATGAACATCCGGCATAGGAGTGTTTGGATCCTTGTGCGAGATCAATGTAATCGAGGATTTTCCTCGGATCCAACAAAGATGTACAGATGTGCCTTTGGCTCTAGCGGCCCTTTCTTGGCGGTCTCGATGATTTCCACAAGTTCATCATCATCAGCCTCATCATCTTGTGTGGCTCTTGGAAGGCGACCTGTTTCTTCTTGGGACTAGGCCGATGACCTCGTCCCACTGTGGCCTTAGTCTTCAGCAGTCGGGCCGATGAAGTCTTTGGTGCGGTGAGGAACTTCTTTGAAACACCAGAGGCAATGGAGAAGCCTATAGTCCTTTGGCACGTGGGCCGATGCAGTGTGCCGAGGACTTTGTCGGAACCTTGAGGACTTGGGAGGAGTTCCGAGGACTTTGAAGGAGCCGAGGATTTTGGAGGAGCAGGGGCAGCATGAGGAATTGGCCATGAGGGCACAGCTGAGGAACTTGGCCGTGAGGGCACTATTGGTGAAGCAATTAGCTTGTGTGCGGGCTTCTTTGCCATAGATTTTCTTGGCTTGACAGAGGCCTCAGGGGCAGCAGCAGTAGCAGAGTCCTCATTGAATTTCCTCGTTGGCTTGTCTTGCCAACTTGGCTTGGCGCTTGGCCCATTCTTCAGGAAAGTCCTCACCACGCTTGATGCTGGTGGGGTCAGCTTCTTGACCAGGTGCCAATGGAGCTCTTGGGCATGGAGGATTGAGTGCGAATTTCTTCATGTACTTTGGAGTTACATATCGGTACTCCCTCCATTCCCTTGCCCATCTCCGTTCAATCCTTTGAATGCGCACCTTGCGCTGATTTTTGTTTTCTTTGCCGAACTCGGCTTCATCAGGTGTGCAATAATCAGCATATATTTCCTCAGGGATTTCAAACGCGGTCATGACCTCAGGCCTCTTTCCTCCTTTATGTGGCTTCTTTCCTTCTGCCATATTCTTCAAATTGAGGAATTTGAACAAATGAATTTTCTGAAGAGGTATGCAACTTTTCTTCGAGGAACGCTGCAAATGAGTTAAGTTGATGAGAACCTAGTGATTCAGCAGCGGACATGAGTACCTGTGAACAGAGTATAGTTGCGAGGAATTTGGAGAGGTCATATGCGTTCTCAGAAGGTTTTTCAAAAAAAACAAGTTTTGAGGATTTTGACCAGATGAGCCTTGAATAATTTCACTAAGCGTTCTTTGTCTTAGGTTCCAGAGTTGTGCAGATCGAGGATCCACACAATTGAGGAATCTTGAAGAAAAATGATTGCTTAGAGAAACGAATCAAGAGCATATAACTAGTGAGGTGTTTGTGTGTGAGGATTTGAAGAATAAAACACCTTTGAAGATTTTGTAGTGAAAAATTTGGATCAACGAGGGCAGTAAAAGTAACTTTTAATTACCCTAAATGAAGAACACTGAACTGGGTGTTGTAGATGTGAAGCTCGTGCATTCAGATCTTCCACGCCCTAACTCGACGGAGGAAGATGGCTACTGGCGTGGGGTGAAGATTTCCAACCGCGCTGAGTCTGATTTAATGACGAGGTTGAGGCAGCAAAGCTCTTCCTCACCGGCTGACGATGGAGTAGCGGCGGCGCTTAGGGTTTGAGGAGCTCGGCGGAGAGAGAGGTCGGCGGAGTAAAAGAAGTGAGGATGAGGAGAGGGTATATATAGAGGCGGTGAAAAACTGTTTGCCCGAAGATTTAGGGACGAACATGCCCTGACCATTCTCCTTCTCACGACATGTGTCACCCACGTCTTGTAGTGGAGATCGTGTCTGATCGTGGGGAGTAAAATAATGCATCGTGGGATGCGGAACGGTTTAATGGCAATACCAAAAGTTTGGATAAGATCAGTTTTGAAGTTACATTACTTAATTTCTTGAGATGACAAGGACTCGGTGAAGATTTTGAACGAGTTTCAAATAGAACGCACATGAAGAATTTGTGAATAGATTGGGTTGAGTATAGCATAGAGGGGGAAGGGTCCGATCACATTCACTTAGCAGAAAAAGCGACTTGAAGAAATAGCCATAAGTGAATGCTGTAGAGGACATAAACCCATATAAATATATATAGCTAATGAAGAAAATCGATGGAAACAGTGAAGATTTTGAAAAGTTGAAGAATTTGAAAAACTGAAGAATTTCAAAACTGAGGAAAAACTCAAATTGAAGATTTTCAACTTTGGTGGTGGCGTGTCCCACTGTATAAGAATGATGATTTGGACACCACGTTACAATTGTCGAGGGTTACGAGAATCAAATTCTTCATTAATTTCTTCACACTTAGAGTGTTATTCTTCATGGATTGAAGAAAAGCGTTTCTTCATGTGTTGCACATCTAAGTCATCAATTTTGCATAAGTGTCAGGATGTGTGTCCTTTTCAAAGAACATTCGAAGATTCTAAGATATTTAGCTCACACCGCAACTTGCTAAATCTCTTCTCATCCAAGGTTTAGTGAAGATATCGGCTAGCTGTTCTTGGTCTTCACATGCTCGATGGAGATGTCGCCTTCAACACATGATCACGAAGAAAAAGATGACGAATTTGAATGTGCTTTGTCTTCGAGTGCTGAACTGGGTTGTGAGCAATCTTGATGGCACTCTCATTGTCACAGTAGAGAGGCACATTCTTCACGTTGATGCCGTAGTCCTTGAGAGTTTGCTTCATCCACAGCAATTGAGAATAACAAGAGCCAGCAACAATGTATTCAGCTTCCGCAGTAGACAGCGATACGCAGTTCTGTTTCTTCGAGGACCAACAGACCAAAGATCGTCCGAGGAAATGACAAGTACCAGATGTTGACTTGCGGTCCACACGATCAACAGCATAGTCGAGTCGAATATCCAATGAGATCAAAAGTAGAGCCCTTGGGGTACCATAATCCTAGTGTTGGTGTGTGAGCTAGATATCGAAGAATATGCTTCATGACCTTATGGTGTGATTCCTTAGGTGTAGCTTGAAATCGGGCACACATGCAAACACTAAGCATTATATCTGGCCTAGATGCACATAAGTACAATAGAGAACCAATCATGGAGCGGTATAACTTGTGATCGAAGTCAATACCATTTTCATCAGTGCATAGATGGCCATTTGTGGGCATAGGAATTTTGACGCCTTTGCAATCCTGCATGCCGAATTTCTTCAGGACATCTTTGAGGTATTTCTCCTGAGATATGAATATGCCATTGTGTTGTTGTCGAATTTGAAGACCTAAGAAGAATTTCAACTCTCCCATCATAGACATTTGATATTCTTCACTCATCATATAGGCAAATTCATCGCTATAACGTTGGTCAGTACAGCCAAAGATCATATCATCAACATATATTTGGCACACAAACAGTTCACCATCATATGATTTAGTAAAGAGAGTAGGGTCGAGTGAACCGGGTGTGAAGCCATTCTTCACGAAGAATTCCTTCAATGTATCATACCACGCCCATGGGGCTTGTTTGAGACCATAGAGGGCCTTGTTGAGTCTGAAGACTTTGTCGGGATTCTTTGGATCTTCAAAACCTGGGGGTTGAGCAACATATACTTCTTCCTCAAGCTTACCATTGAGGAATGCACTTTTCACATCCATTTGATATAAAGTGATATTGTGATGGTTAGCATAGGCGAGTAATATGCGAATAGACTCAAGTCTAGCAACAGGTGCAAAAATTTCATCGAAATCAATTCCTTCAACCTGTGTGTAGCCTTGAGCTACAAGTCGTGCCTTATTCCTCACCACAAGGCCATTTTCATCTTGCTTGTTGCGGTAGATCCACTTTGTACCAATGATATTATGCTTGCGAGGATCTGGACGTTTGAGCAGTTCCCAGACATTGTTGAGCTCAAACTGATGTAGTTCTTCTTGCATGGCCTGAATCCACTCAGGCTCCAGAAATGCTTCATCTACCTTAGTGGGCTCTGTGATAGAGACAAAAGCATAGTGCCCACAAAAGTTAGATAAATGTGAAGCTTTTGAGCGTGTGAGAGGACCTGGCGCTTCAATGTCATCGATGATCTTGTCAACTTGTACTTCTTTTGCAATGCGAGGATGAGCTGGTTGTCGTCGAGGAATTTGATCATTTTCCTCAACACCATTGTCTTTAGCATTATCTTCAGGTGCATCAGCTCGACGTTCTTCGCGTACATGAATGAATTCTTCAGCAGATTCTTCAGTAGGAATGACATCCTCAGTTGCCTTGAACTTGATAGATTCCTCAGGTGCTGGTTCATCTAACACGAAGGTAGGTGCTCTCTTTGCGAGCCATTAGTTTCATCGAACCACACATCTACAGTGTCAACAATCTTGTGAAGAGCGATGTTGAAGACTACTGTAGGTGTCGAGTCCTTTTCGTAACCAAGCATAAAACCTTCATGTGCTTTCGGTGCAAATTTAGAATTGTGATGAGGATCTCTAATCCAGCATTTAGCACCGAAGACTTTGAAATAACTCACATTGGGTTTCTTGTCAGTGAGGAGTTCATAGGCAGCCTTCTTGAAGAATTTGTGAAGATATACTCTGTTGACGATGTGGCACGCAGTATCAATTGCATCAATCCAAAAACGACTAGGCGTTTTGTATTCATCAAGCATAGTGCAAGCCATCTCAACAAGAGTTCTGTTCTTGCGCTCCATGACGCCATTTTGCTGAGGAGTATAGGGAGCAGATAACTCATGAGTAATACCAAGTTCATCAAGATAGGCATCAAGACTGGAATTCTTGAACTCAGTTCCATTGTCACTCCTGATGTGTCTGATCTTCACACCAAAGTTAGTTGAAGCCCTCGAGGAAAATCGTTTGAAGACTTCCTGCACTTCATTTTTGTAAGTAACAATGTGTACCCATGTGTAACGAGAGTAATCATCAACAATAACAAAGCCATATAGAGATGCATCATTAGTGACAATTTGAGTAATGATTAGGACCAAAGAGGTCCATGTGAAGCAATTCAAGGGACGAGTAGTGGTCATGATAGTCTTATTTGGATGCTTGGCCTTGGTCATTTTTCCAGCTTCACAGGGCTCGCACAAGTGATCCTTGAGGAATTTGACATTCTCAATGCCAATGACATGCTTCTTCTTTGCAAGCGTGTGCAAATTCCTCATGCTGCGTGACCAAGTCGCCGATGCCATAGCCAGCCTTCTGAAGCTTTTGCAAGTAAACACACGGCTGGTTGTGGTCCTGTAGAGAAGTCAACAATATACAAGTCTCCTCTCCTAAAGCCTTCGAAGACTTTGGAATTGTCAGCTTCCATAATCACAACACAACGATACTTGCCAAAGATAACAACCATATCAAGATCGCAAAGCATTGAGATCGACATGAGGTTGTATCCTAAGGAATCAACAAGCATGACTTTGTCCATGTGTATGTCCTTAGAGATCGCAACCTTACCAAGACCCAATACCTGACTTTTTCCTTTGTCAGCAAAAATGATATGCTTCAGATGTGATGGTGATAAGGAGCATCCATCAATAGATTCTTGTCACCAATCATGTGATTTGTACATCCACTATCGAGAACCCACTCAGTGGCTTTGGGTTGATCATCCTGCAGATGAATTAGTGCAACTTACGATCTCATATACTTCATCAGTGAAGAATATGATATCAAGTTCATCAGATGAATTTCATTAGGCAGTATAAAAGATAAGCAGTATGAGGATGTGTGAAATGAAAGTTCATTTCGTCATGATTAGCCTGCGTCCTTTCAGGCATTTTTGTCAGCCCCCCAGCAAATTCTTCAGACGTTTAAAGCATGTCTGGAGACCTAACCCTGCAGAAGAAGTTAGTTCTTTTTCTTCACCACCCACATCTGAAGGGGTGGCAAAGAGTTCATCACTCTGCGAGCACCATATGAGAATGGTGGCATAGAGGCCAATCCATTTCATTTCACATAAGAGGGGTTAGGTTAAGCATATGAATAAGCAGAAAAATTCTTCGAGGACTTATGAACATATTGGTTTGAAGAATAATGCACATATTCATAGCCCTTAGCTCTACCTCATGAAACAGAGTTGTTAGCACGATGATAATCATATGAGGACTTTGATCCTTTTGAGGAATTTGATCCACGTGAGGAATTTGGTCCGTATGAGGACTTGGATCCATATGAAGAATTTGGTCCATATGAAGAGTTTGATCTGGGGTTCCTTTTCTTCACAGGTGGTGTCATGAGGACATTCACCTGAAGACTTTCAAGGCACTTCTTGGGAACCCAGATTTTCTTCATAGGGGAACCGTTCCTATGATTAGTGCCAACATATCTAGCAAATACTTCACCATTACGATTTTTGAACAGTTAATAGTTGAGTCAAATGACTCATCGGAAGAATGAGGAGATTCGGATGTAAAGCGGATAAGTTAGATGGATCAACTGGAGGTCCCTTTGCAAAGAACCCATGAGGTTTTGGGATCTGCTCGGGCTTCCAATATGTTCCATCGGCATTGAGTTTCCTCTCAAAGGCAATACCCTCTTTCCTAGGGTTCTGTTGAGGATCTGCTTTTAAGCACATCACAAAGAGTCTGTTGCCCTTTGAGGCTTTTGTACATGCTGTCATGTACAATTCCTTCAGCCTGCATCGTCAGTGATACTAGCAATGTCCTCAGATGAGGAATTAGTGATAGCAGAGGCAGGTGAAGAATTTGTAACAGTTGAAGCATTTGAACATTCAGGTGAAGAATTAGCAGATTCACGTTGAAGAATTAGCATGGAGGAACAAATTCTTCCTGAGAAGTGCTGATTTGTTGAGAAAGTAATGAATCGCGCTCCTTCTGAAGATCTTCATAACTCACTCTTAGCTTCTCAAGATCTTGCTTTCTTTGAAGAAATTCATAAGAAAGTTTCTCATGATCAGACAAGAGAGAGTTATGATGACCTTGAAGGTTGTCAAACCTAGATCAAGTCTCTGAAGATTTTCGATCGAGGGCTTTAGTGCGATCCATTTCTTCACCTAACATATCATCACTCTTATCTAGCATGTTTTGAACCTTTTCAAAAGCCCTTTGTTGTTTTACAGCAATCTTAGCAAGTTTTGAGTAATCGGGCTTTAGATCTTCATCGATTCATTTTCACTAGATTCGGAGGAGGTATATTTGAGTACCTTGGCACCCTTTGCCATGAAGCAATAGGTGGGAGCGTAGTCATCACTATCTTCATCAGCTTTGTTGGTGAGGTCATTTTCTTCAGAGTTGAAGATGGACTTCTTGTGAAAGCGATGGCGAGCTAGACTCGCCACACCGGACTCAGATTCTTAAAGCCTCCTCTTCCTCATGTTCCATGATTCAGCTTGAGTCCATTTCCTTGCCAATGAATGCGAGCCTTTTTGGAGCTGCTTTTCTTGTGAGAAGAGGGCTTTGAGGATTTTGATGATGAAGATTTCGATGATTTCTTCTTCTTCTTAGCGTCATCGTAACTGTAATCCTTGTGTTTCTTCTTCTTTAATTCCTTTTCCCAATCGAGGACAATCTTGGATGTAGTGACCAGGTTTCTTGCATTTGTGGCAAAGTCTTCTCTTATAGTCACCGGATGAGGAATCACCGCTTCTTGAGGATTTTCCAAAGCGACCACGCCTTGAGAACTTGAATTTCTTCACAAGTAGTGCTAGCTCCTGGCCTAATTCTTGAGGATCTCCAAGGCTACTACCGAGTCTTCACACTCAGATTTAGACACAGCCTTGGCCTTGAGGCACGTGTTTTCCATAGCTAGAACCATAGAGATCTCTCTTCAAAGAAGTCGGAACTCATGAGTATTTAGCCTCTCGAGGATATCAATTTGGATCAAGTGACTTGTAGTCAGACGCTCTTGTATCATCGGTGCGGAGTATCAAATGAGGAATCAAGCGATCTCAACAATTTCTTCACCACCTCATGGTCAGTGATGTCAGTGGCACCAAGCGCTTGAAGCTCATTTGAGATGTCAGTGAGGCGATCGAAGGTTTGTTGAACATTTTTGTTGTTGAGTCTTTTGAAGCGGTTGAAGAGATTGCGAAGAACATCAACTCGAGAGTCATGCTGAGTTGAGACTCCTTCATTTACTTTGGACAGCCTGTCCCAGATGAGCTTGGCAGTTTCCAAAGCACTCACTCTTCCATATTGTCCTTTGCTCAGATGACCACATATGATATTTTTTGCTTGAGAATCGAGTTGCTTGAACCTCTTCACATCGGCAGCATTCAGAGAAGGTGTGACTGAGGGAACACCATTTTCCACAACATACCAGAGATCGTTGTCATTGCTTCAAGATGCATTCGCACCTTGTTCTTCCAGTAGGGGTAGTCCGTCCCATCAAAGGTAGGACACCGTGCTGAGACCTTGATCATACCTACGGTCGACATAACTAAAACTCCAGGTGGTTAAACCAAAATCACACAAAACAAGGGAGTACCTTGCTCTGATACCAATTGAAAGTGCGTTATATCGACTAGAGGGGGGGTGAATAGGCGATTTTTATGAATTCTTCACTGAGGAAATTGCCGGTGAGGAAATTCCTTAGCAAAGAACTACTTGCAGCGGAATAAGTACTCAGAAGTAAGCATAAGAGAATGCGGGCATGGTCATCATGATGAAATGAAGACAATCAAAGAGTCTGAGAAAAGCGTAAACACAGGATAGCACAAGATGAAGACAAACAGACTGAAGAAATTGAACTGAGGAAATTGAGAAAGTCTTCAGTCAAAGTCTTCAAACACAGATATGAATGAACACTCAACAGTAATGAGGAAATGAGAGGCTTGAGGAAATAGAACCAGTAAGGTTGGTGAAGACAATGATTTGGTAGACCAGTTCCAACTGCTGTCTCAGTTGTACGTCTGGTTGGAGCGGCTGAGTATTTAAACTCGAGGACACAGGTCCGGACACCCGATCGCCGAAAGCATGCAGCTCGGGACACCAAGTCCTCACCGTATTCTCCTTGAACTAAGGTCACACAGACCTCGTCCAATCACTCGTGGTAAGTCTTCAGCGACTTCCAAACCTTCACAGACTTGGTCACTCGGCGATCCACAATTCCTCTTGGATGCTCTAGACCATGACGCCTAACCGTCTGGAAGAAGCACAGTCTTCAAAGGTAACAAGCGTCGGATCCACGCAGGATCAATCTCTTGATGATGCTCAATCACTTTGGGTTTGTAGGGGTTTGGTTTTTGGGTTTTCCTCACTCGATGATTTTCGCTCAAAGTCCTCGGAGGATGGGTTGCTCTCAAATGACAAGTGTCAAGTTTCTCTCGGAGCAGCGAACCAGCTAGTGGTTGTAGGGGGCGGCTATTTATAGCCTAGGGAGCAGCCCGACATGATAAGACATAAATGCCCTTCAATGATATTACCGTTAGGTGGATAAGATATTTTGGGACAGCTGGCGCGCAGCACAGCAACGGTCGGAAATTTGAATGTCAAATTCCTTAGGGCTATCATGTTCCTCACTGTGTAGGCAATCCATGATGGCGAATTCCTAACTCCTCGGTCGAACAAATTCTCGTGACCGGAAGAACTTCGTCTCACATCCTTTGAAGAAATTGTTGAATCGTATGAGATTTCCAAAGGCTTCACTCGAAGGGATTGGTAGGTGTAGGATTTTGAGTTGAGCATCACATGGAAATTTTTCCTTAGTATTTCCTCGACCCCCTTTAATAAAGACGGTGTTTCCTATGACTCAAGAAAGAGAAAAACGAAACTACGAAAACAAGAGTCTTCACGCTTCATGTTCCTCAAATGAATACCAAGTCTTCAAGGTCACACCAATTTCTTCACTTTCAAAGTCTTCAGAAAGTCTTCAAAATATCAAAGTCTTCAGTCGAAAAACTTCATTTTTAGGGGTTGACTTTCTCCGTAAATATCAAAATCCTCATAGACTTATAGACCTGTGTACACTCACAAACACATTAGTTTCTTAACCTATAAGTCTTCAATACACCAAAATCACTAAGGGGCACTAGATGCACTTACAATCTCCCCTTTTGGTGATTGATGACAATATAGGTTAAATTTTCAACGGGATAAACATATGAAGTGTAAATACTGATATTGAGGAATTTGATTGCAAGATATAGAAGAACTCCCGAAGATGTGCATAGTGAGGAATTTGCTTTTGAGGCAATGCACATTTGAAGAGTTGAATCATGGAGATCTCCCCCTATATCTTGTAATTCATACACGCATTTGACATATAATATGAAGAATTTAAAATGCATTATGAAATATGGTGCTTGATGAAATTCAGCAAGCGTGCAATAACATTAATGAGGAACAGGCATGCAAAATAACGCATCAAGAATATCAGAGCTCAAGATAATCAGAGCTCAGTGCATCAAAATTATCAAAGCATAGTGCACAGTGCATCAAAAGTATCAACGCACCATCGGGTTTAAGATTACAACTCGATCCAATAAAAGTTTCAGAAGAACGAGAGTTGTAACTTAACAAAAAATAAATTGCCCATATGATAGACCCGCTTGAAGACTAACTCAAATTTCTCCCCCTTTGTCATCGAATGACCAAAAGGATCGAAACTGAGGACTAACGCCCCTGAAGAATTTCAAGTTGAAGAAGGAGCGCCAGCGTTGTTGGGGTCGGTTGTTGTAGTAGGGCCTGCGGCAGTGTCGTCCAACTCTACATTTTCATCAGTGTCGCGCGATGAAGAATAGGAGCTGGCCACCAAGGAAGGAACTTTGACCTTCTTGTATTTCTTTGGAGGAGGTGCAGACCAGTCAAATTCTTCCTTGAGTCCCATTGTCGCCGATTCTTCCGCCGTAGACATTTGAAAGAACAGCCAGTGCGTTTGAAGGTTTCATGGAGGTAGTAGTGGTTTTTCTTCACTACATTGTGTGTAGAGGTCCTGTTGTGAAGAATTGAACCAAACTGACGCTTGACCCATTTATGATTGCGATCAACCTTCTGATGAAGACTGAGGAGCAACTCACGATAAGTCATCACCACAGGTCGTAGCTTGAGGACTTTGCTTGACCGAGGTATTTGGCGAGTCATGTGTGGCAGAGTCATCATTGGTGGAGTAGGATGCTGCTTGCTAAACTGTCCATCCAATGGACGAATGCCTTCATCGATCACCGCAGTAGCCTTGCCCTTGTCATCAGCTGAGGTAAATGTCCGTTTGAGGACTTCAATCGGGGGCAAGTAGCTGCAGTGGTTCAGAGTATCAGCCTTGTAATTGAGTGAAGACCTTGTCCTGATGAATCTCATTATCCAAGGCGCATAAGGCTTCAGCTCAAATCGTGACATAGCAATGTTTGCCAGAGTCCTCATGAAGAAATAATGGAAGTTGACGTGAACGCCATGTATGATGTTGAAAAGCATATTCTTCATGATGCCAACGACTTCTTCATCATTTGAGTCGTGGACTTTGATAGGACTCATTGTCTTCGTCGTAATCCGATAGACGATCCGAGGCACATACAATAATTCCTTGACGAGGAATTTGGTTCTTGGGGCCTGCCTTGGCTTCAATGGCTTCATCAAAGACTTGCATATAGTGATTTGAAAGTTCAGGTTCGTTGTAGATACAACGAGCACCATCAAGTGGAGGACTGAGTGGTAGAGCACGCGAAGCAATTCGATTCTTGATGCCTTGTAGTGAGTATTTTCAGACATCCAGTCTAATACCCATGAGTTCACGTCTTCACCGTCTCTGGTGATGTGCAGCGTTGCATAGAATTGAAGAATGAGTTCTTCATTCCAATCACAGATATCAGTGCAGAAATTTAGAAGTCCCGCGTCGTGAAGAACACTGAGGACTGGCTCGAAGCCTGGAAGAGACTCCATGTCCACATGAGGAATATGTGCATGATCGAAGACTTTGTCTTTGTTGAAGAGCACTGAGGAATAGAAATTGGCTTGGCTGGCAGTCCAGAAACGCCTCTTCCTTATGCGAGCAGAATCATGTGGATTGTAATCGATGAAGAATACGTGCTTTCGTGAAGAAGTCTTCAGCCTTGAACTTTGCTTTGTTGAGAAGGGATTCTTTGGCTTTGGCGGTGGAGTGTCGATGAGTTGCATCACGACCTCTGGAATCGAAATCTCTTGATCTTCAGGCTGAGGAATTTCTTGTTCCTCAACAGGTGCAGTCTGAGGATCAGCAGCAAGAGGTTCATCAGCGCTAGTGGCTGGAATTTCTTCATGGACAGATGAAGTGGGATGAGTTTCTTCAGAGCCCATTTTAACTGTTGGATCAGGGTTCTGAGGTATCTGTTGGATTGGGGTGAAGAGTGGAGAATTTGGATGCTGACTTTCCCAAAAGTCATCGTTCATCACTGGCGTTGTGCTTCCAATATCCACATCTTCTTCAATTTCCTCAACACCGCCTCTTCATTGTGAACTTAGGTATAGGCGAGGAAATGATTGGGGTTGAAGGGATTGCTTCCACTTCAATTTCTTCATCAATCTGCTCGTGAAGCGGCAGAATGATTTTCTTCATCGATCCGCTTGGGATCACATAATCTTCATCAAAAGGAACAAGGTCCTTTGATGGAATTGAGGAAATTGGAACATCATCAATAGGATTTTCAAAGGAGCTGGTCATTGACTTCATTTTCTTCGCAGCCGAAGAATTTGACGGAGCTGATGCTTTTTCGTTTCTTCACCGCAGCTCGTTCTCGCAGCCTTTGGTCTTCTTCACATCGAGGCGGATGGAAGAATTGGAGTTGGTGTTGGCGCAGGAGGAACCGAGGAATCTTGTTGATTTTCCTCAGCGCAATGGCGATGCGTTGCCCTGTCTTGTTCAGTTTCTTGAGCGCACCACTAGTGGATGCCACAGTAATTTCTTCAATTTGGAATGGGATCATCAGCCCTGGAACTAGCATTTTCTTCAGCAGCCTGAACTTCATCAGCGGTGCTGGCATGTTCTTCAGTCTGCTGAGCTGAGGCTCCAGCTTGAGGAATTTCATGTTGCGTTGGGGCTGCAACATTGGTGAATTTCTTCGTCAGGTTGACGAATCTGACTTTGGCTCCTTGCCAATCAGCATAATAAGCATCAAAGTTTTGCTGAGGACTTGGATTTCATTTTGGACCATGAGAAGTTCCTCGGGTGTCATTCTGACAACGTTTTTCTTCAGGAACTTCTCCTTTCTATATTGAGCTTTCTTGATCTCTCTTGCCTTTTCAAACTTCCATTTCTCTTCAGTGATGAAATGGGTCAGCATATGACTTTGTCCAGGGGTTAGATGAACATCTGGCATAGGAGTGTTTGGATCCTTGTGCCAGAGATCAATGTAATCGAGGATTTTCCTCGGATCCAACAGCAGTGGCACAGATGTGCCTTTGGCTCTAGCGGCCCTTTCTTGGCGGTCTCTGATGATTTCCACAAGTTCATCATCATCAGCCTCATCATCTTCAGGTGGCTCTTGGAAGGCGACCTGTTTCTTCTTGGGACTAGGCCGATGACCTCGTCCAGCTGTGGCCTTAGTCTTCAGCAGAGTCGGGCCAGATGAAGTCTTTGGTGCAGCTGAGGAACTTGCTGAAACACCAGAGGCAATGGAGAAGCCTATAGTCCTTTGGCACGTGGCCAGATGCACAGGTGCTGAGGACTTTGTCGGAACTGCTGAGGACTTGGGAGGAGTTGCTGAGGACTTTGAAGGAGCTGAGGATTTTGGAGGAGCAGGGGCAGCATGAGGAATTGGCCATGAGGGCACAGCTGAGGAACTTGGCCGTGAGGGCACTATTGGTGAAGCAATTAGCTTGTGTGCGGGCTTCTTTGCCATAGATTTTCTTGGCTTGACAGAGGCCTCGAGGCAGCAGTGAGTGAGTCCTCATTGAATTTCCTCACCGCCTCGTTGGCTTGTCTTGCCAACTTGGCTTGGCGCTGGCCCATTCTTCAGAAAGTCCTCACCACGCTTGATGGTGGGGTCACTTCTTGACCAGGTGCCAATGGAGCTCTTGGGCATGGAGGACTGCGAATTTCTTCATGTACTTTGGAGTTACATATCGGTACTCCTCCATTCCCTTGCCCATCTCCGCTCAATCCTTTGAATGCGCACCTTGCGCTGATTTTTGTTTTCTTTGCGAACTCGGCTTCATCAGGTGTGCAATAATCAGCATATATTTCCTCAGGGATTTCAAACGCGGTCATGACCTCAGGCCTCTTTCCTCCTTTCTGTGGCTTCTTTCCTTCTGCCATATTCTTCAGCTGAGGAATTTGAACAAATAAATGCCCTTCAATGATATGACCGTTAGGTGGATAAGATATTTTGGGACAGGCCAAGAAAGACAAAGAACGGTCGGAAATTTGAATGTCAAATACCTCAGGGCTATCATGTTCCTCACTGTAGGCAATGCGCGTATGGCGAATTCTAACTCCTCGGTCGAACAAATTCCTCAATGACCGGAAGAACTTCGTCTACATCACATCAAGAAATTGACTGAGCTGTATGAGATTTCCAAAGGCTTCACTTTCGAAGGGATTGGTAGGTGTAGGATTTTGAGTTGAGCATCACATGGAAATTTTCCTTAGTATTTCCTCGACCCCTTCTTAACGACGGTGTTTCCTATGACTCAAGAAAGAGAAAAACGAAACTACGAAAACAAAAGTCTTCACGCTTCATGTTCCTCAAATGAATACCAAGTCTTCAAGGTCACACCAATTTCTTCACTTTCAAAGTCTTTAGAAAGTCTTCAAAATATCAAAGTCTTCAGTCGAAAAACTTCATTTTTAGGGGTCGACTTTCTCCGTAAATATCAAACTCCTCATAGACTTATAGACCTGTGTACACTCACAAACACATTAGTTTCTTAACCTATAAGTCTTCAATACAGCAAAATCACTAAGGGGCACTAGATGCACTTACAATCATGCATATCCCCCGGTTGAGGTAGAGGAACATCCTCCTCCTCCGAGCTTGAATCATCCACCCTCATCAAGTGAGCGTCCTCCTCGTCATGTGTAGTTCTACCAGAAGGGGATAGGTCCCCGTAGGTCTTTGGGTCAGCAATAGGATGTGATGCATAGCTCTCTCCATCGGAGTCTTGGGACGACATATTTTCAGAACTGCGCCGGAAACAGTAGGAAAAGAAAACAGAGGATTTCTCCGCGATACGGTGATCAACAGGTTTGGGAAGTATATATAATTTCTTTTATCTTGGGGGACAAGTAAACGTTAGAAAAACGGAGTCCAGAAGATGTCCCAGGTGGGCACAACCCACCTGGGTACGCTTCCTAGAAGTTTCTTTATTTCCTAATTTTCTAAATATTCCAAAACAGACAAAAAATATTTTTGCAGATTTTTCGGAGTCCGTTTACTTACCGTATCACGTACCTCGTTATTTTGACAATTTTGGAGTGTTCCGGAAGGACTCATTTATGTGTTCTTCCGGTGTCAAAGTTTGGATACTATTACTTTCAACATTAATGGGCGTACCTGAGATATAATATTTTATTCGTTGCCCATTGACAACCTTCGGGTTAGTACCTTCAGAATTATTTATTTTGATGGCTCCAGACCGATAAACCTCCTCGATAACATAGGGGCCTTCCCATTTTGAGAGGAGTTTTCCTGCAAAGAATCTGAAACGAGAGGTGTACAAAAGAACATATTCTCCGACTTTAAACTCACGCTTTTGGATTCTTTTGTCATGCCATCTTTTAACTTTTTCTTTGACTAATTTTGCATTTTCATAAGCTTTGGTTCTCCATTCATCTAATGAGTTAATATCAAATAACCTCTTTTCACCAGAATCATAATTGAGCTCTTTGATGGCCCAATATGCTTTATATTCTAACTCAAGAGGCAAATGACAAGCTTTTCCATAAACCATTTTATAAGGAGACATACCCATAGGATTTTTTATAAGATGTTCTGTAAGCCCAAAGTGCATCATCTAACTTCTTAGACCAATTCTTCCTGGACCTATTGACAGTCTTTTGCAAAATTAATATTATTTCTCTATTGCTAAGTTCAACTTGACCACTAGACTGCGTATGATAAGGTGATGCAATTATATGGTTAACATCATACTTGGCAAGCATTTTATGGAAAGCACCATGAATAAAGTGTGAACCACCATCGGTCATTAAATATCTAGGGACTCCAAACCTTGGGAAAATAACTTCCTTAAGCATTTTAATAGAGGTGTTGTGATCAACACTACTGGTTGGAATAGATTCTACCCATTTAGTAACATAATCAACAACAACCAAAATATGTGTATACCATTAGAGGAAGGAAAAGGTCCCATGTAAGCAAATCCCCAAACATCAAATGGTTCAACAGCAAGTGAATAATTCATAGGCATTTCTTGACGCTTATCGATATTACCTACTCTTTGACATTCATCACAAGATAAGATGAACTTACGAGCATCCTTGAAGAGAGTAGGCCAATAAAATCCAGATTGCAATACCTTGTGAGCAGTTCTATCTCCACCATGATGCCCTCCATAAGCTTCGGAGTGAAATTTTCATAAGATTTGTCCATGTTCATGCTCAGGTACATAACGTCTAATAATACCATCTACTCCTTCTTTATAAAGATGTGGGTCATCCCAAAAGTAATGTCTTAAATCATAGAAGATATTTTTCTTTTGTTGGTATGTAAAGCTAGGTGGTAAATATTTAGCAACAATGTAATTAGCATAATCAGCATACCAAGGAGTATTATGAGCAACATTTATTGCAGCTAACTGCTCATCAGGAAAACTATCATCAATAGGTAGTGGGTCACCAGGCACATTTTCAAGCCTAGATAAATTATCAGCTACGGGGTTCTCAGCTCCTTTTCTATCAATGATATGTAAATCAAATTCTTGTAACAAGAGAATCCATCGAATAAGTCTAGGTTTAGCATCTTTCTTTTCCATAAGATATTTAATAGTAGCATGGTCTGTGTGAACAGTTACTTTGGAATCAACAATATAAGGTCTAAATTTGTCACAAGCAAACACCACTGCTAAGAATTCCTTTTCAGTAGTAGCATAATTTCTCTGAGCACTGTCTAGAGTTTTACTAGCATAATGAATAACATTTAGTTTCTTATCAACTCTTTGTCCTAGAACAACACCAACAGCATAATCACTAGCATCACACATAATTTCAAAAGGCAAGTTCCAATCAGGTGGTTGAACAATAGGTTCAGAAATTAAGGCTTTCTTGAGTGTCTCAAAGGCTTGTAAACAATCATCATAAAAAACAAAAGGAATATCCTTTTGCAAAAGATTCGTAAGAGGCCTAGAAATTTTAGAAAAGTCTTTGATAAATCTCCTATAGAAACCAGCATGACCTAAGAAACTACGAATACCTTTTATATCTTGAGGACATGGCATTTTCTCAATTGCATCAACCTTAGCTTTATCCACTTCAATACCTCTTTCAGAACTTTTATGACCCAAGACAATGCCTTCATTAACCATAAAGTGGCACTTCTCCCAATTCAAGACAAGATTTGTTTGTTCACATCTCTGCAAAACTCGATCAAGATTGCTTAAACAATCATCAAAATACTTCCCATAAACAGAGAAGTCATCCATGAAAACCTCAACAATATTTTCACAAAAGTCAGAGAATACAGAAGTCATACATCTTTGAAAGGTAGCAGGTGCATTACATAAGCCGAAAGGCATACGTCTATAAGCATAAGTTCCAAAGGGACAAGTAAAAGTGGTATTTTCTTGATCAGATTGAGAAACAGGTATTTTTGAAAAACTAGAATATCCATCAAGGAAGCAAAAATATATGTGTGCTTAGATAATCATTCAAGCATTTGATCAATAAAAGGTAGAGGGTAATGTAACATCCCAAATTTTCAATTTGGAATGTTATACATTAGGTCATCATGCATATCATATTTTTCTCGCATTTTCCGATCCTAGAAAATTTCACGCAACTCAAGGACCCTCGGAGAGAGTTGGAAGTTTCATTATTTTCATATTTGGGATTTCTCAAATATTGAAAATAGGATCATTGGATTTATTTAATTATCTTCATAAAGTTTTTCCTATAAAAACTTAAGAGAGGGAATAATATGACTTTCCCAATATTTAGGAAAAATGGAGATATTATAAATAAATAAAAATTTGGTTTTGGAAGATTTATTTTGCTTAGGCAAAAATGAGCATTTTTAAAATATATGCATGTTTGCCGTTTTTAAAGTTCATTTTGTTCGACTCATTTTTTGGAGTCGGGGAAAATTAATTTTATTAAAATCGGAGTTCGTTTGGTATTTTTTTTAATCCGTTTTGTTTTGTTAAAAAAACTGCGTGCCCCCCTGGCCAAGGCCCGGCCACCAGCCGGCGCCCGGCCCAGTCCGCCCACCTCCCTCTCTCACTCACAAGACGCCACGCTGTGCCCCGCCAAGACGCCACCCACCGCCGCCTGTCCGGCTCGGACACGACGCCACGCCTGGCCCCTTCCCAAGCCTAACCCCCCCCCTTCTATTTATACCGCGCCCCCTCCTCTCCCCTCAACCCGCCCACGCCGACCTCCACCAGCCGCCCGTGCCGGAGCCACCTGGTTCTCGCCGTCATGGGAACCGGAACCCCTCGCCGCCCTCCAGGCCCGCCGCCACCCACCGCCCGTCGCCCGACCCACGGAGCCCGCTTTGAGCCGAGCCGTGAGCAGCCGGAGGTAGCCGCCGCCCCGATCCGATCCGGTTTTTTTTAAAAAGACCGATCCGTTTTTTTTTGCGATGTTCGGTTTTTTTTTCAAAAAAACCTAGATGGTTTTATTTTTTTCGGTTTTCTTATTTAGTGAACGTTCACCGACCCGTTCGTTTCAATGAACGTGTTCGTTGGATTAGTTCTGTTAACGAACGTCCGTTATTTAATCCGTTAAATGCGTTTCTTTTAAATCGGATTTAATCCATTATTTTTGATTCGATTTACGATCCGATTTTCAAATCTGTTTTATTTCTTGCTCGTTTATCGGAATCAGGTGATTCAAGCGCCTGGAGTTTTGTTACGAAACCGCCGTTCCGACTAACCTACTTACACAGAGTTTTGCCACTGTAAAATTTTGACTTAATTTCAGATTGCTAAACCGAGTCGTTCTCTCTCGAGTTCCGACTTTCGATGCTTTATTTGATTCGATTCTTTTGCAACCAGGGTTCTTAAGTTGAACTATCTGGTTAGATCTTTTACTCGAGATTTCCCTGTGCATTAGATGAGTACTTATTGTATGCTTGTTGTTTGTCTGAGTTAGATCACACGGAGTGCGACGCTTGTTACTTGAATCTCTAGGACTCATGGATCATCGACAAGGCAAGTAACACTTTGATCATGCATTTTCTACTACCCAGTTTTATGCATGAGATCAACCCTCACACACTTGCATGTTTAGGATATAATTAAATTGTGGGATGGGAAGTAGATTGAGGTAGTACCTATTACCTGTTTTACTTATGAAACCTTGGGAGTTACTTCTACGTTTGCTTAATTATGCCATGCTATGCTAGTAGACGTGGATTGGGTGAGTGAATATCCATGACAGATGTGAGATTGTTATTTAATGGTTTATTTAAGGTGGCAACCTAAACACACATCTGGGTGGATTGAGGCACCTGGTTTCTATCAGGACTTACTGTTTTTCTTGGACCGCCACCTGTGCTCAAAGGGATCATAAGATTATTCAAACTAGAAACTTCCGTGTGCAGCCACAAGCCAATTATGGGCTCTGGCATAGTTGACTAAGTTGTGCGAACTCTTACGGGTAGACTAGCGAGATGTAGGGGAAAGCAGGTGTACCGGTCTACCCACAAGTAAGGTGCTAAGCGCTTACGAAAGACTGTGTCTCGGTCATCCGTCTCTCAAACACCATGTAGTGCGAGAACCAAACGGAGGCGATCGAGTCTTGTGGGGAAAAGTGCGCAAACCTCTGCAGAGTGTAAAACTAATCATGATTAGCCGTGTCCCCGGTTATGGACAGATCTTGAGTATCTAGTACTTGAATATCATGTGAATCTCAACATGTTACTTCTAATAATAAAGTTATTGGGTTTTAATGAGTACTTTTTAATTGGGATTGAGGATGTCAACCATTCTCAATGTTTAACAACCACCATGATAGTTAAATAAAATTATTCCTTTGATGTAGGGAAAAACCAGCTTTATGCAAAAATGTAACCAGAGAGCCTTACCACCAGCCATATATGCATGTAGTATAGGCTTGTTGCTTCATTGTTCTCTATGTGTTACATTGCCGGCATATTCCATGTCTTGACCGTTTTGGGCTGCAACTTTCACGCTAGACTTTTCGCATTTACGCAGTAAGGTGTTAGGTCGTGGTTCTATACTCGGTGATGCCGATGGAGTTGATGGACTCACTTGTCTTCCAAGCCTTCCGCTGTTATTATTAGATGGCCTTAAGCCATATTATTGTATTAAGTTCCCTTGTGGACAACGATGTAATAAGTGTGTGATTGCTACTCGCTATAAATCCTTGAAATCTTGTGTGGTGTCAAAGATTATCGATCTAGGGATGACATCGAGCACGAGCACTAGATCCATTCGAATGCAGTCGCTGGTGTAATGATCTTTTCTAGTTGCTTTGTTTAATTTTCTAAAATCAACTACCATTCTATAACCTGTAACAATTCTTTGTGGAATAAGTTCATTCTTATCATTAGGAACAACAGTTATACCTCCTTTCTTAGGGACACAATGAACATGACTCACCCATCTACTATCAGCTATAGGAAATATTATACCTGCTTCCAGAAGTTTTAATATTTCCGTTCTCTTACCACTTCTTTCATCTTCGGATTTAACCTACGTTGGTGATCAACAACAGGTTTAGCATCAGGTTCCATATTAATTTTGTGCTGACATAGAGTGGGACTAACGCCCTTTAAATCATCAAGAGTATATCCAATAGTAACTTGGTGCTTCCTTAGAACTTTCAATAATCTTTCTTCTTCATGTTCTGAAAGGTTAGCACTAATAATAACAGGATATATCTTCTTTTCATCAAGATAAGCATATTTCAAAGTGTCTGGCAATTGTTTTAATTCAAACACGGGATCACCTTTAGGTGGAGGAGGACCTCCTAGAGTTTCAATAGGAAAATTGTGTTTAAGCAGAGGGCGTTCTTCAAAGAAAATCTTATCTATTTCATTTCTTTCATGCATATGTAAATCATTTTTATGGTCTAGCAAATATTATTCTAAAGGATTAGTAGGTGGTACAGCAACATAAGCAAGACCAATTAATTCATCCTTACTAGGAAATTATTTTTCATGAAGCTTTCTACTAAACTTGGAAAATTAAACTCATGAGACTCATCACCAAAACTTACACCGATGGTTTGTTTCTCACAGTCTATTTTAGCATTAACGGTGTTCAAGAAAGGTCTACCAAAGATAATGGGACAAAAATCATCTTGTGGGAAACCAAGAACAAGAAAATCAGTAGGGTATTTTATTTTCCCACACAAGACTTTGACATCTCTAACAATCCCAATTGATGATATAGTGTCTCTATTAGCAAGTTTAATAGTAACATCTATGTCTTCTATCTCTGCAGGTGCTATGTCTTTCATAATTTCTTGATATAAGGTGTAAGGAATAGCACTCACACTAGCACCTATGTCACATAAACCATGATAACAGTGATCTCCTATTTTAACTGAGATGACGGGCATGCCAACAGCAGGTCTATGTTTATCCTTTTTTTATCAGGTTTGGCATTTCTAGCAGCTTCTTCACAAAAGTAAATAACATGCCCATCCATATCTTCTTCCAAGAGATCTTTAACCATAGCAATACTAGGTTCCACTTTAATTTGTTCATCAGGTTTAGGTGTTCTAATATAGCTTTTGTTAACCATAGTTGAAACTTTAGCATGTCCCTTCATCCTAACAGGGAAAGGTGGTTTATCAATATAAGCAGAAGGAACAATTGGATCAACATTGTAAAGTATAGTTTCTTCTTTAACTGGTACCGGTTCTTTGATTTCTTCTTTAATGGGTGGGTGATATTTAAACCACTTCTCTTTAGGGAGATCAACATGAGTAGCAAATGATTCACAAAAGGAGGCTACTATCTGAGAGTCAAGTCCATATTTAGTGCTAAACTTTTGAAAAGCATCGGTATCCATAAAAGATTTAACACAATCATACTTAAGTTTAATACATGACTCTTTACCTTTGTCGAGTTCCCAATCTTCAGAGTTGCATTTAATTCTTTCCAAAAGATCCCACTGGAATTCAATAGTCTTCTTCATAAAAGAACCAGCACAAGAAGTATCAAACATGGTTTGATCATTACGAGAAAGCCGAGCATAAAAGTTATGGATAATATTTTCTCTTGAGGGCTCATGATTGGGGCATGAATATAACATTGACTTAAGCCTCCCCCAAGCTAGAGCGATACTTTCTCTTTCACGAGGCCAAAAATTATATATATAATTCCGATCACGATGAACTAGATGCATAGGACAATTTTTTTGATGGAACTCCAATTTCAAACGGTTCCAACTCCAAGATCCAGTATCATCGCATAGCCTATACCATGCCAACGCTTTTCCCTTCAAAGATAAAGGGAAAACCTTCTTCATAACTTCATCTCCGGGTAAAACTGCAAGCTTGAACAATCTACAATTTTTTTCTACATATATCAAGTGCATATCAGGATGTTCGGTTCCATCTCCTGCATAAGGATTAGCTAGCAGTTGTTCTATCATACCCAAAGGAATTTCATATTGAATATTTTCAGTAGGTGTAGTAGGTTGAGAGGTAGCTAATTGTGGTTCCGGTCAAGGTGAAGATACCCCGAACAAACCCCTCAAAGGATTGTTTTCCATAGTAACAAGTGACAATAAATTTCAGCACACTATATAAATGTTTCCTTACCAAATTCCACTTACCAAAGGCGCTTCACTCCCCGGCAATGGTGCCAGAAAATAGCCTTGATGACCCACAAGTATAGGGGATCAATTGTAGCTCTTTTGGATAAGTAAGAGTGTCGAACCCAACGAGGAGCAGAAGGAAACGACAAGTGGTTTTCAGCAAGGTAATGTCTGCAAGTGCTGAAATTGTAAGTAGCGGAGTAGTTTGATAGCAAGGTAATTTGTAACGAGCAAGTAAAGATAGTAGTAACAAAAGTGAAGCAAGATAGCCCAATCCTTTTGAGGCAAAGGACAGGCCAAAACGGTCTCTTATGATAAGCAAAGCGTTCTTGAGGGTACACGGGCATTTCATCTAGTCACTTTCATCATGTTGGTTTAATTCGTGTTCGATACTTGGATAATTTGATATGTTGGTGGACCGGTGCTTAGGTGTTGTTCTTACTTTAACAAACCTCCTACTTATGATTAACCCTCCCGCAAGCATCCGCAACTATGAGAAAATTGTTAAGAATAAATTTAACCATAGCATTGAACTTTTGGATCCAATCGGTCCCGTACGAAATAGCGCATAAACTAGGGTTTAAGCTGCTGTCACTCTCGCAATCCATCATCGATATCTAATCGCTACTCCACAATGCATTCCCTTAGGCCCAAATATGGTGAAGTGTCATGTAGTCGACGTTCACATGACACCACTAAGGGAATGACAACATACATCTCTACTCTTATAAAAGACTGAGTTGGTGATGATGGTCTGCCTGCCATCGTGTAATATAGGCCGTCCGATCTATATCTAACGGATAGAAAGCAAACTATGACAATTTTACAAAAAGATACCCGCACCTCTCTCCACACTTGCAGATAAGGACTTCTCTTGTTCATCATTTTCTCTCACAAGATAAACTACTCATACAAATGCATCTTGATGTTCCGTGCAACGCACGGGCATCTTGCTAGTACTATCAAAATATCGAACACATATCAAGTTCACATGATTACTTGCAACATGATTTCTCCCGTGACCTCAAGAACAAATACTCACAAATGATAATAATGCTCAAGATCAGAGAGGTATTAAATAGCATAATGGATCTGAACATATAATCTTCCACCAAATAAACCATATAGTAATCAACTACAAGACGTAATCAACACTGCTAGTCACCCACAAGCACCAATCTATAGTTTTGCTAACAAGATTGAACACAAGAGATGAACTAGGGTTTGACATGAGATGGTTTTGTTGAAGATGTTGATGGAGATTGCCCTCCCCAAGATGGGAGAATTGTTGGTGATGATGATGACGATGATTTCCCCCTCCCGGAGGGAAGTTCCCACGGCGGAATCGCTCCACCGGAGGGAAAAAGTGCTCCTGCCCAAGTTCTGCCTCGAGACGGCGGCGCTCCGTCCCGAAAGTCCTATCCTTATTTTTTTCTAGGTCAAAATGACCTATATACCAGAAGATGGGCACCGGAGGTGGGCCTGGGTGAGCACAACCCACCAGGGTGCGCCTGGGCTCCCTGGTGTGCTCAGGTGGGTTCTGCCCACCTGGTGGGCCCCCTCTGGTAGTTATTTGCTCCAATATTCTTCAAATATTCCATAAAAATTCTCCATGAAGTTTCAGCTTGTTTGGAGTTGTGCAGAATAGGTGGCCTGATGTAGCTTTTCCAGGTCCAGATTTCCAGCTGCAGGAATTCTCCCTCTTTGCGTGTACCTTGCATATTATGAGATAAAAGGCATTAGAATTACTCCGAAAAGCATTATTATGGATAAAGACATCTTAAATAACAGTAAGAAAACACGATGCAAAATGGACGTATCAGACCCTTAGGTCTATGGTGGAGTACTCACGCATAATCGGAGAGGCACCAATGAGGATGATGAACCCCTCCGTGATGGTGTTAGAATTGGATCTCGTGGTTCTGGAACTTCATGATGACTAGAATTGAGTTTCATTGACTCCTCTAGGGTTTCTGGAATATTTGGGAATTTATAGGGTGAAGAGGCGGCGCAGGAGGTCTCCATGGGGACCACAACCCCCTGGGCGCGCCCTGGTGGGTTGTGCCCCCCACGGGCCTCCCCTCTGGTACTTTCTTGGCCCCTTAGGTGTCTTCTAGTACACACAAAATCTCCAAAAAAATCGATGCGTTTGGACTCCGTTTGGTACTTATATTCTGCGAAGTAAAAAACAAGCAAAAACATCAACTAGCACTGGGCACTATGTCAATAGGTTAGTCCCAGAAAATGATATAAAGTTGCTATAAAATGAATATTAAACATCCAAGAATGATAATAAAATAGCATGGCACTGTAGAAAAATTATAGATACGTTGGAGACGTATCAATCTATACTTGGAGGCAATTGAGCCTAGTGCATGGTGTAGGGCCTTCTTCAGAGAACTTCCCAAGTGTGACTTGCTTCTGAACAAGAAGGATCATTGCCAACACACAGGTACAACCATACTTTCGTTGCTAATTAAATTAGTACATGTCTACAAACTATTATTTTATGCAAATATAAATGCATCCTCATCCACAAGTTCGGTTGCATCTACCGTTCATGATGTTAGCCAGCATAACCTATCATTGTTCCATGTTTTGATGCAAGATGTACGTTACTTAGCTTATTGATAGTTCTGCTACACATCATTTCTTAGTGCTTGTTTTTTCGGACTGATTGCACCTCCTCTTCTAGGTTCTAGGAACACAACAATCCCAGGTTGCACCTCCTCCTTCTCTTCCAGAGAACAGTTTCATTGCAAGACATAGGGATGCACTGCTGTGGAGATCAACGAAAGCAACCACACATGTGGCAGGAGTGAAGAAAAAGAAGAATTCCAAAGAAAAGGAGAAAGAAAATGTGGTTCCTAGGAAAAAGAATTAGATTCTAAAGTGATGATATTGCTTCATTTTGGATAGGCATAGAAGGCAACAAAGTGATGATGCTATTTATTTTGGTAGTTACTAAATTTTGCTAGAGATGTTGCAAACTCAATTCGTATTATTTTGGTAGTTATGTATTGATGGTCAAGTTGATAGTGTTCTGTTGCTATGTTGTTATGTTGACAATGTGATATGACATGCTAAGGTCATGTTCCCAAATGATGTGATCACTTATTCTGCCAGCTTTTTGAATCTTTTGAATTGTAATGTTAAAACTGGTACAAAATGAATTGCAATGCTTAGACAAAGAGGGCGGCGGAGAGGAAATACCATATAAATGGTTCCCAAGCTTCGGCAGTGAGAAATCTTCCTGCACGCTAGCATAGTCGACTAAAATGGACACGTGAGCAGGTGGGGGTGCGTTTAGTACCTCTGGTGCACAACTTAAATTTTTTTGGGACCCAAATATTCAGTTTCAAAGTTTTAGGACCCAAATATTACACTTGGTATTCAGAAAATTTTATAATATTATCCTAGTCTACGTATGCTTGGAAAACCAAAATACTGGATTAAAATAGACATATTCTGCAAAGGGTGCTGTTTACTGAAACAGAAAAAGGAATAACTATCAAACAATGGGGATAGGGCATCGTCAAAAAATCATGGGATCACATCATATCTACCAATAGTTGGTAGATGAAATGCGAGTATGATCACAAAAAGAAGCAAATTCAGAGTATAAGCCAACATTGTCATACTACTTGTATTTTTCTGAAATATGTTTAAGAATGTCGATCATATCATGACATGCCTTGCAAAGTGAAGAACAAATAAAGTTCAAAGATGTGGATGTGATCTAAATAAACATACACCACAAATTGAAGAACTTTTGATTGTCATGTAGCTGAAATCGGTGTATCCAAGTGCCACTTTGAAAGGATCGATATGGTTGACTAGAGGGGGGGTGAATAGGCAACTAACAATTTTTAGCTTTTCTTTACCAAATTAAACTTTGCATCAAAGTAGGTTGTCTAGATATGCAACTAGGTGGACAACCTATATGATGCAACAACCTAAACACACAAGCAAGCAATGAATATAACACAAATAAGCTTGCACAAGTAAAGGGATGAGATAACCAAGAGTGGAGCCGGTGGAGACGAGGATGTGTTACGAAGTTCCTTCCTTTTGAGGGGAAGTACGTCTCTGTTGGAGGCGGTGTGGAGGCACAATGCTCCCCAAGAAGCCACTAGGGCCACCGTATTCTCCTCACACCCTCACACAATGCGAGATGCCGTGATTCCACTATTGGTGCCCTTGAAGGCGGCGAATCAACCTTTACAAACAAGGTTGGGGCAATCTCCACAACTTAATTGGAGGCTCCCAATGACACCACGAAGCTTCACCACAATGGACTATGGCTTCACGGTGACCTCAACCATCTAGGGTGCTCAAACACCCAAGAGTAACAAGATCCGCTAGGGATTAGTGGAGGGAATCAAATTTCTCTTGGTGGAAGTGTAGATCGGGGCCTTCTCAACCAATCCCGAGCAAATCAACAAGTTTGATTGGCTAGGGAGAGAGATCGGGCGAAAGATGGAGCTTGGAGCAACAATGGAGCTTAGGGCTGGAAGAGGTAGTCAACTAAAGGTAGAAGACGACCCTTTTATAGTGGTGGACGAAATCCAACCGTTATCCACTTAACCAGCCCGCGACACGTGGTACTACCGCTCCAGAGGTGCGGTACTACCGCAAGGCCACGCGGTACTACCGTATGACCACAAGATCGCCGCAGCAGTTAGCTGGGGCTAGAGCGAGCCTAACAGGGGGCAGTACTACCGCCAGCGCGGTAATACCGCTCCCCCTTGCGGTACTACCGCAAGGCAGGAAAGCCCTATCCTGGGAAGGGCGCGGATGAATAAAATTACATCCGTGGCTACTTCCGCTGGAAAACAAACGGTGCAAAAATCCGACACGGTACTACCGCTGGAGAGCAGTACTACCGCGTGGCTGCTGGATCAGACCGCGCACGGTACTACCGCGCACGAGGCACGGTACTACCGCCGAGGCGCGGATGTAAAAAATTACATCTGCCCCTACTACCGCAACGCAGTGGTACTTGGCCTGGGGGCCAGAGTAGTACGGCCCCAGAGGATCGGTACTACCGTGGGCTCCCGCGGTACTACCGCGCCTGAGCCACGGGTACTATGAGGTGCCTGCGGTACTACCGCTCAAGGAGCAGTACTACCGCATAAGCACAAAGACAGCCAAGACAATCGCAAAAGAGGATAAACGGGGATGCTCCAAAGTGCAAGGGAAAGGTGGAGACAAGGAAGGAACGTGTACCGATGATTCCACCCAAACCTTTCCGACGCGGACCCCCTCTTAATAGTACGGCTTTCCTACGACTCAAATCCACCAAAAAGAAACGTAGAGAAACACCGTCTTCAATAGTCTTCGAGGGGCACCAAACCGTCTTGTGCCTAGTGAGGAAGTGTCTGAGAAACTCAAGGCACACGATTAGTCCGCAAAAGCATTGTCATCAATCATCGAAACACCTTAGGGATAAATATGCACTTACAATCTCCCCCTTTTTTGTGGATTGATGACAATACGGGATTTGCGCAAAAGGGAAATAAACTAGAGCATAGGCAAACCCCTCCTCTCTGAAATATAGACGGGCTCCCCCTAGATGTGTGCAATCTAGATGGATGCATTGGACTGCACAGCACACAACTAGGATCAACACTCCCCCTATATTTTGGAGACAAGGCATATCTGGCAAAGATAAGGCTAAACAACTAAACAAGAGCATAAAACATAGGTAGCACAATATAACATAAGCTCGCTAAGATAGGATAAAGTGCATATGTCTTACACCATATGAAGGATAAGTCTCAAACCAAACCAAAGCAAACGAAACGAGGTTCAAACGAGACAGCAAACACACCAAACACAATGACACAAGAGCAAATCCCTACACTCTCTCCTCCTTTGGCATCGAGACGCCAAAAAGGCAGAGAGGACACCTACACACTCGGGGTGGCTCAAGCGGAGAAATCATCCCAGCGCTCCTTGTCAGACTCGGCGGCAGGGATGTCCTCCTCGAAGTCCTCGTTAGAATCAGTCCACTTGAAGCCCTGCTTCACCATCCACTCGGCCTCTGGAGTGATGTTCCTCTCTAACCCGCTAGAATGAGCCTCACCAAAGACCCTCAGGATGTGCAAGTCACGGCGGCGAGCCTCCTTGGAGGCAACGTGAGTCCTGTACTGCCCCTTAGCTTGCATGCAGAAGAGAGACTTCATCTTGTCCTTCAGCTTCTTGGCCCACGAGGGCTCAGAGGAACTCTGGGAAGACCTAGCAGCACGGTCCTCAGCAACATTCTCTGCTCTAGTCTCCTCCTCACCAACAGCCCTCCTAGCAGCAGACGCCTCAGCACGAGTAGTAGTGTTTTGCCCAGTTGGGCTTGACACGGAGACTGATGGGATCATGCCTAATCGATGCGGTGCAAGGAACTCATCCTCAGGAACAGCTTCTTCCAAGTCTTGGAGATCATCAGAAACAGGTATGGCCCATAGATAGGCACCTTGCGGTTGAACACCGCAAACCGAAGCTCATGCCACATGATGTGTGAGACATCAAGAGGCTGAGTCTGAGACACCCGGGCCTCCTCGCACATGAGCATCATATCCACCATATATGCATGAACCTTATCCTTGTCACCAATGCACGGAAACCGAGAGTTGCGGAAGATGGGATACATGATATCCAGAAAGGAGTTCAGCACCCAAATTGACTTACCATTGGCGAGCACCTTCCCAACATAGTACTGCTGGAGCTTGTTCTTGTTAGCAGACTCGGAATTGGCATGGGGACGAACACCAACAAGAGTGTTGAGTCCGTCATCTGGAACATGCAACAGATCCATGAACTCCTTCCAGGTAGCGGTCAACTGACGGCCGTTGGTCATCCACGTCATCCGCCGCTCCTCCCCAGGGTGAAAGTACACAGAGGCAAAGAACTGACAAACAAGCTCAGGGTCAAAGTCCAGATGGAAGGAGATCACATGCTCAATACCATACTACTCCACCAAGTCCAGAGCCTCTCCAAAGTACTCACAAAACTTTTCCTTCCTCATGTGATGCATGTCAATCCACTTGACCTCCACGTAGGTATTCTGCTTGTTCTTGATGACATCCAGATAAATGAGAGTCTGCTGCTTGGTCCAGAACAACTCACAGCCTCTGATGGTAGCACGAGGATTCACATATGGGTTCATCTGCCTGAGACGGACGTACTCAGAGGAGGGTATCTCGTCCATGCTCTTAGCGGGTTCCTTGTTTCTGCCAACGGTGGTCTTGACATGACCCTTGGGGGCATTGGGGCCCTCTGATGCTTCACCTTGATTGCGCAAACGCTTGGATCCAGTGTCGCGACTGGGATTGGAACGGCGAGAGCCACCACCTGAGACACAAAGCGCAAAACACACACGACAACCAAGAAGGAGAGGGATTTGGGGGAAAAACCTTGTTCCATGGCAATAGGGAGTGGTGGAGAACGATCCCACTGGTCAGAATCCGAGGAGAGTGGCCGGAGACGGAGATTCGGCGAGGACCTCCGGCGTCGTTCGTGAGCGAGAGAGAGAGAGACGTGGGGAGAGAGATAATTGAATGGGTATGGGGAGTTGGAACTCCCCTGCCCGAGTAATAACCCCCACGCTCACTCGCGGCACGGTAGTACCGTGGATCATCGCAGTAGTACCGCTCGGTGGAAGTACCGCACATGAGCGGTAGTACCGCTCTCCTGGGCGGCAGTAAAAAATTACTGCCGCGCAGGCGCGGTAGTACCATGCCCTCTCAACGTGGTAGTTCCGTGGCTAGCCGCGATAGTACCGCGAACACAGGAAGTCGCACGATACAAGCACACGAAAAAGAGGTCTTTGCACAAAAAAACAAACTTCGAGGCAACACGACACCACAAGAACACGCGACACACGAAGACAGAAAGGCAAACGACAACACGAAAACAACCACGAGACACCACCTGTCCAAAGAGAGGGCGGTGGCCGGAGCCACCTATGTTTGAGTCAATTGGTATGGCACCGCGAAGAATTATCCTTGGGCCCATGACCAAAACTCGTCTTTGAAGCACAAATACCATAAAAAATGGCTAATGTGAAAGATTTGATCGATTTATGCATAATGGGGGAGGGAGAGTTCATTGAGAGAACAACACTCCCCCTATGTCCATGCCTACACCTAAACAAGATAACAAGTTGAGTATGGTGGAGTGTGCAACGGTTCAAGCAACATTGCTCGAATCAATGATATTTAGCTCATGCCTTAACTCGCGAAATCTTGCTTCATCCAAAGGCTTCGTAAAGATATCTGCAAGGTTATCATGAGTGTTGACGTAGTTGAGCTCGATCTCCCCTCGCCTAATGTGATCCCGGATGAAGTGATACTGAATCTCAATATGCTTCGTATTGAAGTGTTGCACCGGGTTGAGAGAAATCTTGATGGCACTTTCATTGTCACACCAAAGAGGCACTTTGTCACAAATGACACCGTAATCCTTTAAAGTTTGCCTCATCCATAAGAGTTGTGCACAACAACTACGGACGCTACATACTCCGCTTGATTGGGACGAGAGACACACAACTTTGCTTTTGGAAGACCAACTTACCAAAGAGCAACCAAGGAATTGGCACCCTCTGAAAGTGGACTTCCTATCCACTTTATCTCCCGCCCAATCGGAATCCAAATATCCTACAAGCTTGAAGTTTGCTCCTCTCAGGTACCATAGGCCAAAGTTTGGGGTATGAGCCAAGTATCGAAAGATTCGCTTGACCGCCACAAAGTGGCTTTCCTTATGTGCGGCTTGAAACCTTGCACAAATTCCCACACTCAACATGATATCCGGTCTAGATGCACAAAGGTAAAGCAAGGATCCAGTAATGGAACGATATACCTTTTGATCCACCGCTTTACCATTGGGATCGATGTCAAGTAGGCACTTAGTAGGCATTGGAGTGGAAGCCGGCTTGACATCGCTTAGCTTAAATCTCTTGAGCATGTCTTGAGTGTATTTGGCTTGGTTGATGAAGGTACCTTCTCTTCTTTGCTTCACTTCAAAACCTAGAAAGAACTTCAACTCTCCCATGGAAGACATCTTGAACTTTGAGGTCATTAGTGCGGCAAATTCATCATTGAAAGCTTTGTTAGGGGAACCAAAGATAATGTCATCAACATATAGTTGGCACACAAACAGCTCCCCTTTGACCTTCTTAGTAAAAAGAGTGGGATTGATTAGCCCAACTTCAAACCCGCGATCTTGTAGCAACTCGGTAAGGTGGTCATACCACGCATGTGGGGTTTGTTTAAGGCCATAGAGTGCCTTATCGAGTTGATACACATGATCGGGAAAGTAGGGATCCTCGAACCCGGGGGTTGTTTGACGTAAACCAACTCATTAATAGGACCATTAAGAAAAACACTCTTCACATCCATTTGTTGCAACTTCAAGTTGTGATGAGAAGCATAAGCAATCAACAAATGAATGGATTCAAGACGAGCAACGGGAGCAAAGGTTTCACCATAGTCGATACCCTCGACTTGGGAGTAACCTTGTGCCACCAATCTTGCCTTGTTGCGAATGATGGTTCCATGAGCATCTTGTTTGTTCTTGAAAATCCACTTGGTCCCAATGACATTGTGTTCCCCATTGGCCTTGGCACCAACCTCCACACCTTGTTCTACTCGAAGTTGTTGAGTTCTTCATGCATGGCATTAAGCCAATCCGGATCTTCGAGTGCTTCATATACCTTTTGGGGTTCAACACAAGAAACAAACGCGTGATGTTCACAATAGTTTGCCAATTGTCTACCAGTGCTTACCCCCTTTTGAATGCTTCCAAGTACATTCTTCATGAGATGACCCTTGGTGGAGAGCTTGGAAGCAATCTTGGCGGCACGGCGCTCTAATTCCTCCTCGGTGGTGAGTTGAGGAGCGGTCACTTGATCATCTTGAGCACCGTCTTGAGCATGTTGTTGATCTTGAACTAGCTCGGGGGAGAGAACTTGACCTTGGGCATCACTTGGTGTGTCAACATCGTCTTGAGCATGATCTTGCCCTTGGTCTTGTTCATGAGGTTGAGGGCCTTCACTTTGTTCTTCGGAAGCATGTGGGCCTTGGGTTGGTGATGGCTCCACTTGAGTGGAGCATTGTCCTTCTCCTTCGGCCACAAGGGGTTCCTCAATGGGGGTAGGATAAAACCAACACCCATTCTTCTTATGGCTTGAGGAGGAATTTCATCACCTACATCACAAGTGCCACTTTGCTCCACTTGGGAGCCGTTATTCTCATCAAACTCCACGTTACACGTCTCCTCAATAAGTCCCGTGGATTTATTGAGGACACGGTAAGCATGAGAGTTTGTAGCATAACCAACTAATATGCCCTCATAAGCTCTAGCCTCAAACTTATACAACCAAAAACCTTTCTTGAGAATGAAACACTTACACCCGAACACCCGAAAGTACTTGAGGTTGGGCGTGTTACCGGTGAGTATCTCATATGGAGTCTTGTTCAAGCCCTTGCGGAGGTAGAGCCGATTGGATGCATGACATGTGGTGTTGATGGCTTCGGCCCAAAAGTTGTATGGAGACTTGAACTCCGCCATCATGGTCCTTGCCGCATCCATCAACATCCGGTTCTTCCTCTCTGCGACACCGTTTTGTTGAGGGGTGTAGGGTGTAGAATATTGATGCTTGATCCCCTCATCACTAAGAAACTCATCCAAGGTGTAGTTCTTGAACTCGGTGCCGTTGTCACTTCTTATTGTCAAGATCTTTGCATTGTGTTGACGTTGTGCTTCATTTGCAAAGTCAATGACAGTTTGTTGGGTCTCGCTCTTCCGCTTGAAGAAATACACCCAAGTATATCTAGAGTAGTCATCCACAATCACCAAGCACTACTTCCTACCCCCAAGACTATCAAAGGATGGAGGCCCAAAGAGATCCAAGTGAAGGAGCTCCAAAGGCCTCTTCGAGTAAATGATAGTCGTGGGAGGGTGAGCCTTCTCATGAAGCTTTCCTTCGATACAAGCACTGCAAGCACGATCTTTAGCAAAACTAACATTCGATAGTCCACGGACATGGTCTCCCTTGAGAAGACTTTGCAAAGATCTCATATTGACATGGGCTAAACGGCGATGCCAAAGCCATCCCACGTCAACTTTAGCCATTAGGCATGTCGCGGTCTTAGTGAGTCCCTCTGAAAAGTTAATCACATATAGACCGTTCTCGACATGCCCAACAAAGGCTACTTTAAGAGTCTTGCTCCACAAGAGGGCCATGGTATCAATATCAAAGAAAGTGGCAAAGCCCATGATTGCAAGTTGACGAACGGAAAGTAAATTGTATGCAAGGGACTCTACAAGCATGACCTTCTCGATCGTGAGATCATGAGAAATGACAACCTTGCCGAGTCCCAATACCTTATAAGACGAGGCATCACCCCACTCGACATTGGTGGGCATAGACGGAATATTGTGCACGCCCACCACCAAGTCCTTGCTTCTGGTCATATGATTTGTAGCTCCACTATCGAGCAACCATGATCCCCAAGCGGAAGCAAACACCTACAAGAGATCAATGCTTGGTTTTAGGTACCCATTTTGTAATGGGTCCTTTGATGTTAGTAACAAGGGTCTTAGGAACCCAAATAGACCATTCAATGTATTCATGAGGAGAACCAACAAATTTGGCATAAACGTGCCCATCACTAGCACGGCATAACACATAAGAGGGATTAAAATCGCCGGCTTTGTTGGGAGGGGTGGCATTGCCCTTCTTGACATCTCTACCCTTTGCATTGTTCTTCTTCTCCTTGGAAGCACCCTCTCCCTCCTTCACAAAAGTTCGCTTGAGAGGAGGAGGTCGTTTGGTCTTGTCATTCTTCTTCTTGTTCTTGGGCTTGGGTGCGAACCCAATCCCCTCCTTGGCCACAACTTCCTTTTGATTACTCAAACGGTCGTTGGGGTTCTTCTCACCTTGTATGCATGTAACAAGGCCTTTCTCAAGTTGCTCCTTCAACTTAGCATTCTCCTCAACAAGATGCACATGCTCACAACACGGGTTAGTAGCATTTGCATTATCAATTAAAACCATATGAGGAAAGGTGGCTTTCTCCTTGGTTAGCTTTACTTGGAGTTGATCATGAGACTCTTTGAGGCTAGCATGAACGCCCTTCAAGACTTTGTGAGCCTTGTCGAGAATGTCAAACTCCTCTTTGAGTCTAGCAAGATCAACCCCAAGCTTTGCCTTCTCGGAGTTTAGCACATGAGAAACAACAAGAGCATGATCAAGATATTTCTTTAATTTAGCATGATCATCGTTGTATGACTCCTCAAGAGCCAAACGAAGACCACGCTCTTCCTCAAGAGCATTGGAAAGATCTGAAATCTCATCGGCATAGTCACGACTATGCCCCTCCATCTTAGAGATGGTATCTTTGTGAGCCTCGATCATGTCATTGGCTTCACCAAGTTGTTCCAAGAGAGCAACGAAGTGCTTCTTGGATTTGCCCTTGAGTTTACCCATAAAGGCCTCAAACTCATTCTCCTCCACATTAGTTCCCTCATGTTCAACAATGTTATCCATTGAAGAAGAATGATTGATGATGGTAGTTTTGATGTTGGGGATTACCTTGTTGGTGGCTTTAGCCATAAGGCACTTGGCGGCGATGCTCTCATTGGGTGAGTCGAAGAGAGACACCCGAGGAGTCGTCGCAATGGCAACGGAGGCCATGGCAACCGACTCACCATCTTCATCATCATCATTATCCTCATTGTACTCTTCTTGTACCACCAAAGCCTTGTGAGGAGTCTTCTTGGTGAAGTTGCTCTTGTTGGGGAAAGACTTGGCCTTGTCCTTATGGATGAGCTTGCCACCATTGTCTTCCCTCTTCTCATACGGGCACTCCGCAAAAAATTGACTCACATTGCCACAATTGAAGCAAGTCCTCACTCGTTGCTTGCCCTTTGAGCCACTTGAGCTGCTCTTGTTGAAGTTGGGCCTTGAGTTCTTCTTGCTCCAAAATTGCCTTGAAGCAAGGGCCATGTGTTCATGATAGGCATACTTCGTATCTTCGAGGTTTCTCTCCTCTTCTTCTTCCTCTTCTTCTTCTTCGACACAAACCTTGGCCTTCAATGCAAGGTTGGGATTCTTTGCTCTTTGGGAGCGAAGCACTGCATTGTCGACGGTCTTGTCCAATATGCTCATAGACACAAACTCATCCAACACATCACTTGAGGACAAGGTGTGGAAGTCCGGCCTTTGACGGATGACGGAGGACATGGCTTTGTGGTAGGGCATCATTGCCTTGAGGAATTTGTGCTTGATCCAATTGCCATCCGTGTCCTTACTTCCATGATCCCGGAGAGAGACCGCGAGCTTGGTAACTCTTCGATAGAGACCGCGAGCTTGGTAACTCTCCGATAGAGCTCACGAGGTTCTTCATCTTCTTTCATTGCAAACTCATCGGCTTCATCTTGTACCACTTCATAATTGGAACATTGAATGCTTGCGCTTCCCCGATAGAGGGAAACCACTTTGTGCCAAGCTTCTTTGGCCAATGAGTAGGGCCGGAGATGCGGGAGGTCTTCGGGAAGGATTGCTTCTTGGATGATGAAGAGAGCATTCTCATTGAATTGATCATCCACGGCTTCTCTAGGAGTGAAGTTGCTCCGGTCATGCGGATAAAAACCTTCTTCAATGATTCTCCAAAGGTTAGTGTTCACATGATTTAAATGATGCTTAAAACGATAGACCCAAGAATCAAAGTCCTCCTTTTTATCAATCTTGGGGGGGAGGACCGGCATGATTCAAATGAGTAGAAGGAATCAGTCCACCATAAACGGGTGGAGGTTGCACATGGGCAAAGATGCCGGTGCCATTCTTACCACTAGACAAAGGAGCTTTCTCACTAGTAGCTTCCCCCTTGTCGGGGTTAGCATCCGTCACCGTGTTGGCGGGATCACCCACTTTCACAGGTGCGGTGGAAAGTTTAAGCCCTTCTAAGAATTCCTTAAACATGTCATTGACCTCGGTCGTCATGGAGGTTTTCAATGTGTCCAATGCCACATTAAATTCCTCACGTGAGATCGAGTTACCCCCATTTCCCGTAGACGATATCGGATTCACATCGGAGTGCTCTCCCACATCGTCTTCAACGTCAACCATACTCTTCATACGGTAAAGTCCTTAAAAAGAGACGAGGCTCTGATACCAATTGAAAGGATCGATATGGTTGACTAGAGGGGGGTGAATAGGCAACTAACAATTTTTAGCTTTTCTTTACCAAATTAAACTTTGCATCAAAGTAGGTTGTCTAGATATGCAACTAGGTGGACAACCTATATGATGCAACAACCACAAGCACACAAGCAAGCAATGAATATAATACAAATAAGCTTGCACAAGTAAAGGGATGAGATAACCAAGAGTGGAGCCGGTGGAGACGAGGATGTGTTACCGAATTTCCTTCCCTTTGAGAGGAAGTACGTCTCCGTTGGAGCGGTGTGGAAGCACAATGCTCCCGAGAAGCCACTAGGGCCACCGTATTCTCCTCACGCCCTCACACAATGCGAGATGCCGTGATTCCACTATTGGTGCCCTTGAAGGCGGCGACCGAACCTTTACAAACAAGGTTGGGGCAATCTCCACAACTTAATTGGAGGCTCCCAACGACACCACGAAGCTTCACCACAATGGACTATGGCTTCACGGTGACCTCAACCGTCTAGGGTGCTCAAACACCCAAGAGTAACAAGATCCGCTAGGGATTAGTGGGGGAATCAAATTTCTCTTGGTGGAAGTGTAGATCGGGGCCTTCTCAACCAATCCCGAGAAAATCAACAAGTTTGATTGGCTAGGGAGAGAGATCGGGCGAAAGATGGAGCTTGGAGCAACAACGAAGCTTAGGGTTGGAAGAGGTAGTCAACTAAAGGTAGGAGACGACCCTTTTATAGTGGTGGACAAAATCCAACCGTTATCCACTTAACCAGCCCGCGACACGCGGTACTACCACTCCAAAGGCGCGGTACTACCATGGGCGACCACTGTACTACCGCGGCCGGGGCTAGAGCGAGCTCGACAGGGCAAGATTACCATGAAGCGGTACTACCGCTCCCCCTTGCGGTACTACCGCAAGGCAGGAAAGCCCTAGCCTGGGAAGGGCGCGGATGAATAAAATTACATCCGTGGCTACTTCCGCAGGAAAACAAACGGTGCAAAAATATGACACGGTACTACCGCTGGAGAGCAGTACTACCGCGTGGCTGCTGGATCAGGCCGCGCATGGTACTACCGCGCACGAGGCGCGGTACTACCGCGGAGGCGCGGATGTAAAAAATTACATCCGCCCCTACTACCGCAACGCAGTGGTACTTGGCCAGGGGGCCACAGTAGTACGGTTCTAGAGAAGCGGTACTACCGCTGTAGCGACCCGACCCGAATGGATCAAGTCTCTGTGCTTAGGTGTCATCCCTGGATAGGTATGCTGACACACACAGTACTCGAAGGATTTATAACAGAGGTAAATCACATGTATAAAGTAACGTAAATACTATTACCTCAATCCAAAATATAGCGCAAGCAACAAGGTTGTGGATTCCCATCAACACCAATGGCAAAGTTGAGTATAGGAAATCGTAACCCTAACGTATCACTTACTCGTAAATGCGAAAAGTGCGCAACATGAAAAGTTGCAGCCAAAACGGGTCAAGACATGGAATATGCTGGCAATGTAACACATAGAGAGTAATGAAAGAATAAGCCTATACTACATGCATATATGGCTGGTGGAAAAAGCTCTACGGTTACAGTTTTGCATAAAGCCAAATTTTCCCTACTTCAAAGGAATAAATTTATTTAACTATCATGGTGGTTGTTGAACATTGAGAATGGTTGACAGCATCCTCAATCCCAATTAAAAGTACTCATTAAAAACCCAACAATATTAATTAGAGTAACATGTTGAGATTCACATGATATTCAAGTACTAGATACTCAAGATGTCCATAACCGGGGACACGGCTAATCATGATTAGTTTGTACACTCTGCAGAGGTTTGCGCACTTTTCCCCACAAGACTCGATCGCCTCCGTTTGGTTTCTCGTACTGCAGGGTGTTTGAGAAACGGATGACCGAGACATAGTCTTTCAGAAGTGCTAGCACCTTACGATGGGTGGACCGGTACACCTACATCCCCTACATCTGCTAGTCCACCACTATAAGAGTTCGCACGACTTAGTCAACTATGCCAGAGCCCATAATGGCTTGTGGCTGCACACGGAAGTTACTAGTTTGAATAATCTCATGATCCCTTTGAGCACGGGTGGCGGTCCAAAAAAACAGGCAAGTCCTCGATGGAAACCAGGTGCCTCAATCCACCCAGGATGTGTGTTTAAGTTGCCACCTTAGATAAACCATTAATTTAACAATCTCACATACATCAAGGATATCACTCACCCAATCCACGTCTACTAGCATAGCATGGCATAATAAGCAAACGTAGAAGTAACTCCCAAAGGTTTCATAAGTAATACAGGTAATAGGTACTACCTCAATCTACTTCCCATCCCACAATTTAATTAGATCATAATCATGCAATTGAGGAATAGATCTAATGCATAAAAACTGGGTATGAGAAAAGTATGATCAAAGTGTTACTTGCCTGCAAAGTTGATGAAGATGATTCACACTCAAAACCCTTGATAGATCTACTCGTCACACTCCGGTCAATCTATCGTAAGAAAGCAATAGTAACCACACAGAAGCAATCACTCAAAAGATCGGAAAGAACGTAGAAAACTATCCAGAAGACATCAAAACCAAGTAAATAACTCTTGCAACATAAAACAATTTCTAACAGTACCAAAACTATATGAATTTGGCCCTTATCAGAAAGTTTAGGTTAAGAGCTTTAATTTGCAAAAAGAATCAACTAAATCGGAGTTCTGAAACTCAAGTTATGATCAAACGAAGTTTGAATTTAAATCTATTTGAATTCAAATTTTAAAACTTTCAAAAACATGTTTAAGTTGGATTACTGGATAGAGGGGATCATAACGAAGAACTGGGCGTTGGTTTCGTTGAATTTGGATGAACGAGTAAAAAGTTACAGGGTTTTGAAAATTAGGGACTAAACTATGAAGAAAATAATTACATACGGGTCCCTGGCAGAAAATTAAAAGGAAAAAGAAAAAACTCTATCGAGCGAACGCTCGCTACCGAGACCTAATGAACGAAAACGTTCACTAACAGATCTAACCTAGCGATCATTCACTAAATAACTAGTTTAAAAAAAACAAAACCGGGTTTTAAAAAAAACAAAACAGGAAAATAAACCGGATCGGCCGGGCGGTTTTTACCGGCTAAACGGGGTCCAGCCGGCGGCGGTCAACGGAGACACGGGCGGCTTCGTGAACTAAGGGTGGTGGCAAGGCGCCAAGGCACAGGGGAGAGGCGTGGCGGTGGCATAGAATCATGGCGGCGGGCAAGAATCAAGGCGGCAAGCGGCGGATCTGGTGAGGGCGGCGGCAAATAAAACGAGGAGGGGGACGGGTCGGGATTTATAAGAGGGGCGACGCGGCGTTGGGGAAGGGGCACGGAGAGGCGGCGGAGGAGTCCGCCTCCGGGACGGCGGCGGCGGGCCGTGGTCGCCGGGACTCCGCCTCGAGCTCGGGACGAGGCGGCGCGGGTTTTGGGCCGGGCTGTGGCTCGGCGAAGCTGGGCCGGCCCGGTCCGGTCGGTCCAGAGATTTTTTTTAAAACAGAGATAAACAAAAATAATAATAAAACCAAAGAAATAAAAATATTATATAGGCATATAATATATCAAAATTTTCAGAAAAAGATTTCCTACAAGATGAACATTATTCTAGAGTCAAATAAAATACACACAAATTCAAATTAAGCAAAGAGTGCTTCTGCCCTAATAAAATCCACTAAAATCATTTTAAAAATACCAAAATGAATTCAAATTTATTTCTCTCCAATTTTACGATGTAGGGAATCATGTTACCCTATTTTCCGTGTATTTTATTTTTGGAGAAAAATAATTTGAATAAAACTCAAATAACTCCAAATTGAAAATAAATTCAAAAGAACTTTGAATTTAATTCTTTGAAACTCCCAACTCGTATTTCATATGTTTTGAAGAAGTCATTTTATCTTCGCTCGTGAAAATCATTGAGTTGCATAAAGTTTCAGAATTGGAAATATTTTTCAAATGAAATTCAAATATTTTCAACACCTTGTAATTTAAATAAATGGAAGAAGTCATGTCATCTTCTCTCGAGGGTTTCGTGATGAAAAGATTTTGAATTCCCGGAGAGCATAAAAGCAAAATGAAAGTTTGGGAAAGTCCTTTTATTCCCTCTCATTTAACTTTCAAAAAGTTTCGAATTCACTCACTTTCAGTCAATCAATCAGACAATCAATCAAAACTATCTATTTATTATAACATTCCAAAATTTAGAATTTTGGGATGTTACAAACCTACCACCCTTAAAATGAATCTCGTCCTCGATATTCGGAGAGGCTAGAAAGAAATAGGTTAGGGTTTGGGGGTCTTCTCAAAATCCATCGATCGTCTCCGGGGTCTCGGGTGCTACCACCCTTAGAAGCATGGTTACGGTTCCATCAAAACTCATATACTCCATCCTTATTACTGACAGTGTCGGTCTTCTCAGATCTTAAGGATAATCCCTTCTCTGGGCTCTTCCGGTAGTGGCATAACCTTTTCATCAATTCTTTTGTCCTTTCATCTTGGTAAGGTTATTTCGAGATTGGGTCTTCATAGCTGACGGGTCTGGCGCCAATTCTAAACAACTATCGATATCTCATGGTGGTCATCAATTTATGGTTTCTCCTGCAGAAAACGGTGCAGGTTGAACCTCCTTTGTATTTCCTACGGTTGGCAACAACTGCCTTGTACAAGGGAAAAAATGTTTATATCATTCTAAGGTTCAACAAGGTTTAATATCGTCGTCTCTCTGCTATAGGTAAGTCACTCAGATTTACCATCCCACATAGCAAAGCGAATAATAAGAGTAAGTCGGTATGGTGATCAATCCATCCCGCACCCAAATCATTACCTTGTACATGGTTTAGTGAATCTCGCATTCTAACACTCGGTCATTCTCACAAGCATTGCAGAATTTCTCTTGTCGACGAACCAAGTTCGGATAAATCCATTGATTCTGCAAGCCAAACAAACATCTATCGTTCCTTCACAACTCTCAGGTTTTGCGTAAACTTCTATATGATCGTCTATCGATAAAATCGTAACTTCTTCCAGGGTTTTGCCTTCAGCAAAAAAATGTGCTTGCTTCTTGGCAGGTCCTGGGGCCTGTGGGTTATGGCCCATCTCATCACTTAAAATCCTTGAACACATCCTCGTGGGTAACTGATCATTATCCCAACATCCAACTTCCTAGCATACTTAAATCCATCCAATTGTACTGTCTTCCTTCCTTCTATTGGCACCAAAATAGGACATGATTATTCAGAATCATCATGGAATTTCCATTGATCCATATTTCCAACATCATACCTCCTTTATATCCAATAATACTTCATCTCTTCATCCTCGTGGGATGTCCCTCATACCGAGATAAAAACTTATACTTATGAAATCCATACTCCACTTCGTGGAACATCATTATCCTTTCCAGGGTCAAGCGTCCTTACAGGGGAATATTGGCCATCTCTGCATGGCATTTCTTCAACTGGGAAACGTGAAACACATTATGAACTCCTGACAGTCCTTCGGGTGACTCCAATTTGTTGGTAACTTCTCCCATACGCTCCAAAACTCGGTATGGTCCTACAAATCTCGGGGCTAACTTTCCCTTAACTCCAAATCGTTTAACTTCTCGCAGAGGTGGCACACAAAGATATGCTCTGTCTCCAATTTCATAGACTACCTCCTTGCGTTTTTTTTGTCTGCATAACTCTTCTACCTGGACTGAGCTACCTTCAGTCTATCTCAAAGCAACTTAACATTCTCTTCTGACATCCTTGATCACATTTGGTCCAAACAACTGACGGTCTCCAACTACATCCCACATCAACGGTGTCTGGCTCCTTCTCCCATACAACGCTTCACAAGGGGCCATCTTCAAACTAGCTTGGTAACTGTTGTTGTATGAGAACTCCGCGTAAGGTAGATTATCATCCCTACTAGATCCATAATCTAGCGCACACGCTCTCAACATGTCCTCCAGAATCTGTTCGACTCTCCCGGTCTATCCATCTGTCTGCGGATGAAAGGCTGTACTGAACTCTAGCCTAGTACCCAAAGTCTGGTGTAGCTGATTCCAAAACTTTGAGGTAAATTGTGTTCCTCTATCTGATATGATGGTCCTCGGAACTCCCTGCAGACATACGATCCTGGTCAAATATATCTTGGCCAACTTCGCACTTGTATAGGTGGTTTTCACTGGGATAAAGTGAGCCACTTTGGTCAAGCGAATCAACTACTATCCAGATAGAATCATATCCCAATCGGGTTCTGGGAAATCCGGTAATGAAATCCATGCCAAGCTTATCCCACTTCCATTCGGGTATCGGCATAGGCTGTAGTAATCCGGTAACCACGATGCTCTGCCTTTACTCTCTGGCATACATCACCTACGACTACATACTCCGCAATATCCTTCTTCATACCAGTCCACCAGAAACGCTCCTTCAAATCCAAATACATATTGGTGTTTCCAGGGCGAATCGAGTATGGTGAGTCATGAGCCTCTTGAAGTATTAACTTCCTGATCTTTGCATTATTGGGTATATGTACACTGTCCTCAAACCATAAGGTGTCGTGCTCATCCTTACGAAAACCTTTGGCCTTTACTTTGCTCATCTTTTATCTCAGCAATCTCTTTGTCATCCTTCTGAGCTTCACGAATCTTTCCCAGCAATGTAGACTGAACTTCCATTGCTGCAACAAAACCTTTGGGAACAATCTCCAACCGAAGTTCCCTGAGATCCTCGGCTAACTCCTTTGATAATCCTCCGATTATGAGGGTATTTGTCCTTGTTTTCTTTATGGTTGTGTCCTATTTCTCCACAAAGCTTGTATGCACAAGTTTTCTTCATATCCTTTTCCATAAGGCCTCAACTTCTGGGACACAAACCGAGACTTTAGAAAAGTCAACTTAAATTCTTCCCAAACGGTTACTCCTTGCCATCCATTGATGGTTTAGTACATCCTCCACCAAGTAGCAGCACCTCTTACAAAGCACTCAAGAGCATGCTGGGTCATATCCTTTTCGACTATAGTGTTATTCTCCATGCGATCCTCCATGTTCTGAATCCATCGGACTGTCTCCAATTGACTCATCGGTCCAGAAAATACAAGCTCATCTTCATTCATCCTCTAACGGGTCCATGGGTTATGGGGTGAGATAAGAGAGATAGAGGGCGATACACACAATGCAAGCAAAAGTTTCAAAAAGACGGATTTTATTTGTGGCTGTCGGAAAAACATCAAACAAATGACAGCTCACAATCGTCGCATCTAACGCAGGTATAAACAGGGGTTTGGTCTTCTAAAGGTCAATAGATCTTCAACGTCACCAAACTCTTCAAGTCTTGTTCATGTCTCTGATGGCTTCTTCTGATCATGCTTGTCCTTCTCAAGTCTTTATTTTTTTGCCAGCTCATCTCTGTTGACACGAAGTCTCTTGTGACGTCCTTTATTAGTCCTGGAGTTGCATTCCAGACTTCTGGGTTTCATCAACCTCGACATGGTCCATGATCCTGATGTCCTTCAGTTCCTGACATATCTCCGGCATCTCGAGGTTTTGTTCCTCCAGTTTGGTTACTTCAGCTTCTGGATCCTGAGTTCTTCACGAAACGCTTCCTTATCAAATACTGCTTCTTGTAGGTCCATCTTAAACTCCTTGATGTAATACTCCGGATACCGGTGATACACCAGCTAAGATTTAAAACTTCATCTTTTGCTGACAGATGCTCCATCAGCCTTCTACCATCCATCCTTCCATGTATCTGCATACTTAACTCCGCACGGTGATAATAGCATAGGCGAATGATAACCTCATGGATGGCCATCTTTCTGCTCTTGTCATTTCCATGAGCTATCTCTCCATAGTTGATATCTCCTGCCTTAGGTTTTTCCTTGACAGAACTTTGAGTTTCTAACTCTCCATGTTCCATTCTTACTCCAATACACCTTGATCTCGGGTATTGACAGCTTCCATAGTCTGTCAAGTTCCATAGGTGGTGCCTTTATAGGTCATTCAAATCCGGGAATTCTTTAGAGCCTTCAAAATCTCATAGTCTTCGGAGTCTTCAACAGTTGTAGTTTCCATTTACATGGTAAAATCCTCTTCATTCCAAATGGTCTTAGTTGTCCGATATCTTATACTTCTTGGAGTGGTCTCATCAGTCGAATCTTCGAGTGGTCAAAAGGGGAAAGGGGTATGGTCGCACTAAAAGGGAATATTTGAATAAGCTCAGAAGAGAAGAGAGGTAAGAGATCCTTTTGAAAAGAAAGTTGTAGAGGAAAAAATCTTTCCTATGGGCTTGCCAGTTTCTAGGGTCACGTCCTACAGTCAACATGTGCTCGATACCATCTTGTAGCGACCCGACCGAATGGATCAAGTCTACGTGCTTAGGTGTCATCCCCGGATCGGTATCTTTGACACACAAGATTACTCGAAGGATTTATAACAGAGGTAAATCACATGTATAAAGTAACGTAAATACTATTACCTCAATCCAAAATATAGCGGAAGCTTAACAAGGTTGTGGATTCCCATCAACACCAACGGCAAAGTTGAGTATAGGAAATCGTAACCCTAACGTATCACTTACTGTCGTAAATGCGAAAAGTGCGCAACATGAAAAGTTGCAGCCCGAAAACGGGTCAGCACATGGAATATGCTGGCAATGTAACACATAGAGAGTAATGAAAGAATAAGCCTATACTACATGCATATATGGCTGGTGGAGAAAGCTCTACGGTTACAGTTTTGCATAAAGCCAATTTTTCCCTACTTCAAAGGAATAAATTTATTTAACTATCATGGTGGTTGTTGAACATTGAGAATGGTTGACAGCATCCTCAATCCCAATTAAAAGTACTCATTAAAAACCCAACAATATTAATTAGAGTAACATGTTGAGATTCACATGATATTCAAGTACTAGATACTCAAGATGTCCATAACCGGGGACACGGCTAATCATGATTAGTTTGTACACTCTGCAGAGGTTTGCGCACTTTTCCCCACAAGACTCGATCGCCTCCGTTTGGTTTCTCGTACTGCAGGGTGTTTGAGAAACGGATGACCGAGACATAGTCTTTCAAAAGCGCTAGCACCTTACGATGGGTGGACCGGTACACCTACATCCCCTACATCTGCTAGTCCACCACTATAAGAGTTCGCACGACTTAGTCAACTATGCCAGCCCATAATGGCTTGTGGCTGCACACGGAAGTTACTAGTTTGAATAATCTCATGATCCCTTTGAGCCTGGGTGGCGGTCCAAAAAAAACAGGCAAGTCCTGATGGAAACTAGGTGCCTCAATCCACCCAGATGTGTGTTTAAGTTGCCACCTTAGATAAACCATTAATTTAACAATCTCACATCTGTCATGGATATCACTCACCCAATCCACGTCTACTAGCATAGCATGGCATAATAAGCAAACGTAGAATTAACTCCCAAAGGTTTCATAAGTAATACAGGTAATAGGTACTACCTCAATCTACTTCCCATCCCACAATTTAATTAGATCCTAATCATGCAAGTGTTTGAGGAATAGATCTAATGCATAAAAACTGGGTATGAGAAAAGTATTATCAAAGTGTTACTTGCCTGCAAAGTTGATGAAGATGATTCGCACTCAAAACCCTTGATAGATCTACTCGTCACACTCCGGTCAATCTATCGTAAGCAAGCAATAGTAACCACACATAAGCAATCACTCAAAAGATCGGAAAGAACGAAGAAAACTATCCAGAAGACATCAAAACCAAGTAAATAACTCTTGCAACATAAAACAATTTCTAACAGTACCAAAACTATATGAATTTGGCCCTTATCAGAAAGTTTAGGTTAAGAGCTTTAATTTGCAAAAAGAATCAACTAAATCGGAGTTACGAAACTCAAGTTATGATCAAACGAAGTTTGAATTTAAATCTATTTGAATTCAAATTTTAAAACTTTCAAAAACATGTTTAAGTTGGATTACTGGATAGAGGGGATCATAACGAAGAACTGGGCGTTGGTTTCGTTGAATTTGGATGAACGAGTAAAAAGTTACAGGGTTTTGAAAATTAGGGACTAAACTATGAAGAAAATAATTGCATACGGGTCCCTGGCAGAAAATTAAAAGGAAAAAGAAAAAAATCTATCAAGCGAACGCTCGCTACCGAGACCTAATGAACGAAAACGTTCACTAACAGATCTAACCTAGCGATCATTCACTAAATAACTAGTTTAAAAAAACGGGTTTTAAAAAAAACGAAACAGGAAAATAAACCGGATCGGCCGGGCGGTTTTCTGGCTAACGGGTCCGGCGGCGGTCAGCGGAGACATGGGCGGTTCATGAGGCGAAAGCGGTGGCTCCGAACTCGGGCGGTGGCCCTGGCAAGGCGGCAACATGAGGAGAGGCGGGCGGGCGGCGGCAGATAGAACCATGGCGGGCGGGCGACGCAGAATCAAGGCGGCGGGGGATCTGTGAGGGCGGCGGGCAGCGAAAACGAGGAGGGGGACGGGTCGGGATTTATAAGAGGGGGGGCGACGGCCTTGGGGAAGGGGGGCAGAGAGGCGGCGGAGGAGTCCGCCCGGGACGGGCGGCGGCGGGTGGTCGCCGGGACTCCGGCCCCGAGCTCGGGACGAGGCGCTGCAGTTTTGGGCCAAGGGGCCGTGGCCTGGCGAGCTGGGCCGGCCCGGTCCGGTCGGTCCAGAGATTTTTTTTTAAACAGAGATAAACAAAAAAAATAATAAAACCAAAGAAATAAAAATATTATATAGGCATATAATATATCAAAATTTTCAGAAAAAGATTTCCTACAAGATGAACATTATTCTAGAGTCAAATAAAATACACACAAATTCAAATTAAGCAAAGAGTGCTTCTGCCCTAATAAAATCCACTAAAAATCATTTTAAAAATACCAAAATGAATTCAAATTTATTTCTCTCCAATTTTCTGATGTAGGGAATCATGTTACCCTATTTTCCGTGTATTTTATTTTTGGAGAAAAATAATTTGAATAAAACTCAAATAACTCCAAATTGAAAATAAATTCAAAAGAACTTTGAATTTAATTCTTTGAAACTCCCAACTCATATTTCATATGTTTTGAAGAAGTCATTTTATCTTCGCTCGTGAAAATCATTGAGTTGCATAAAGTTTCAGAATTGGAAATATTTTTCAAATGAAATTCAAATATTTTCAACACCCCTTGTCATTTAAATAAATGGAAGAAGTCATGTCATCTTCTCTCGAGGGTTTCGTGATGAAAAGATTTTGAATTCCCGGAGAGCATAAAAGCAAAATGAAAGTTTGGGAAAGTCCTTTTATTCCCTCTCATGTAACTTTCAAAAAGTTTCGAATTCACTCACTTTCAGTCAATCAATCAGACAATCAATCAAACTTATCTATTTATTATAACATTCCAAAATTTAGAATTTTGGGATGTTACAACAACCGAGCCACGGTACTATCAAGAGGTGCTCGGTACTACCGCTTCCAAGGAGCGATACTACATAAGCACAACAACAGCAGCCAAGACAATCGCAAAGAGGATAAACGGAGGATGCTCCAAAGTGCAAGGGAAAGGTGGAGACAAGGAAGGGAACGTGTACGTGTTGATTCCACCCAAACCTTTCCGACGCGGACCCCCTTTTAATAGTACGGCTTTCCTACGACTCAAATCCACCAAAAAGAGACGTAGAGAAACGCCGTCTTCAATAGTCTTCGAGGGGCACCAAACTGTCTTGTGCCTAGTGAAGAAGTGTCTGAGAAACTCAAGGAACACGATTAGTCCGCAAAAGCATTGTCATCAATCACCAAAACACCTTAGGGATAAATATGCACTTACACACTTGTTTGAGTTTACCTATTAATTTCATTGCACAACTAAATTAGTACAGCTGACACTTTAAAATGCAGGCATTAACAAGCAGTTATCCAAATAATGCAGCAATGAGCAAGACTAGATTACATATACAGAGTAAGTCAGAAACATACAAAGAAAGGAATGTCTCCCATACTAAGGACATTGCCCCCCAATTTATCGTCAGAATAAGAATAGGACGATTTCGGAGTGTGGTGGAGAACCTGAAAAGAACAGGAGAGGTTGTACATTACTTATTATTACGGGGCACCTTTAGAAGAGATAAGAGGACACAAGCTTGGTATGATTGGTTATCTTTGCAAGTCTCTTCGAATTATCAGTTTGGTTTGGCCTACTAGATTGACTTTCTTGCAATGGGAGAAGTGCTTAGCTTTGGGTTCAATCTTGCAGTGTCCTTTCCCAATGACAGTAGGGGCAGCAAGGCACGTATTGTATTGTTGCCATCGAGGATTACAAGATGGGGTTTTTATCATATTGCATGAATTTATCCCTCTACATCATGTCATCTTTGCTTAAGGCGTTACTCTGTTTTCATGAACTTAATACTCTAGATGCATGCTGGATAGCGGTCGATGAGTGGAGTAATAGTAGTAGATGCAGTGTGAGTCGGTCTACTTGTCTCGGACGTGATGCCTATATACATGATCATACCTAGATACTCTCATAACTATGCTCAATTCTGTCAATTGCTCAACAGTAATTCGTTCACCCACCGTAAAATACTTATGCTCTTGAGAGAAGCCACTAGTCAAATCTATGGCCCCCGGGTCTATCTTCATCATATCAATCTTCCAATACTTAGTTATTTGCTTTGCTTTTTACTTTGCTTTTATTTTACTTTGCATCTCCATCACAAAAATACCAAAAATATTATCCTATCATATCTATCAGATCTCACTCTTGTAAGTGACCGTGAAGGGATTGACAACCCCTTATCGCCTTGGTTGCGAGGAGTTATTTGCTTTGTGCAGGTACGAGGGACTTCATGGCGTAGCCTCCTCTTTGGATTGATACCTTGGTTCTCAAAACCGAGGGAAATACTTACGCATCGTCTTTGCATCACCTTTCCTCTTCAAGGAAATCCAATGCAGTGCTCAAGAGGTAGCAAGAAGAATTCCTGGCGCCGTTACCGGGGAATCTACGCAAAAGTCAACATACCAAGTACCCATCACAAAACCCTTATCTCCCGCATTACACTATTTGCCATTTGCCTCTCGTTTTCTGTCGGGACCCCGATCCTAAGTCACACCGATCTAGCATGTAACACATCATATCACTTTGCGGCCTCACGCACGGTATTCCCACGAGTGTCGCCTTACCATGGCCCGGGACCGTTTGCGCCTTTTGGCTCACGTATATGATAGTGTCGCTAGCATCCATATGACAGAGAACCGGGCCGACATGACTAGTCGTGAACCCAAAGTGGCACTAACCTATGGGGACAGGCATACATGAATCAACATCGAGCATGTCGGTCACGTGCGAATCCGGGCTGTAGCACCGGGCTAACAGGACTCCGGTAACCCGGCTGTAGCAGGCTAGGCAGGACTCGGATGTCACCGCGTGACATTTCCCGAAGGACAGAACCACGTGAACGAAGTGAATCACATGCCGGCCAGTCTAAGTGTTCCAGAGCAGTAGTGTTGGGCTAGCAGGACTCCGGTAAACCGGGCTGTAGCAGACTACCATGGCTCAGTGGAAGCACTAGACTACATTTCCCCATAAGAGAGGCTACCAAGGATAAACAACTAGGTTGTCGGATCCCACACATAGCAATACAAGTTACACGTACGCATAACATGCAAGTATGTGCTGTACAACATGGCATCACGACATAACACAAACTCATATAAGTAAAGGCTCAGAAGAGCCACATAGCATTAAATACAAACAGGGGTCACATGACCCATCATTCAGAGCATACAAGCAACAAGCGGAAGCATTACATGTCTGAGTACGCATAACTCTGTAAGAAAAAGGCTGAGAAGCCTGACTATCTACAAGACCCTCCCAAGGGTACAAGATCGTAGCTGAGGTAACAAGCTACTCGTCGAAGTCCAAGCGGAACTACTAGTAAGACCGAAATCTCCATTGCAAAAACATAAATAAAGCAACGTGAGTACAAAGGTACTCAACAAGACTTAGATCAGTTCCTATTATACATGCATTTGTATCAAGAGGGTAATGTGGGGTTTAGTTGCAGCAAGCCAGCTTTGACTCTGTGGCTATCCTGTTCTACGACTACTAGAACTTCTTGAGGTGATATGGCGCACACGAGTCCACTAGTCACCACATCAATACACTACTATGGATTCATCCCCGTCTCCATACGAGAAGGCCATCCATAGCACTCACACTTGTCTTGAGCATTTTATAGTATCCACTTCAAGTTGTCTATGTACCACGTAAGCATCCAAGAAGTCCATAACCGCGGACCCGGCTATTCGAATAGATCATGTTAACCTGCAGGGTGTACTTCTTCACACACGCTCTCACCACTTATCACCATGTACACATCATGTACCTCGGCAACCTTCAAGCGGAAGCCTGGTGAGGGTGTCGGCCACGACCTGAGTAACCACACAAGACTCTAATCCAGGTTTATCGCCTATTCGGGTTCCATCCGCAAGGAGATCCGGCCGGGTGTCGCTCACGGCCCCAAATGATGTGTGCAGGGTTCCCAAGCCCACCTCGCCGGATGGATCTACGCTTGGTACACCGTGCCACTTGTGCCTAGTCTGTCCCAAGCCCACCTGGCGGGTGCCACTTGGTAGACTACTAACACTACCTACAAACACCAAAAACTAGTTGCGTCTCACAGGCGGAGGTCAAGTTGGTTAATAAGTCGAGAGGGGCACTTAAGCATTCCAATGTGTGGTAGTAGCTAGTCATTGGACGACATACATAGAACTTCGATGCTTAAGGACGGTTACAGTGAGACAACCCACCATGTACTCCTACATGGTCTCTCACCGCTGCCTTTACCAAATCGTGTTCACACATTTCACTCTCAGCATCAGAACATAGAACTGCACTCCAATTCATTCCCAATGAATCAGACCTGACACAATTCTAAGCAACAGCAGGCATAGCATGGTAGGAACACAACATGGCTCAATCAACTCCTACACATGCTAGTGGGTTTCAACTATTCTTGTGGCAATGACAGGTCATGCAGAGGAATGGGTTCAACTACCGCAAAGACAAAGTAGTAGATGAATCGTTGTTGTCCTAATGCAATAACCGAGAGCAGGAGGCGAGAGAGTAGGATTGTATCAGAATGAACAAGGGGTTTGCTTGCACAGTAAATCAACAAGGAGGCCTTTGCTTCACAGGCAGGTACTTTGGAGCGTCTCCGGAGCAGGACCTATCGAGAAGGAACGGTCTTAGGCAATCAATACACAATCATATGCAACAATATGATGCATGAACATGGCATGTAGATGTGATGCTGTTTGAGCTAATGCAACTAGTATTCAATTTGAATGAAGTCCATTTGAACCAAGGGTTAAAATGCAACTCCAAATTAAGCTCTTATAAATGCCATTTACATGTTTTCACCTATACAGCAGGTTTAGGTTGGTTTGTCATGCATGAAACTGGTACAGATGGAAAGATTGCATTTTTCTGATAATTTTTCATATATAAATTATTTCAATCTGAGCTACGGTTGAATTTCTATGATTTTTTTTAAGTTTTGCTAATTTCCTGGAATTTCCTGAATTAAAATAATTCCAGAAAATAAATAATTGCGTCAGCACTGTGTCATGCCTGCGTCGGCAGCAAGTCAGCAGTCTTGACCAGGTCAAACTTTGACGTGTGGGGTCCACACGTCGATGTGAGGTTAAACAGGGGTTAGTTTAATCCTAATTAAAAGATTAGTGGCGTTGGGGCCCACTGTCAGTGTCAGGGAGTTAGATTAGGTGGTGATTAGCTTAAGCTAATCACCTGACGAGCCGGACCCACCTGACAGGCCGGTGCGGTCAAGCGGTCAACCCCACCGGTGTTAAGCCGCCCGATTCAAAACGGTGGCCGCGGCAGCGATCTGGTGCCCGTTCACGGCGTGGGCTCGTTCGAGCCCAGAACCGGTAGCGTCGGCAGTGGTGCGGCCGGGGCTGGGTGGCCGGAGGCGACAGCGAGGCTTCGGCTTGGCGGCCGGAGCTTCGGTGGCGAGCTGCGTAGTGCGCGTGCGGGAGAGTTAGAGTGCTAGTGTGTGCGTGCGCGATGCGGCGAGGGCGATGGACACGCCCGGTGGACCGAATGGTCGCCGAAGGCGCGTCGGCGGCGAGCGCAGACGGCGGCGGGTGCGGTCGAGCTAGGGGCAGTTACTACGGCGTGCGAGGAGGCGAACGGAGAGGGGGAGAGCGGCCAGTAGCTCACAGCGGTCACGACGAACGGGTCGGCGAGGTCGGGGAGGAACCGAAGCGGTCGTAGCGGCGGAGGGGATCTCCGGCGGCCGGAGGTTGAAGAAGGCGTCAAGGCGGCGTTGCGAGCGCTCCAGCTTGTTTGGCTCGTCGGAGAGGACGATGAATACGTAGCAGAGCTTCTGGGCACGACGGAGGGCGAGGGGGTGGCCGGTGGCTACGGCGGCGAGCAGCGGCGCTCTCCGGTGCGTTCGGTGAAGAGAAGGAGAGGGAGCCAGAGGAGGGGAGAGGCACGGGAGAGAGGGAGTGAGGTGCGGGGCGTCGCGTGGCGTTGTCCGGTCATCCAAATGACGAGGGGAGGACAGGCAGGGAGGAGGTGGTGGCGCGGCTGCGGCATGCCCGCCACGCAGCTGCTCCTACTGGCAGGACCTTGAGGAAGCTCCTGTCAGTTGGGCTGGGCCGGCCTGCTGGCCGCTGGGCTGCACAGGGGCTGCAGGTAAGTCCGGGTAAGGGTTTTCCCCTTTTTGTTTATTTTTTCTATTTTCTGACATTTGTTTGATTTAATTAAAATACTAAATCATTTTATTTTCTTATGCCAATTTTTCTAGGAGCTATTTATATTAATCCAGAACTCCTCAACAACTAGCATAATTTTTGGACATATATTATATATATAACATATATATATCCAAGGCAAATATTTAATGCATTAATTCAAATGGCCAAAAATAAATACTTCTGAGCTCCCAAAAATATTGGTTGGAATTTTACCTCTGACCAATATTTTTAGAGAAAACAGGAACATTTTCTTGGGCCAAATTGAAGCAAGTTTTATTTTGGTCATTTCCAAAAATGAATCTGAGGGTCTCACAAATCCTCATTTCAATATTAAATGGAATTTAAACATGATGCACAAATGACTAGCTAGTCTAGGTCATACCAGAACTAGGGATGTGACATTTTCCTCTCCCCCCCCCCCCACTTCACCCTTGCCGTTTTATTCGCCCTCTCTTTTCCATTTGCCTCTTTTCGCTCGCTTTTCCCTCGCCATGTCGGAACCAACAAGATTTGGGGGTTCTCTCCTGAGTTCTAGTGCTTTAGACAATCCTGCTATCTTATCTAAACTCATGAATAAAAATGTTATGGAAAAACCTGCTGGATTTATCAATGAAAACCTTAGCAATTTTGATGAAGAAGATTATGGAATATTTCGTTATCTACTTGATGAATCTTTGAAAGATGCTTGGGATAGGCTATTAAAGATTCGTGCTAGCTATGTACCTCAATAACAAATTGAGGTTTACTTAAAAAGCTTTTGTGTTGGGTTGCCCGCGTCGTTTAAACAAGTCTTGGATTCTATTTTTGACGAGGGTTTTCTTTAAGGAGACCCCATAGACACCTATGAAAAGATGAAAACTATATTTGGGCATCCCGTTAATGAGAAAGTTGAAATTACTTCTCTTCTGCTTTCTTACCAAAATGAATCTATCAAAGAGATAAAAACTAGCCTAGATGCCAATTTCCGCACCATACTTAATCTTTCTTCTACCACTAATGGCCATGTACTTTGTCAAAATAGAAAGATTAATTCCATAGATAGCAAGTTTGCTCTTTTCTTCCCTAAAACCAAAGATGGCAATACCTAGATCTATCCTTGCTTTTATGCCTAGCTAGGGGCGTTAAACAATAGCGCTTGTTGGGAGGCAACCAAATTTTATTTTTAGTTTTTTTATTTTTTCTTCTGTTTAGGAATAAATATTTGATCTAGCCTCTGGTTAGATTTGTTTTTATGTTTTAATTAGTGTTTGTGCCAAGTTAAACCTATAGGATCTTCTTGGATGATAGTTGTTTGATCTTGCTGTAATTTCCAGAAACTTTGTGTTCATGAAAAAAATTATTAAAAATTACCAGAACGTCATAAAATAGTGATTCCAATTGTTTATGATCAATAAACAAATTGCCTAGGTCATCCTATTTTGGCTGATTTTTTGGAGTTCCAGAAGTTTGCGTTAGTTACAGATTACTACAGACTGTTCTGTTTTTGACAGATTCTGTTTTTCGTGTGTTGTTTGCTTATTTTGATGAATCTATGGCTAGTAAAATAGTTTATAAACCATAGATAAGTTGGAATACAGTAGGTTTAACACCAATATAAATAAAGAATGAGTTAATTACAGTACCTTGAAGTGGTCTTTTATTTTCTTTCGCTAACGGAGCTCACGAGATTTCTGTTGAGTTTTGTGTTGTGAAGTTTTCAAGTTTTGAGTGAAAGATTTTTGATGGATTATGGAACAAGGAGTGGCAAGAGCCTAAGCTTGGGGATGCCCATGGCACCCCCAAGATAATCTAAGGACACCAAAAAGCCAAAGCTTGGGGATGCCCCGGAAGGCATCCCCTCTTTCGTCTACTTCCATCGATAACTTTACCTGGAGCTATATTTTTATTCACCACATGTATGTGTTTTGCTTGGAGCGTCTTGTATGATTTGAGTCTTTCCTTTTTAGTTTACCACAATCATCCTTGCTGTACACACCTTTTGAGAGAGCCATACATCATTTGGAATTTGTTAGAATACTCTATGTGCTTCGCTTATATCTTTTGAGTTATATAGTTTTGCTCTAGTGCTTCACTTATATCTTTTAGAGCACGGTGGTGGATTTGTTTTATAGAAACTATTGATCTCTCATGCTTCACTTAGATTATTTTGAGAGTCTTAAATATCATGGTAATTTGCTTAAACAATTCTAATATGCTTGGTATTCAAGAATGGTAAAAACTTTCTTATGAGTGTGTTGAATACTATGAGAAGTTGATGCTTGATAATTGTTTTGAGATATGAAGATGGTGATATTAGAGTCATGCTAGTTGAGTAGTTGTGAATTTGAGAAATACTTGTGTTAAAGTTTGTGATTCCCATAGCATGCACGTATGGTGAACCGTTATGTGATGAAGTCGGAGCATGATTTATTTATTGATTGTCTTCCTTATGAGTGGCGGTCGTGGACGAGCGATGGTATTTTCCTACCAATCTATCCCCCTAGGAGCATGCACGTAATACTTTGATTTGATAACTTGTAGATTTTTGCAATAAGTATATGAGTTCTTTATGACTAATGTTGATTCCATGGATTATACGCACTCTTCTTCCTTCCACCATTGCTAGCCTCTCTAATACCGCGCACTTTTCGCCGGTATCATACACCCACCATATACCTTCCTCAAAACAGCCACCATACCTACCTATCATGGCATTTCCATAGCCATTCCGAGATATATTGCCATGCAACTTTCCACCGTTCCGTTTATTATGACATGCTCCATCATTGTCATATTGCTTAGCATGATCATGTAGTTGACATCGTATTTGTGGCAAAGCCACCATTCATAATTCTTTCATACATGTCACTCTTGATTCATTGCATATCCTGGTAGACCGCCTGAGGCATTCATATAGAGTCATATTTTGTTCTAAGTATCGAGTTGTAATTGTTGAGTTGTAAGAAAATAAAAGAGTGATGATCTTCATTTTTAGAGCATTGTCCCAAGTGAGGAAAGGATGATGGAGACTATGATTCCCCCACAAGTTGGGATGAGACTCCTGACTAAAAAAAAGAGGCCATAAAAAAAGAGAAAAGGCCCAAATAAAAAAAGAGAGAAAAAGAGAGAAGGGACAATGTTACTATCCTTTTACCACACTTGTGCTTCAAAGTAGCACCATGATCTTCATGATAGAGAGTCTCTCATTTTGTCACTTTCATATACTAGTGGGAATTTTTCATTATAGAACTTGGCTTGTATATTCCAATGATGGGCTTCCTCAAAATGCCCTAGGTCTTCGTGAGCAAGCGAGTTGGATGCACACCCACTTAGTTTCTTTTGTTGAGCTTTCATATGCTGATAGATCTAGTGCATTTGTTGCATGGCAATCCCTACTCACTCACATTGATATCTATTAATGGGCATCTCCATAGCCCATTGATACGCCTAGTTGATGTGAGACTATCTTCTCCTTTTTGTCTTCTCCACAACCACCATTCTATTCCACATATAGTGCTATATTCAGGCTCACGCTCATGTATTGCGTGAAGATTGAAAAAGTTTTGAGAATGTCAAAAGTATGAAACAATTGTTTGGCTTGTCATCGGGTTGTGCATGATTTAAATACTTTGTGTGGTGAAGATAGAGCATAGCCAGACTATATGATTTTGTAGGGATAACTTTCTTTGGCCATGTTATTTTGAGAAGACATGATTGCTTTGTTAGTATGCTTGAAGTATTATTATTTTTTATGTAAATATTAAACTTTTGTATTGAATCTTTTTTATCTGAATATTCATACCACAATTAAGAAGAATTGCATTGAAATTATGCCAAGTAGCACTCCGCATCAAAAATTATCTTTTTTTCATTTACCTACTCGAGGACGAGCAGGAATTAAGCTTGGGGATGCCTGATACGTCTCCAACGTATCTATAATTTTTGATTGCTCCATGCTATATTATCTACTGTTTTGGACAATATTGGGATTTATTATCCACTTTTATATTATTTTTGGGACTAACCTATTAAGCGGAGGCCCAGCCCGTAATTGTTGTTTTTGCCTATTTGAGTTTGAAGAAAGCGGAATATCAAACGGAGTCCAAACGGAATGAAACATTCGGGAACGTGATTTTCTCACCGAACATGATCCAGGAGACTTGGACCCTACGTCAAGAAAGAAAAGAGGAAGGCACGAGGTAGGGTGGCGCGCCCTCCCCCCCCCCCCAGGCGCGCCCTCCACCCTCGTGAGCCCCCTGTTGCTCCACCGACGTACTCCTTCCTCCTATATATACCAACCTACCCCCAAACGACTAGATACGAAGCCAAAAACCTAATTCCACCGACGCAACCTTCTGTACCCACGAGATCCCATCTTGGGGCCTGTTAGGAGCTCACCGAGGGGGGCATCCATCACGGAGGGCTTCTACATCAACACCATAGCCTCTCCGATGAAGTGTGAGTAGTTTACTTCAGACCGTCGGTTCCATAGTTATTAGCTAGATGGCTTCTTCTCTCTTTTTGGATCTCAATACAATGTTCTCCCCCTCTCTCGTGGAGATCTATTCGATGTAATCTTCTTTTTGCGGTGTGTTTGTTGAGACCGATGAATTGTGGGTTTATGATCAAGATTATCTATGAACAATATTTGAATCTTCTCTTGATTCTTTTATGTATGATTGGTTATCTTTGCAAGTCTCTTCGAATTATCAGTTTGGTTTGGAATACTAGATTTATCTTTCTTGCAATGGGAGAAGTGCTTAGCTTTGGGTTCAATCTTGTGGTGTCCTTTCCCGATGGCGATTAGGGGCAGCAAGGCACGTATTGTATTGTTGCCATCGAGGATAACAAGATGGGGTTTTTATCATATTGAATGAATTTATCCCTCTACATCATGTCATCTTGCTTAAGGCGTTACTCTGTTTTCATGAACTTAATACTCTAGATGCATGCTGGATAGCGGTCGATGAGTGGAGTAATAGTAGTAGATGCAGTGGAGTCGGTCTACTTGTTTTGGACGTGATGCCTATATACATGATCATACCTAGATACTCTCATAACTATGCTCAATTACATCAATTGCTCAACATGAGTTCGTTCACCCAAGTAAAATACTTATGCTCTCGAGAGAAGCCACTAGTGAAATCTATGGACCCCGGGTCTATCTTCATCATATCAATCTTCCAATACTTAGTTATTTGCTTTGCTTTTTACTTTGCTTTTATTTTACTTTGCATCTCTATCACAAAAATACCAAAAATATTATCCTATCATATCTATCAGATCTCACTCTCGTAAGTGACCGTGAAGGGATTAACAACCCCTTATCGCCTCAGTTGCGAGGAGTTACATGCTTTGTGCAGGTACGAGGGACTCGCGCGTAGCCTCCTACTGGATTGATACCTTGGTTCTCAAAAACTGAGGGAAATACTTACGCTACTGTGCTGCATCACCTTTCCTCTTCAAGGAAATCCAACGCAGTGCTCAAGAGGTAGCAAATATGCACCTGACTCTCTATATTGATATCGACAATTGATCGCAGGGCCTCAACCACAGGAGTTAGGATTCTCTCGCCAATATTTTTGAACTCCCTGCATGCGGGATGCCTAACTGTAAAGTTTCTAACTGCAGGAGCTATATGGACAACAAGTTGTAACTTAGCCTGTAGGTAACTACAAACAAATAAACTCTAATTGATTCTAAATGAGGGAGCCAACAGATGTCTATAGTCAGTGTTGACATGTGTTCCATAACTCCTCGGTAATATTACTGTCATTGTATTTTTACTTAAACAACTTGTGTCATCACAGGACAAAGTTCAATTTGGAACACATAGCAGAAATGCAGCAATAACTTGGATACCATATTGTAAAGTTTCTGTCCTTAATAGCAACAATACAAGTACGTTCCTCGTTGCCCATTCTGTCACGAGGTGAGGACACCGCAACCTCCCACAAAGCACCTCTCTCACTTAGATAAATCAATCTAGTTGGCCAAACTAAACGGATAGATAAGAGAGAAATATAAAGCTATAACAGTCACACATAATAAAGTTCTGAAATAACTCATTTACTTTTAGTGAACAATCTGATCATAAATTCATAATTCATTGGATCCCAACAAACGTACCATAAAAGAATTAACATCATATCGATCTGCCAAGAGAATATTGTATTGAAGATCAGAGAGAGAGAGGGACAAAGACAGAGGAGAGAGAGGGAGAGAGAGAGAGACTACTCATGCATCATCGTAGTGGCAGTAAGGTTGATGTAGAAGCCCTTCGTGATCGATTTCCCCTCCGGTAGAGTACCAGAAAAGGCCACCAGATGAGATCGCGGAAGAACATAGACTTGCGGTGACAGAATAATTGTTTTGGGTCTCGCTCTGGGGGTTTCAGAATATTTGAAAATTCATAGCGCTGGAATTAGGTCAGACGGAGCCATGAGGGGCCCATAAGGGGGCACAGTGCGCCTATCCCCTGGGCGCGTCATGCTGCCTTGCCATCTCCTCGTTTTTCGTCCGCACTCCCCCCTCGAAACTTCTAGGATCCCTCCCGGTATAGAAAAAATCGTCAAAAATTTTCGTCACGTTTGGACTTCGTTTGGTAGGGATTTTTTGTAAAACCAAAAACATGCAGAAACAACAACTGGCATGGGGCACTGGGTTACTAGGTTAGTTCCCAAAAATGATATAAAATGACATATAAAATCATACAAGATTGATAATATAATAGCATGAAACAAAAAAATGTATAGATACGTTGAAGACGTATTAGCATCTCCAAGCTTAATTCCTGCTCGTCCTCGAGTACGTAAATGATAAAAATAAATTTTTTGATGTTGAATGCTACCTAACATGTCTTATCATGTAATCTCTTTATAATATGAATACTGATAAATGATTAAGTAACTAATATCAACATAATAATTGTCGGATTTCGGGTTCCGGCAGACCCTTGAGGTTCGAACTCTGGGGTGCGCGCGGAGATCTTTCCCCTACCAGCTCACGTCTCAAGTCTACTTAGCGGATCTAGGCTAGAAAGAAGAACACACAAGGGACGCGGGATTTATACTGGTTCAGGCCACTATTGTGGTGTAATACCCTACTCCAGTTTGTGGTGTGGTGGATTGCCTCAGGGGCTGATGATGAATAGTACAAAGGGAGAACAGCCTCGCGAGGGCTGTTCTTGAGCTGGTGCGATGAACTACTTGGGTGAGTTCAGTCGCCTCTCTCTCTCTCTCTCTATGCGTGATCTCCATCCTCCTTTCTCTCTACTATGGTGGCTAGTCCTATTTATAGAGGGAGGCCCTGGGCCTCTTCCCAAATAATGAGCGGGAAGGGCGCCAACAATTTGCCATTTTGAAGGGGAACATCTGGTACACTTATCCTGACTAAAGTTGGTCTTCGGCTGCCAAAGGCTCGGCGATGACGCCACTGGCTCCACGATGACCTCCATCCTGCCGTTCTGCTGGTCTTGGTCTTGTTGCAATCAAACGGTAACCTTTGCACGATGCCTTGGCATGTGCTTGCCCCTTTGCAGAAGGGAAACAAAGACATTATGAGGCGGCGCCACTGGTCTCGATCGTCATGGCTTGCGTCACGGGCTCCTCGCGAGGTGCCCTTGCCTTGATCTCTCCGCCTCCTCGTGAGCCTGCCTGATGAGGCTGCTCCTGAGGAAGCTTCCTGTCGTCCGCCCCGCGAGGCATGGCCCCTCGCGAGGGTCTTGAGCTTGAGCTGATGAAGCTGGGCTGCACTAGGCCCCCACTTGAGCCATGCCGCAGGTCGCAGGCAGGCATGTCTGGGGACCCCCGTTCCCAGAACGCCGACAGTAGCCCCCGGGCCCAAGGTGCGCCCGGACTTGGCTTAGCAGAGAAGCGAAGGGGCAAGTGCGCAGCGCCGCGGGCCCCAACAGCCTGCGACCTTGGGCGCCGCGTGGCGGTTGATTCGACGTGGGCGCCTCCGCTTCCCCACGATGCCTCGGCAACCGCACGACTTGACAAGTCTCTGCATGCAAAAATGGTCATGATTACCTGCGATCGTGGAGGCCGACGGTTGGCCTCCTCCGGCTATATGTATGGAACGGCGCGAGCCATTCGAGTCCATTCCTTCCCGCTACTCCTTTTCTTCTTCTTCCTCGCCCTTGCTCCACATTACGCCAATGGCGCCAATCCGCCGGTTTTCTGCAGAAGCGAAGGGAAAGGCCCCCTGGGAGGGTCCCGATCCGCTTCCGCCGAAGAAGCGGCCTGTTCCCGGCCGCTGCGGCGTGGTCGCATGGCAGGAGACATCGCGGCCCTGGTACGAGCGGCCGCCGCCTGGGTTTCCGCTGCCCTTGTACACCCGCATCGGTGTTGCCGCTGTCGACGCCGGCGGGTTACGGCGGTGCGCGTCGTTCCTCCTGGAGTCCATGCCGAGGGCTCCTCTCGCAAGCTTGTGCTCCACGCCGCCATGCCTCCTCGATCTTGGATTCGCCTTCCTCCTTACTTCGCCTGCGAGATGCCGCCTAGTGGGTCTCTGGAGCTCGCTGCAACATCTTGACTACTGACACCCTTGCGACCGGAGCGGAGGTCGCGGTCGTCGCTCCGGGCAAGGTCTACATGACCCGCGGCTGGGGCGAGATCGCCCGGGTCTGCCGGACAGGGGGCGCCCTCGTAATCTATCTCGAATACGATGGCACCTCCTTTATGTTCTTCAAGGTCTTCGACGTGGAAGGACGCCGGCTAGAATGCTGCCCCGAGAAAGGCGGCCGGGGCATCGTCGTGGCGGGGACCAGGCCCGCCAACCGCTTCCCCAGCAGCTCCTCAGGCAGCAGCGGAGGAGCCGGAGGGTCCAGCGACTCCGCCGAGTTTCACGCGACTCCGGAGACGAGCGACGACAGCTACGAGCCCCCGAGCTCGCGTCACGCTCGGAGCAGGGCGGGTGCTTCAGGTCGCCGGCGCTGCTGATCTGGATGGGGTTGGCGTCGGCGCCTGATGGCCCACTGTTGATGATGGCGTCTCCTGCGGAGGCGCGCGTAGTTAGTGTTCCTTAGGATTAGCACCTTGTGTTCCCTGCGAGGAATTGAAGTACCACCCCGCGGGGGTATGTAAGGCGCCGGCCATGTCTTTTGTGAATATTTTATCCTTATTATGAATTGATGTGAGATGCTTGTCCTGTCCCGGCTCGGCTCCCCCTTTCTTTCATCACGAGGGCTTGGTGCTCTACGCTGACAGGTCCCGGTCCCCAGGCAGGCTTCAGCCGTCGCTGGTATGCCAGGTCGCGATGCCGTGTTCAAGGCCAGGAGGTGAATGGCCCAAGGTCCAGTAAGAGCCCCTGAGTCGCGATGCTCAGGAGGTCCCCTTTAGCGCTCAAGCAGCCACCGCTGGGCAAGAAAGGCAGGCAACATTGTCGTGACAGAGCTGCACTAGGCAAGGGTTTAGCGCTGAGTCGAATCAGTTTTCGCGTGACTTATCTCGTGGGTTTGGCGTAGTTTTCGTCGAGGTGCCGGGCCTACGCGGCGGCAGCTGAGGTGTTGCCGTGTTAGGTCCCTGCGAGCTTCTTCCCTCTCCCCCGCACTTTCCTTGATGCTCTACGTCCTCAGGTCCCGGCCCTCGAGCGAGCTCAGCCGCCGCTGGTATGACAGGTCGCGATGCCGTGGGTTAAGGCCAGGGGGTGAGGGCTGGAGAGCCAGTAAGAGCCCATGAGTCGCGATGCTCAGGCGCTCCCCTTTTAACGTGCAAGCGGATCATGCCGGAGAGAAGGAGAGAAAGCTCGCGACGTCCCCAGCATTACTTCTGGAGTGGGTCCTACATACCAATCACGAGGGGAAACAAGGTCTGCTGTTACGGTTGCCAGCCAACCATTGGTCGCTCCGAGGGAGTGATTGGGGCACTGAGGGCCTAGTGAGGTGGCGCCTTGCGGGGCTGTCGTGGCCAGAGCTCGACCACTCAGATTTATCGGCGTTGCAGGGACGGACCCGTGCGCAATTGCCGTGCCAGAGCGAGCGGCTCCAAAGGTAGGTGTCAATCGAGCAGGCGATTAGGTCAAGCATGTTAAGCACGAAGGAGCAAATCCATTTAGATAGATGCGGAAAAGGCAAACGCCACTGGGTCAGGCCCGAGCAGCTTGGGGATAATGCAGCCCGAGGGACGCCCCCAACAAGGTAGATAAAAAGCATAAGCAAAACGGATACATGCCGCAGGGACGGACCCACGAGACCTAGGAATGATGCAGCCCTGCGGGCGCTCCCAGCTGAAAATGGAACTTGAAAGATGTCACCTGATACCGTTGGAGATGAAGTGATCTTTGAAGCGGCCAGACTGACGCCGCGGTGAGGAGGCCGGCCCTCACGAGCTCCCTGGACCTCGAGCCTCGGGAGGCTCTGGGGGCACGGGTGGATCTTCGAGGGCCATCTCCATCTCCGCCAGGACCACGCGATGCCTGACCTCCTAAGCCTCCAGAATACTCCTCAGCAGGCGCTGACGAGCGGCGGCCGCGTTCGGCAGGCCGAAAGGCATGCGAACATAGCTGTGAGGTGGACCCTCACAACGCCCCATGCGTGAAGTCCAGAGGCGCTCCTGAGACGCGGCTCGGTTGAGCCCTGGTACGTCGATGCAGACGCGCAGCCCACCATCGTCGCCTGGATGTGGGGCCACGGCGGGCAAGCGGCAGTTGCCGCGCATGACCCTTGACTCCTGTAGCTCCTGAGTGTTCCTCGCAATGAACTCCTGAGGGTTTGGCCCTCCTTGCTTCATACCTTCCTGAGGGAAACGTGCCTTGAAGCACGCCTCCAAGTGGTGCCCGAGAGCCTCCCTCGTGACCTTGGCAAAGTCAGTGGCTCTCCCAGAAAGTGACCCCGAGCCCTGCCCGAGGAGGGCGCCAGGCGCACCTTCCTATGCGACAGAGGGTGGCGCCCCTTGGACGGGCGCGGATCCTGACGCAACACCTATGGAGGGGCCTGCCTCCTGAGGGTTTGGGCCAGGTGAAGCCTTCTTCTTCTTAGGGACTGCCTCGGGAAGTCTCTCGCTCCTGTGATCTGGGTCTTCGATTGCCGCCGCTTGGAAGGCACGCTCAAGAGAACACCTCGCATCCCTTTCCTCACGAGGCCTTTGTGATGACTCCACCGCTTCCTGGCATCTTGAGGACATTGTAGCCATGGTGAGTCACTGCCATGAACTTGGTCAGGGCTGGGTACTTGAGGATGGCATTGTATGGCAGGCGAATGTGGGCGACATCAAAGTCAATGAGCTAGCTCGGTACGGTAGTTGTTGCGCTGCCCGAAGGTGACTGGAAGGCGAACCTGCCCTATCGGAACAGTGGAACCATCGGTGACTCCTGAGAAAGGCTTGGTTGGCTGAAGCTGATCATATGGCACTTGGAGATTGTTGAATGTATCGACTGACAGGACGTTGAGTCCCGCTCCGCCATCGATGAGGGTCCCGGTGACTTGCACATTCTTGATGGTGAGGGAACAGAGCATCTGGAGGACTCCGGCCGTTGCTGCACACTTGAGCTGATCCGCTGAGCTGAACGTGATAGCGCATGCAGACCACCTGAGAGGGCGTGTGGCCTCAAGCCTAGGGAGGACTGCGTTCACCTCGCGAGCAAACTGCTTGAAGATGCGCCGAGAGGCTGGGGCTTGAGCGCCGCCCAGGATGCAAGCGATTGCGCGTGGCTCCTGGAAGTCCCCAGCCCCCTCGTCCTGATGATGGTCTTCATTCCTCCTCGGTGGTGGTGGCAGAGGAGGGAGGCCTGCGTTGCCTTGAGGGCGGTCCTCACGAGGCTGGTCCTGCCAGCGGTCCTCGCGAGGTCGATCACGCCACCCTTGGCGAGGGCCACGGTCTTCCCATCGTCCTCTGCCTCTTCCTCCTCCTCGGCCATAGCCCCGGTCGCTGCGCTCGGGGCGTCGGCCGATGCGCCCATCTCGCACAGCCCTGAGCTCTTGGCATTCGTTGGTGTTGTGGGTGTGGAGGTCGTGGTACACGCAGTACCGGCTGCCCTTGGATGACTCAGGCTGATCCCTGCCTCGCTTGGTGTCTGGCTCCGCTGCGAGCACAGCAGCTCCCTTACGCTTCACGTCCTTGACCTTGGGCTTCTTCTCTTCTGGGTCGGCAGCCGGGAGCTCAAGGAGGGAGAGGCGCCCTTCCTCAGCCCTGGTGCACTTGGTCGCCAAGTTGAACAGCTCCAGGGATGTGCACAGGTCTTCATGGATTGCTAGCTCCTCTTTCATCTTGATGTCACGCACGCCATCGGACAAGGCTGAGATGGTGGCTTCCTCAGTCACCATGGGGATCTTGAGGCGAGCGTTGTTGAAGCGCTGGATGTACTTTTGCAGGGTCTATCCTAGCTGTTGCTTGATGCGGCGCAGGTCACTCATGGCTGGGGGCCAGTCGCGAGTGCCTTGGAAGTTGGCGATGAAGCGGGTGCGCATCTCGTCCCAGGAGGAGATCGTGCCAGGAGCCAGGTGCGGGCGCCGTCCTTGAGCGCCATGGGAAACCAGTTCGCCATGACCTTTTCGTCCCCGCTGGCGGCTTCGATGTCCAGCTCGTAGAGCTGGAGGAACTCCGCGGGGTCTGCAGTGTCGTCGTAGCAAGGAGGCGGGTCCGGCTTCAACTTGTCGGGCCATGCGACGCTACGCAGCTCGGCGGTGAAGGCACGGCAACTGCAGCGGGTACCGGAGCTCTGGCCGAGGCGGGCTTGCTCACGGGATTCCCTCGCGCCCTTTGCACTGGAGCAGCGCGGGGTCTTGACGTGGCGGCGCAGGGATGTGGTCATGGCGCACCGGTGCTGGGAGCACGCGGGCACCTTCTTGGGGACGAGGGATTTCCTGGCAGCTGTCGGTGTCAAAACCGGCGGATCTCGGGTAGGGGGTCCCGAACTGTGCGTCTAGGCAGATGGTAACAGGAGACAAGGGACATGATGTTTTTACCCAGGTTCGGGCCCTCTCGATGGAGGTAAAACCCTACTCCTGCTTGATTAATATTGGTGATATGGGTAGTACAAGAGTAGATCTACCACGAGATCAGAGAGGCTAAACCCTAGAAGCTAGCCTATGGTATGATTGTTGTTCGTCCTGCAGACTAAAACCCTCCGGTTTATATAGGCACCGAATAGGGTTAGGGTTACATAGAGTCGGTTACAATGGTAGGAGATCTACATATCCGTATCGCCAAGCTTGCCTTCCACGCCAAGGAAAGTCCCATTCGGACACGGTACGAAGTCTTCAATCTTGTATCTTCATAGTCCAGGAGTCTGGACAAAGGTCATAGTCTGGCTATTCGGACACCCCCTAATCCGGGACTCCCTCAGTAGCCCCCGAACCAGGCTTCAATGGCAACGAGTCCGGCGCGTAGATTGTCTTCGGCATTGCAAGGCGGGTTCTTCTCCAAATCATGTGTACCTGTTTGAATACTGTCCGGCTTCTCATGAATATCGCGCTCCTTGGCTTCCACGCCCAATAATGGCCATCTTCCACGTGTTGAACTGTGGAAGAGGCTGTTCTGCCTCGTACCCCATTCTCAGGAGGGTTCGATATATCAAGTGGGCGGAGCCGAACTATGGCGCATCACCGGGACCGGATATCTATCTGGAACCCTGAAGAAGGCGCCCGAAGACTGGCCTTCGGAATGGTTTTATATAGAAGATGTTCCCCTGCCGGATCCTGTTCAGATCGGCCTCCCGGAGTTCAGTAATGCTCCTTTGAAGAAACGCCTAAGCTGGCGTCCACGGAGCCCCCAGAGGGAAAATGACAGGGACGTCCTTTACCTGATGAGGCGAATAAGGTTGTTGGCTCATTCCGGACTGACCATGATCGGGGTCATGGCCACATGTATTATGCGGGGGGTGCAGCCGCTCCAGTATAGAGGCCACCCCATGTGGGATTTCAATGGGGAGGATGATGTCACCCGTCATGGCCGTAAGGGGCCGGGATCGGTCGCCGATTTGATGAAGATCTTGTCCGCATTGTACAAGGGAGAAGAGGAGGAATTTCTTCGCGTCAACCCTCAGGACGGATTTTCTATGAACAATCCTCCAAGCTGGGTAAGCGGACATTTTTGCCCATCCGATCCATATTCCCATAGTCAAGTATCTCATTTTGTGATTTCGACGCAGGAACTGCGCCAGGTCGTAAAGGATATAAACAGCCTGCCTCCACAACCCGAAGATCCAGAACGGTTCCTCGATCCGGCCTCCCAAGAGGATCTGGACATATCGGTGGAGCTTATTGATGGGGTATTTCACCAACTGAGCATTGATAATGCCCTAGTTGCCATTACGGCCGATTACCCCGGAATACTTCCAGCCTCGCGAATGGCGAGACCGAAGCCCCAATACTTTGAGAATGATTCATCCGCGCTTATTTTTTATCATCGTATACTAACGGTGTTTTGCAGGGGGAGCCCTTGAGGCGGAAGCCCGATCCTGCAGCGGCAAGCCAACGAGGGGCAGCGCGGCCCAGCAGACTAAAAAGAAGTGCGGTTCGGATCGAAGCGCCGGTGCAACGGTATGGCGTGTCACCTTATTCCCAGGTTTTATTCCGGAAGGCATACTAACGCCCGTGCTCTCTTCAGGAAAAAGAGCGCTCGCCGGACTATATTCGGAGAGGTTGCCCATCGAGCCTCCGCCAGCCAGGCTTTAAAGCCAGGCCCAGAAGCGGAGGCGAACACGAGGCGTGCGTCGGATGCTCCTTGACAGAGGATGCCGACAAATTGTCTGCCACCAACTCTGAGGTGGAGAGTGCCATGAATCACAGGCGCCGCCGGACAATTCTTCGTGACACATGTTTCTCCCAAGAGGCGTTGAACGCCTTCAATTCGGGAGATGCGCACCTCCTTGCCGCTCAAGATGGTCTAGCCAGAGCCACGGAGCAGTATGTAAAAGACATACGAGTGAGGAAATTTAACAGTTATATATGCCAGTAGCCCCCAAGACTTGAAATAGTTAGAATAACTGATTTAAGGATCATTTATTGTGCAGGATCTTACAGAAAAGAATACCCAACTGTCCCAGGAGCTTGAAGAGTGCAAAGCCCAACTTGAGGCCGCACAAGCCGCGACAGGGGAAGCCAAAGAGACCCCCTCTGGTAACATATGTTGGGGAACATTGCAGAAAATTAAAATTTTTCCTACGGTTTCACCAAGATCCATCTATGAGTTCATCTAGGAACGAGTCATGGGAGAGTGATTGCATCTACATACCACTTGTAGATCGCGTGCGGAAGCGTTCAATGGAACGGGGATGATGGAGTCGTACTCGCCGTGATTCAGATCACCGATGACCTAGTGCTTTGAGCGGACAGCACCTCCGCGTTCAACACACACGTGACGGAGGCGGATGGCGTCTCGTCCTTCTTGATCCAGCAAGGGGAAGGAGAGGTTGATGATGGTCCAGCAAGACGACGGCGTGGTGGTAGATGCAGCAGAACTCCGGCAGGGCTTCGCTAAGCAACTACGGGAGGAGGAGGAGGTGTAGCGAGAGGAGGCGCCAAGGGCTTCAGTGCGGCCACCCTCCCTCCCTCCCTTTATATAGGTGCAAGAGAGGGGGGGCGCAGCCTTGCCCCTTCCTCCAAGGAAGGGGTGCGGCCAAGGGGGGAGGAGTCCATCCTCCCCAAGGCACCTCGGAGGTGCCTTCCCCCTTTAGGACTCTCCCCTCTCCAAGTCTCCTTGGCGCATGGGCCTCTTGGGGCTGGTGCCCTTGGCCCATATATGCCAAGGCGCACCTCCTACAGCCCATGTGGCCCCCCGGGGCAGGTGGACCCCAGGTGGACCCCGGACCCCTTCGGCACTCCGGTACAATACCGATAACGCGAAACTTTTCCGGCAACCAAAATAAGACTTCCTATATAAATCTTTACCTCCGGACCATTCCGGAACTCCTCGTGACGTCCGGGATCTCATCCGGGACTCGAACAACATTCGGTTTGCTGCATACTCATATTCATACAACCCTAAGCGTCACCGAACCTTAAGTGTGTAGACCCTACGGGTTGGAGACATGCAGACATGACCGAGGCGGCTCTCGGGCAATAACCAACAGCGGGATCTGGATACCCATGTTGGCTCCCACATGCTCCTCGATGATCTCATCGGATGAACCACGATGTCGAGGATTCAAACAACCCGTATACAATTCCCTTTGTCAATCGGTATTTTACTTGCCGAGATTCGATCATCGGTATCCCAATACCTCGTTCAATCTCGTTACCGGCAAGTCACTTTACTAAATACCGTAATGCATGATCCCATGACCAAACACTTGGTCACTTTGAGCTCATTATGATGATGCACTACCGAGTGGGCCCAGTGCTACCTCTCTGTCATACGGAGTGACAAATCCAGTCTCGATCCGTGTCAACCCAACAGACACTTTCGGAGATACCTGTAATGCACCTTTATAGTCACCCAGTTACGTTGTGACGTTTGGTACACCCAAAGCACTCCTACGGTATCCGGGAGTTACGTGATCTCATGGTCTAAGGAAGAGATACTTGACATTGGAAAAGCTCTAGCAAAAGCGAACTACACGATCTTGTGCTATGCTTAGGATTGGGTCTTGTCCATCACATCATTCTCCTAATGATGTGATCCCGTTATCAATGACATCCAATGTCCATAGTCAGGAAACCATGACTATCTATTGAACAACGAGCTAGTCAACTAGAGGCTTACTAGGGACATATTATGGTCTATGTATTCACACGTGTATTACGATTTCCGGATAATACAATTATAGCATGAATAAAAGACAATTATCATGAACAAGGAAATATAATAATAATACTTTTATTATTGCCTCTAGGGCATATTTCAAACAGTCTCCCACTTGCACTAGAGTCAATAATCTAGTTACATTGTGATGAATCGAACCCCCAAAGAGTTACGGTGTTGATCATGTTTTGCGGCGGAAGAGGTTTAGTCAACGGATCTGCGACATTCAGATCCGTATGCACTTTGCAAATTTCTATGTCCCCATCTTGAACATTTTCACGAATGGAGTTGAAGCGGCGCTTGATGTGCCTGGTCTTCTTGTGAAACCTAGGCTCCTTGGCAAGTGCAATAGCTCCGGTGTTGTCCTGAGAAGAGTTTAATCGGCTCCGACGCATTGGGTATGACTCCTAGGTCGGTAATGAACTCCTTCACCCAAATTGCTTCATGTGTTGCCTCCGAGGCTGCCATGTACTCCGCTTCACATGTAGATCCCGCCACGACGCTCTGCTTGCAGCTGCACCAGCTTCTTGCTCCACCATTCAACATATACACGTATCCGGTTTGTGACATAGAGTCATCCAGATACGTGTCGAAGCTAAGCGTCGACGTAACCCTTTATGACGAGCTCTTCGTCACCTCCATAAACGAGAAACATGTCCTTTGTCCTTTTCAGGTACTTCAGGATATTCTTGACCGCTGTCCGGTGTTCCTTGCGGGATTACTTTGGTACCTTCCTACCAAACTTACGGCAAGGTTTACATCAGTGCAGTACACAGCATGGCATACATAATAGATCCTATGGCTGAGGCATAGGGGATGACACTCATCTCTTCTTTATCTTTTGCCGTGGTCGGGCATTGAGCTGAGCTCAATTTCACACCTTGCAAAACAGGCAAGAACCCTTTCTTGGACTGATCCATTTTGAACTTCTTCAAAATCTTATCAAGGTATGTGCTTTGTGAAAGACATATGAGGCGTCTCGATCTATCCCTATAGATTTTGATGCCTAATATGTAAGCAGCTTCTCCAAGGTCCTTCATTGAAAAACTCTTATTCAAGTAGGCCTTAATGTTGTCCAAAAGTTTTGTATCATTTCCCATCAAAAGTATGTCATCTACATATAATATGAGAAATGCTCTGAGCTCCCACTCACTTTCTTGTAAACGCAGGCTTCTCCATAAGTCTGCATAAACTAAACGCTTTGATCATCTCATCAAAGCGAATGTTCCAACTCCGAGATGCTTACACCAGCCCATAAATGGATCGCTGGAGCTTGCATACCTTGTTAGCATTCTTAGGATCGACAAAACCTTCCGGCTGCATCATATACAGCTCTTCATTAAGGTAACAGATTAAGGAATGCCGTTTTGACGTCCATCTGCCATATCTCATAATCATAGTATGCACGGCAATTGCTAACATGATTCGGACGAACTTAAGCTTCGCCATGAGAGAAAGTCTCATCGTAGTCAATCCCTTGAATTTGTCGATAACCCTTAGCGACAAGTCGAGCTTTATAGATGGTAACATTACCATCCGCGTCCGTCTTCTTCTTAAAGATCCATTTGTTTTCTATCGCTCGCCGATCATCGGGCAAGTCTGTCAAAGTCCATACTTTGTTTTCATACATGGATCCTATCTCGGATTGCATGGCTTCAAGCCATTTGTTGGAATATGGGCCCGCCATCAATTCTTCATAGTTCGAAGGTTCACCGTTGTCTAACAACATGATTTCCAGGACAGGGTTGACGTACCACTGCAGTGCGGAGCGTGTCCTAGTGGACCTCTGAAGTTCGGTAGCAACTTGATCCGAAGTACCTTGATCATCATCATTAATTTCCTCTCCGGTCGATTGTAGGCACCACAGGAACATTTTCTGAGCTGCACTACTTTCCGGTTCAAGAGGTAGTACTTCATCGAGTTCTACTTTCCTCCCACTTACTCCTTTCGAGAGAAACTCTTTTCCGAAAGGATCCGTTCTTGGCAAGAAAGATCTTGCCTTCGGATCTAAGGTAGAAGGTATACCCAATGGTTTCCTTAGGGTATCCTATGAAGACGCATTTTTCCGACTTGGGTTCGAGCTTTTCAGGTTGAAGTTTCTTGACATAAGCATCGCATCCCCAAACTTTTAGAAATGACAGCTTAGGTTTCTTCCCAAACCATAATTCATACGGTGTCGTCTCAACGGATTTAGACGGTGCCCTATTTAAAGTGAGTGTAGCTGTCTCTAGAGCGTATCCCCAAAATGGTAGCGGTAAATCAGTAAGAGACATCATAGATCGCACCATATCCAATAGAGTGCGATTACGATGTTCGGACACACCGTTCTGTTGAGGTGTTCGGTAGCGTGAGTTGTGAAAGCGATTCCACATTTCCTTAAGTGTGTACCAAATTCGTGACTTAAATATTCTCCTCCACGATCCGATCGTAAGAATTTTATCTTTCGGTCACGTTGATTCTCTACTTCATTCTGAAATTCCTTGAACTTTTCAAAGGTCTCGGACATGTGTTTCATCAAGTAGACATACCCATATCTACTCAAGTCATCGGTGAGAGTGAGAACATAACGATATCCTCCATGAGCCTCAACACTCATTGGACTGCACACATCGGTATGTATGATTTCCAATAAGTTGGTTGCTCGCTCCATTGTTCCGGAGAAGCGGAGTCTTGGTCATCTTGCCCATGAGGCATGGTTCGCATGTGTCAAATGATTCATAATCGAGAGACTCTAAAAGTCCATCAGCATGGAGCTTCTTCATGCGCTTGACACCAATGTGACCAAGGCGGCAGTGCCACAAGTATGTGGGACTATCGTTATCAACTTTACATCTTTTGGTATTCACACTATGAACATGTGTAACATTACGTTCGAGATTCATTAAGAATAAACCATTGACCATCAGAGCATGACCATAAAACATTTCTCTCATATAAATAGAACAACCATTATTCTCGGATTTAAATGAGTAGACATCTCGTATTAAACGAGATCCTGATACAATGTTCATGCTCAAACTTGGCACTAAATAACAATTATTGAGGTTTAAAACTAATCCCGTAGGTAAATTTAGAGGTAGCGTGCCGACGGCGATCACATCGACCTTGGAACCATTTCCGACGCGCATCGTCACATCGTCCTTCGGATCTCCGTTTATTCCGCAGCTCTGCTGTGAGTTACATATATGAGCAACGACACGGTATCAAATACCCGGGAGTTACTACGAGTACTAGTAAGGTACACATCAATTACATGTATATCAAATATACCTTTAGTGTTGCCGGCCTTCTTATGCGCTAAGTATTTGGGGCAGTTTAAGCTTCGGTGACCCTTCCCTTTGCAATAAAAGCACTCGATCTCGGGCTTGGGTCCATTCTTTGACTTCTTCCGGCAAGCTGGCTTACGGTAGCGGCAACATCCTTGCCGTCCTTCTTGAAGTTCTTCTTTCCCTTGCCCTTCTTGAACTTAGTGGTTTTATTGACCATCAACACTTGATGCTCTTTCTTGATTTCTACCTCTGCTGACTTGAGAATTGAAAATACTTCAGGAATAGTTTTCACCATCCCTGCATATTGTAGTTCATCACAAAGCTCTTGTAGCTTGGTGGGAGCGCTGAAGGATTCTGTCAATGACCGCCTCGTCAGGGAGGTTGATGTCCAGTTGGGACAAAGGCGGTTGTGCAACAGGACATTTGAGTATGTGCTCCTTGTGAACTATTTTCCTCCATCTTACAATTGTAGAACTTGTCGGAGACTTCATATCTCTCGACCGGGCATGAGCTTGGAAAACTAGTTTCAGCTCCTCGAACATCTCATATGCTCCGTGTCGATCAAAAGCGCTTTTGGAGCCCGGTTCCAAGCTGTAAAGCATGCCGCCGAGCGAGGGAGTAATCATCAGCACGAGACTGCCAAGCGTTCATAACGTCTTGGTTATCTAGGATGGGTGCTTCACCTAGCGGTGCTTCTAGGACATATTGTTTCTTGGCAGCTATGAGGATAATCCTCAGGTTCCGGACCCAGTCCGAATAGTTGTTGCCATCATCTTTCAGCTTGGTTTTCTCTAGGAATGCGTTGAAGTTCATGGTGACATTAGCGTTGGCCATTTTGATCTACAAGACATTTTGCAAAGATTTTAGACTATTGTTCATGATAATAAAGTTCATCTAATCAAATTATTTAATGAACTCCCACTCAGATTTGACATCCCTCTAGTCATCTAAGTGATACATGATCCGAGTCGACTAGGCCGTGTCCGATCATCACGTGAGACGGACTAGTCATCGTCGGTGAACATCTCCATGTTGATCGTATCTTCCATACGACTCATGTTCGACCTTACGGTCTCTTGTGTTCCAAGGCCATGTCTGTACATGCTAGGCTCGTCAAGTTAACCTAAGTGTATTGCATGTGTAAAACTGTCTTACACCCGTTGTATGTGAGCGTAAGGATCTATCACACCCGATCATCACGTGGTGCTCGAAGCAGCGAACTTTAGCAACGGTGCATAGTTAGGGAGAACACTTTCTTGAAATTGTTATGAGGGATCATCTTATTTACTATAAATCGTTCTAAGTAAACAAGATGCATAAACATAATAAACATCACATGCAATTATATATAGTAGTGACATGATATGGCCAATATCATATAGCTCCTTTGATCTCCATCTTCAGGGCTCCATGATCATCCTGTCACCGGCATGACACCATGATCTCCATCATCATGATCTCCATCATCGTGTCTTCATGAAGTTGTCACGCCAACGACTACTTCTACTTCTATGGCTAACGCGTTTAGCAATAAAGTAAAGTAATTTACATGGCGTTCTTCAATGACACAGGTCATACAAAAATAAAGACAACTCCTATGGCTCCTGCGGTTGTCATACTCATCGACATGCAAGTCGTGATTCCTATTACAAGAACATGATCTCATACATCACATATATCATTCATCATTCATCACAACTTTGGCCATATCATATCACAAAACACTTGCTGCAAAAACAAGTTAGACGTCCTCTAATTGTTGTTGCAAGTTTTACGTGGCTGCAATAGGGTTCTAGCAAGAACATTTTCTTACCTACGTGAAAGCGACAACGTGATTTGTCAACTTCTATTTACCCTTCATAAGGACCCTTTTCATCGAATCCGCTCCAACTAAAGTGGGAGAGACAGACACCCGCTAGCCACCTTATGCAACTAGTGCATGTCGATCGGTGGAACCGGGTCTCACGTAAGCGTGCGTGTAAGGTCGGTCCTGGCCGCTTCATCCCACAATACCGCTGAAGCAAGATAAGACTAGTAGCGTCAAGAAAGTTGACAACATCTACGCCCACAACATATTGTGTTCTACTCGTGCAATAGAGAACTACGCATAGACCTAGCTCATGATGCCACTTTGTTGGGGAGCGTTGCGAGAAAATTAAAATTTTCCTACGGTTTCACCAAGATCCATCTATGAGTTCATCTAGCAACGAGTCATGGGAGAGTGATTGCATCTACATACCACTTGTAGATCGCGTGCGGAAGCGTTCAATGGAACGGGGATGATGGAGTCGTACTCGCCGTGATTCAGATCACCGATGGCCTAGTGCTGAACGGACAGCACCTCTGCGTTCAACACACGTACGGAGCGGATGACGTCTCGTCCTTCTTGATCCAGCAAGGGGGAAGGAGAGGTTGATGATGATCCAGCAGCACGACGGCGTGGTGGTAGATGCAGCAGAACTCCGGCAGGGCTTCGCTAAGCAACTACGGGAGGAGGAGGAGGAGGTGTAGCAGAGAGGGGAGGTGCCAAGGCTTATGGGTGCGGCCACCCCTCCCTCCCCTCCCTTTATATAGGTGCAAGAGAGGGGGGCCGCAGCCTTGCCCCTTCCTCCAAGGAAGGGGTGCAGCCAAGGGGGGGGAGTAGTCCATCCTCCCCAAGGCACCTCGGAGGTGCCTTCCCCCTTTAGGACTCTCCCCTCCCCAAGTCTCCTTGGCGCATGGGCCTCTTGGGGCTGGTTCCCTTGGCCCATATAGGCCAAGGCGCACCTCCTACAGCCCAAGTGGCCCCAGGGCAGGTGGACCCCAGTGGACCCCCGGACCCCTTTCGGCACTCCCGGTACAATACCGATAACACGCGAAACTTTTCCGGCGACCAAAATAAGACTTCCTATATATAAATCTTTACCTCCGGACCATTCTGGAACTCCTCGTGACGTCCGGGATCTCATCCGGGACTCCGAACAACATTCGGTTTGCTGCATACTCATATTCATACAACCCTAAGCGCCACCGAACCTTAAGTGTAGACCCTACGGGTTCGGGAGACATGCAGACATGACCGAGACGGCTCTCGGGCAATAACCAACAGCGGGATCTGGATACCCATGTTGGCTCCCACATGCTCCTCTATGATCTCATCGGGTGAACCACGATGTCAAGGATTCAAACAACCCCGTATACAATTCCCTTTGTCAATCGGTATTTTACTTGCCCGAGATTCGATCGTCGGTATCCCAATACCTCGTTCAATCTCGTTACCGGCAAGTCACTTTACTCGTACCGTAATGCATGATCCGTGACCAAACACTTGGTCACTTTGAGCTCATTATGATGATGCACTACCGAGTGGGCCCAGTGCTACCTCTCCGTCATAATGGTGACAAATCCCGATCTCGATCCGTGTCAACCCAATGTACACTTTCGGAGATACCGTAATGCACCTTTATAGTCACCCGATTGCCAGTGACGCTTTGGTACACCCAAAGCACTCCTGCGGTATCCGGGAGTTACACGATCTCATGGTCTAAGGAAGAGATACTTGACATTGGAAAAGCTCTAGCAAAAGCGAACTACACGATCTTGTGCTATGCTTAGGATTGGGTCTTGTCCATCACATCATTCTCCTAATGATGTGATCCCGTTATCAATGACATCCAATGTCCATAGTCAGGAAACCATGACTATCTGTTGATCAACGAGCTAGTCAACTAGAGGCTTACTAGGGACATATTATGGTCTATGTATTCACACGTGTATTACGATTTCCGGATAATACAATTATAGCATGAATAAAACACAATTATCATGAACAAGGAAATATAATAATAATACTTTTATTATTGCCTCTAGGGCATATTTCCAACAACATATGCTTTTAAAAGATAAGTATGTTGTGAAGTGCGGCGTGTATATAGATCTGATAATAACAGCAGATGGCGCCGGGGTAGATCCGGACAAGCAACAGCTCTTGCGCCGGTTAAAGGCCAGCGAGAACGTGCTTACGAGGGTGAGGCAGGAGACAAATAATCTCCAAGATGCCAACACCCAGCTGGGTGAGGAACTAAAAGATGTTCGTGCCTGTACCGACTCCGTTAAGGAGAATCGGCGGCTTCGACGCAACATTTTTAGTAAGTGCTTAAACGAACTTTGAAAAATGAGTTCGGCGAGGAAGTCGACTAACAGAGTTATGTCTGTAGGTATGCTCACAGGCCGTCCTACAGAGGAAATGCCCGGTTCTATGGGTGACCTTCTTCCCGAGCTCTTACAACTGCATTTAACGAAGTTCGGCAGGTGATGAAAGGTGTCGCCCAGGCCTTGTGGCCATCTGTCTCCCTGCCCGAAGGCCTTGGGGAGCTTGCAGAGAGGCTCCAGGGAGCGCGGAGGCGTTTACGGTTATGGAAGATATCGGCCTGCCGTCAAGGCGCCAGGGAGGCCTGGGCAATGGTGAAGACGCGGTACACGAAGGCTGACCCAAACCACATGGCTGAGGTCGGACCTGTGGGGCCAGATGGGAAGGAGATCCCTGTGAGCTTAGTGTACGGCCAGGTAGAATTGGCATAAGTATTCCCAGCAGGACTGTAAACTAGACAGCCTGTTAGATGGCATTGAAGAGGAATACAATCAGTCAAATTGACTATGTAATTTAAGGTGACATGTAGAATGCCTTCTAGCCGGATTGTAGATCGTTTTTCATAGCGGACCTTTTCGCTTCAATGTCGGGACCCAATAGTCCGGAGTGTGTCCGAATACCCTCGCGGTTATATAAAAACTGGGGCATGCGTGGAGACCAGGCGTAGGGGTCATTAGTGCTTTATCAGACAAGTGCCCAACTAGTTATGTTATATTACATGGTTAGTAAGAAACATCTTCCAGGGAGAATAGTTCCGTTAGGGGTTCCTTTTCTGTGAGGCATGCCCTAAAGTGCATGTCGGACTGCGAAAAAAGCAGAAAAACATCTGGGGCAGATAAATAAATAGGTAAGAAATCTTCTTTTAGTTCACCGACCGAATATTCTCTTAAGAACGCTAGCTTTCGGCTTCACCCAGTCTGAGGTACACATCCGGCTGACCCGGCAGTAACAATCGCAGAGGTGCTCCCTTTACCACCTAGCCGAACAATCGAGAATGTAGGGGTAAGCACAGGAGCCAGGCAACCCAGCTTGGCCAAAACTTGAGTCATATCGATGCATATAATGGTAAATAAAAGGTACATGTGGAAGTGTGACACATGTATTGGGCATGAAGCCCTTATAATTAAGCTTCTGTGAAAGAAGCCCCCAGGTACAATGAGCGCGGATAGCGCGTCAAGTGTGTGCGAACAATGCGCTAACGAGCCTTCAAAGGCTAGAAAGAAAAAGGAGGGAGAAGGAGAAAAATAGAAGACAACTAAAATGTAAAATGTGGACAGAAGAAGGAGACGAACTCAGAATCCGGCGTTAGGCGTAGAATCTTCGGAGACGGGCTGCGTTCCATGGGTTCAGCTCAAGTCGGTTATCCGATGCATCACGCAGACGGTACGCTCCACCGGTCAGGACTTGGTTGATGATAAATGGACCTTCCCCTTTGGGCTTTAGTTTGTCCTTTTTCTTGTCCGGCAGGCGTAGAACTAGCTCGCCAACATTGTAAGTCTTCGAGCCTGCTGTTGATAGAATGCGGAACGGGCTTTTTCTACGTCACGCTCCTCCTCCAAGGCATCCAAACTGTCCTGCCGATCGAGCTCAGCTTCTCTTTCTACGTACATGCGCACGCGAGGTGAGTCATGAATTATGTCGCAGGGCAGAACTGCCTCTGCGCCGTATACCATAAAGAAAGGTGTGAACCCTGTCGTGCGATTCGGAGTGGTCCGTAGCCCCCAGAGTACGGAGTCGAGCTCCTCTACCCAGTGCGTGTTAGATTCCTTGAGGGACTGCACTAATCTGCGTTTGATGCCGCTCATAATTAGACCATTTGCTCGCTCAACTTGACCGTTAGTTTGAGGGTGATAGACTGAAGCGTAGTCGAGCTTAATGCCCATGTTTTTGCACCAGAGTTTTACCTCGTCGGCCGTAAAATTCGTGCTGTTATCAGTGATGATGCTGTGGGGGGACACCGTAGCGGTGTACGACCCCTGATATGAAGTCTATCACCGGTCCGGATTCGGCTGTCTTGACAGGCTTGGCCTCTATCCATTTGGTGAATTTTATCCACCATGACCAGTAGGTACTTTTGCTTGTGGGTTCCCCTTTAAGGGGTCCGACCATGTCAAGCCCCCAGACCGCGAAGGGCCAGGTGATGGGTATAGTTTTGAGGGCGGTGGGCGGCATGTGGCTTTGGTTGGCAAAGAGCTGGCATCCGACGCATCGTTGGACTAAGTCTTGAGCATCTGCCCGGGCCGTCGGCCAATAAAATCCTGTACGGAAGGCCTTGCCTACAAGGGCCCGGGCTGCGGCATGGTGCCCGCCGAGTCCGGCATGAATTTCAGCCAGAAGATTCCGCCCTTCCTCTTCGGAGATACACCTTTGAAGGACTCCGGTTGTGCTTTTCTTATAAAGCTCTCCCTCATGGACTTTATAGGCTTTAGATCGCCGCACTATGCAGCGGGCCTCGTTTTGGTCCTTTGGGAAGTTCCTGCCTGGTTAGGTAGGCTAGGAATGGTTCGGTCCACGGGGCAATGACTGCCATTATTACGTGGGCTGAGGGTGTTATTTCGTTGGCAGAACCACCAACTGTGTCAGAATGTTTGGTGTGGGGCAGTGCGGTTGGGTCCGGGTTGTTATTTCTGGACTCTCCCTCCCATAATACGGATGGCTTGAACAACCTCTCTAGGAAGATGTTGGAGGGGGGGACAGCATCGCGCTTTGCGCCGATGCGTAACAACACGTCTGCTGCTTGGTTGTTATCCCGGGCTATATGGTGAAATTCGAGCCCCTCAAACCAAGCTGACATTTTTAGTACGGCATTGCGATAGGCTGCCATTTTCGGATCCTTGGCATCAAAGTCTCCATTTATTTGGGATATCGCGAGGTTCGAATCCCCGCGCACCTCTAGGCGTTGAATGCCCATGGAGACTGCCATCCGGAGACCATGTAGAAGGGCCTCAGATTCGGTTGCATTGTTGGAGTCTGTACACATTATCCGGAGTACGTATTGAATCAGATTCTCCGGTTGGGGACGCCGTCGAGCGACGCCAGCTCGAGTGCCAGCCAACATTTTGGAGCCGTCGAAGTGCATTATCCAGTTGGAATATGCGCCGTACTCTTTAGGGAGTTCGGACGGTCCATTCGGCATTTAAGTCGGCCAAAACTTGCGACTCAATAGCTCTTCGTGGCTTATAGGTTATGTCAAACGGGAGGAGCTCAATGGCCCATTTGGCAATCCGGCCCGTCGCGTCGCGGTTGTTTATAATGTCGTTAAGGGGTACTTCGGAGTCTAATGTTATTGAACACTCTTGAAAGTAGTGTCGCAGCTTCCGGGATGCCATAAACACCACGTACGCTATCTTTTGATAATGCGGGTACACGTGACTTGCATGGAGTTAGGACAGTGGACACGTAGTAAACTGGTTTTTGAAGGGGGAACTTGTGTCCGTCCATTTCTCGTTCGACAATGAGCACCGCGCTTACAACTTGATGAGTTGCCGCGATGTATAATAGCATTGGTTCGCCCATGTTGGGCGCGGCCAGGACCAGGTTTGTTGCCAATATGGCTTTTATTTCTTCGAGTCCGGCCGTGGCGGCACCCGTCTACTCGAAGTGTTCGGTGCGTCGGAGGAGGCGATAAAGGGGTATGCCTTTTCTCCCAAACGGGAGATAAAGCGGCTTAGAGCCGCCACGCATCCAGTCAATTTTTGTATTTGTTTGAGGTCTTTTGGGATATCCAATTGTGACAGAGCTCAGATCTTGGCTGGGTTTGCTTCAATTCCTCTAACGGATACGATGAAGCCCAAGAGCTTTCCATTTGATACGCCGAAAATGCATTTTTCGGGTTGAGCTTGATGTCATATGTTGGAGATTATCGAATGTGAGCCTCAAGTCGTCTACTATAGTTTCGACATGCTTGCTTTTGACGACCACATCGCCCACGTATGCCTCCTTTGTTTTGTTGATCCGGTCTACGGACATATACGAATCATGCGCTGATATGTTGCGCCGGCGTTTTTGAGCCCGAAGGGCATTGTGTTGAAGCAGAATGGGCCGTATGGAGTGATGAATGCCGTTGCGGCTTGGTCAGGCTCTGCCATCTTAATTTGGTGGTAGCCAGAGTATGCGTTAAGGAAACACAATGAATTGTGTCCTGCGGTAGCGTCGATGATTTGATCGATGCGGGGGAGGGGGAAGGGATCCTTTGGGCAAGCCTTGTTGAGGTCCTTGAAATCGACGCATAGGCGCCATGATTTGTCCTTCTTTGGTACCATCACCAGGGTTGCTAGCCGATCTGGATGTTTTATATCTCTGATGAATCCGCCTCCAATAGTTTGGCTAGCTCCTCTCCCATGGCCTGTCTCTTGGGTTCGGAGAAACGCCAAGAGCCTGTTTGGTAGCTTGAACCCTTTTAGGATGTTTAGGCTGTGCTCGGCCAGCGGCGTGGGATTCTGGCATGTCGAAGGGTGCCGGAAAAAATGTCCCAATTTTCAGAGGAATTCTCTTAGTGCGGCGTCTACATCAGGATTTAATTGTGCCCCGATGGAGGCCGTTTTTGTAGGGTCCGTTGGGTGGACTTGGAATTTGACTATTTCGTCCGCTGGTTTGAAGGAAGTGGACTTGGATCTCTTACCGAGTATCACATCGTCCCTATTCACCATGGAGCGCAGCACAGTGAGTTCCTCGGCCGCTAGGGCTTCGGCTAGTGCCTCAAGGGCCAGTGCGGCTGTCTTATTTTCGACGCGGAGTGCTATGTCCGGATCACTAGCAAGAGTGATGATTCCATTGGGCCCGTGCATTTTGAGCTTCATGTACCCATAATGGGGTATAGCTTGAAACATTGTGAATGCCTCTCGCCCTAATAGAGTGTGGTATCCGCTATTGAACGGGGCCACTTGGAACGTGACTTCCTCGAACCTGTAATTATCCGGCGTGCCGAACACCCCATCCAGTGTGATTTTTCCTATACAGCGTGCTTCCTGACTGGGGATTATTCCTCTAAAGGTTGTGCTGCTTCGCTCAATGCGGCTCCAGTCTATTTCCATTTTTCAGAGGGTTTCCTCGTAAATGAGGTTCAATCCGCTGCCGTCGTCCATGAGTACTTTGGCAAGGCGAAAGCCGTCCACTATCGGACTGAGGACCAATGCGGCTGGTGCTCGGGCTGTTCGGAATTTAGGTTCATCACTGGCATTAAAGGTAATAGTCGTGTCACTCCATGGATTTATTGTTGCTACTTGGTAGACTTCGGCAAGGCTACAGAGTGTTCGTTTTCGCATATTATTTGATGCGAAAGTCTCGAAGACTGTTAATACCGTACTGGTATCCCTGGGCTGGTGCTCTAGAGCTAGAAGCTCTTCGCCACTTTTGGCCACCTGCCGTAGTATCCAACATGCTCTAAGGCTATGAGTTGGAGTGGCGCCCTCTGTACTATGAGTTTTACAGGGTCCATTGAGCCATCCCTCCAGTACAGTTCCATGCCCTATAGAGGGTTTTTGCTTTTTGGTGTTTAACCCAGGTGCCTGGCAATGGTGCACCCTTTTATTTCGGACTGGGGTTGTATTCAAGGCCGAATTGTCCCAAAATCTTGCTTCGGTTTTCCAGCGCTTTCCATCGACAAGATTTTCAGTACTATGGACGTAAGTAGCCAAAGCGTGTGATGTCACGGCGACTTATAGCGTTAGGGATCCCGTTGTCCGTGCAATTACTGCAGAAGAATGAGATTGCGTCCTCCTCGTGGCAGTCCTTTATCATGTCCATAACCAGGACGAATCTGGCCCAGTAATGGTGTACTGTTTCTGCGGGCTCTTTCCGAATTTGAGATAGGTCGATTATGTTTGGGTGGGCGGGTGGAATTAAATTCGGAACAACGCCCAATCTGAGGCTTAAGGGCCAAGGAGCTTCCGAATTTGAAAGCTTGGATTTTTGGATGTTGTCCAATGAATCTAGCCCGCTGCCTGACTTTAGGTTCAGGGCTTGCGTGACGTCCTCTCCTCCACGGGAATTCGGCATGGAGGGATCGGGAATCCGGACGTAGCTAGTCCTTAAGATAGAAGAAGGGTCGCCGTATTGTTCCTCTACCACAGCAACGTGGTGGGTAACCTGGGGAAAGTTAATCTCTCTCAGATCGGGTTTAGGCCCAATCTGATCATAGTCTCAGAGCGACTCCCAGGGCGGCGATGCGATCCAAGAGCTCGTTTAAGGAAGAGAGCTCCATCGGATCTAACTGCTCGGCGAGTTCCGAGTTAACGTGAAGATTGCTTTCGATGACCCGAGAAGTCATTGTCGGCGCGGCAGCCGAACAGGCGGTCATAAGAAAACCGCCTAGCCGGAGAGTTTGGCTGACAGCCAGAGCTTCTTTAGCAACAGTGCCGTCTTTAAAGACGGGATGAGGCATCCTTCCTGACGGTGACGACACAGAGGAACTCTCAATGAAAGCAGCAATGTCGGTGTCAAAACCGGCGGATCTCGGGTAGGGGGTCCCGAACTGTGCGTCTAGGCGGATGGTAACAGGAGACAAGGGACACGATGTTTTTACCTGTGTTCGGGCCCTCTCGATGGAGGTAAAACCCTACTCCCGCTTGATTAATATTGATGATATGGGTAGTACAAGAGTAGATCTACCACGAGATCGAGAGACTAAACCCTAGAAGCTAGCCTATGGTATGATTGTTGTTCGTCCTACGGACTAAAACCCTCCGGTTTATATAGGCACCGAATAGGGTTAGGGTTACACAGAGTCGGTTACAATGGTAGGAGATATACAAATACGTATCGCCAAGCTTGCCTTACACGCCAAGGAAAGTCCCAACCGGACACGGGACGAAGTCTTCAATCTTGTATCTTCATAGTCCAGGAGTCCGGCCAAAGGTCATAGTCCGGCTATCCGGACACCCCCTAATCCGGGACTCCCTCAGCAGCTCCTTTCTTGTCGCGCAGGCGCCGGACACGGAGGGTCTCGTCCTGGGGCCGCGCGCCTTGGAGCCAGGGCGCCTTCTTGGGGAGGAGGTGGCGGAGGCACCTCCTGATCCTCGCCTCTGCGCCGGATGGAGGGCGAGGCGGAGAGGGATGGCCTGAAGAGCCCCAGCAGTGCCGACGAGCTCGGTGATGCGGGCGAGCCAGTCCTCGTAGAGGTCGCCGACGGACGGTAGTGCAGGAGCTCACACGCCAGAGCAGAGCGGCGCGCTGCTGAGGGCGCGGCAGGCGTGGACGCATTTAACCAGCCGGAGTCAGCGACGGGGTGGCAGTGCGGCCTTCTCGCCGCACCAAAGGATGTCGGGACGAGGCCTGCTGCTCATTCCCCTGCGGGCCGGTGGCGGCGTTGGCGGCAGGCGATGGGGAATGATGGGGGCGACCGCCGACAGGCGCCGTCTGGGCGACGCGGGTGGCGAGAGAAGCCCGACGCTCGGCGCGGGCTCAGCGAGCGTCAGCCATGGACACGACGGAAGATCACACACGACGAGCGGAAGAAAGATTCCAGCGCACCCCTACCTGGCGCGCCAAATGTCGGATTTCGGGTTCCGGCAGACCCTTGAGGTTCTAACTCTGGGGTGCGCACGGAGATCTTTACCCTACCAGCTCACGTCTCGATGTCTCGCAATGGATCTAGGCTAGAAAGAAGAACACACAAGGGACACGAGATTTATACTGGTTCAGGCCACCATTGTGGTGTAATACCCTACTCCAGTGTGTGGTGTGGTGGATTGCCTCAGGGGCTGATGATGAACAGTACAAAGGGAGAACAGCCTCGCGAGGGCTGTTCTTGAGCTGGTGCGATGAACTGCTTGGGTGAGTTCAGTCGCCTCTCTCTCTCTCTATGCGTGATCTCCATCCTCCTTTCTCTCTACTGTGGTGGCTAGTCCTATTTATAGAGGGAGGCCCTGGGCCTCTTCCCAAATAATGAGCGGGAAGGGCGCCAACAATTGGCCATTTTGAAGGGGAACATCTGGTACACTTATCCTGACTAAAGTTGGTCTTCGGCTGCCAAAGGCTCTGACGATGACGCCGCCCTGGGCTCCACGATGACCTCCATCCTGCAGTTCTGCTGGTCTTGGTCTTGTTGCACCAAAACAATAACCTTTGCCTGATGCCTTGGCCTGTGCTTGCCCCCTTTGCAGCGAAGGGGAAACAAGGACATCTTGAGCCGGGCGCTCACTTGGTCTCGATCGTCATGGCTTGCGTCACGGGCTCCTCGCGTGGTGCCCCTGCCTTGATCTCTCCGCCTCCTCATGAGCCTGCCTGATGAGGCTGCTCCTAAGGAAGCTTCCTGTCGTCCGCCCCGCGAGGCTTGGCCCCTCGCGAGGGTCTTGAACTTGAGCTGATGAAGCTGGGCTGCACTAGGCCCCCACTTGAGCCACGCCGCAGGCCGCATGCAGGCAAGTCTGGGGACCCCCGTTCCCAGAACGCCGACAATAATATCCATGAATACTGAAAAATAATCATTACTCTTCAAAATATACGACGCTTACTGAATGTTATCCTACTCAATGAATTATGTAAGCATGGCATGACCCCGTCTTCTTAATATAAGTACAAATCATGAGCACCCCGGTGCCAAACCAAGCAATCGCATCATACCTTTCTCGCTTCAGCATTTTTTACTTCACTCAATATATAAGCGTGAGACATGGACTTAGCACTATGGGTGGAATAGAATATATTGGTAGAGATTTATAAGGGAAAACAAAAGTGAAGAAAGTATCACATAACTCAGCGGATTTTTAGGCAATGGAGAGGCCATACAATCGATATCAATGCGAGGAGCAGGGATTGCCATGCAAGTGATGCACTAGAGCTAGAAGTGTATGGAAGTCGCTAGTGAAACTAAGTGGGTGTGCATCCAACTTGCTTGCTCATGAAGACCTCGGGCATTTGAGGAAGCCCGTCATCGGAATATACAAGCCAAGTTCTATAATGTAAAAGTTTCCATTGGTATATGAAAGTGACAAATCATGGAGACTCTCTATATGAAGAACATGGTGCTACTTTGAAGCACAAGTGTGGTAAAATGATAGTAGCATTGCCCTTTCTCTTTTTTTTATCTCACCTTTTTCTTTTCTCACAACATCATGAACCCCATCCCCACTTTTTCGAGGACTCATTAGGACGTGTAATATTTCTCAACTGAACCCCATCCCCATACTGGTGGGTGTCCCCAGCGTGGATTCTCTGGGCGACAACCCTTGCTGGCTTGCGCGTGGCACTTAGCGGGGCGGGCTTCCATCGGTCGCGGCAGAGGATCATGGGTCTTGGTCGGCCGGTGCACCACTGGTGGGACCTAGCGTAGGAGCTCTGATACGTCCATTTTGCATCATACTTTTATATCGATATTTATCGCATTATGGGTTGTTATTATACGTTATGTCACAATACTTATGCCTATTCTCTCTTATTTTACAAGGTTTACATGAAGAGGGAGAATGCGGCCAGTGGAATTACAGGCTAGAAAAGGAGCAAATATTAGAGACCTATTCGCACACTCTCAAAAGTCCTGAAACTTCACGGAAGTCATTTTGGAATTAAAAAATCTTTGACGAAGAAAATACGGAGGGGGCCACACCACGGCCACGAGGTGGGAGGCGCGCCTACCCCCCGGCGCGCCCCACGCCTCGTGGGCCCCTAGTGGCCCTCGGTGCCCATCTTCGCTATATGAAGTCTTTCGTCCGAGAAAAAAATCATAAGCAAGCTTTAGGGAAGAAACTGCAGCCACGAGGCGGAACCAATCTAGGGCTCCGTGAGCTGTTCTCATTGGGAAACTTCCCTCGGAGGGGGGAAATCACCGCCATCGTCATCACCAACGCTCCTCTCATCGGGAGGGGGCCAATCTCCATCAACATCTTCACCAGCACCATCTCCTCTCAAACCCTAGTTCATCTCTTGTATCCAATCTTTGTCTCAAAGCCTCAGATTGGTACTTGTGGGTTGCTAGTAGTGTTGATTACTCCTTGTAGTTGATGCTAGTTGGTTTATTTGGTGGAAGATCATATGTTCAGATCCATTATGCATATTAATACCCCTCTGATTATGAACATGAATATGATTTGTGAGTAGTTACGTTTGTTCCCGAGGACATGGGAGAAGTCTTGCTATTAGTAGTCATGTGAATTTGGTATTCGTTCGATATTTTGATGAGATGTATGTTGTCTTTCCTCTAGTGGTGTTATGTGAACGTCGACTACATGACACTTCACCATTTATTTGGGCCTAGATGAAGGCATTGGGAAGTAATAAGTAGATGATGGGCTGCTAGAGTGACAGAAGCTTAAACCCTAGTTTATGCATTGCTTCGTAAGGGGCTGATTTGGATCCATATGTTTCATGCTATGGTTAGGTTTACCTTAATACTTCTTTTGTAGTTGACGATGCTTGCAATAGGAGTTAATCATAAGTGGGATATTTGTCCAAGTAAGGACAGCACCCAAGCACCGGTCCACCCACATATCAAATTATCAAAGTACCGTACGTGATGAAAACTAGCTTGACGATAATTCCCATGTGTCCTCGGGAGCGCTTTTCTCTATATAAAAGTTTGTCCAGGCTTGTCCTTTGCTACAAAAAGGATTGGGCCACCTTGCTGCACTTTATTTACTTTTGTTACTTGTTACCCGTTACAAATTACCTTATCACAAAACTATCTGTTACCGATGATTTCAGTGCTTGCAGAGAACACCTTGTTGAAAACCGCTTATGATTTCCTTCTGCTCCTCGTTGGGTTCGACACTCTTACTTATCGAAAGGACTACGATAGATTCCCTATACTTGTGGGTCATCAAGCTCAAGGCGCGGGTGTAGGGGATGAGTTGCTAGGCTCGAGTGTCGCGGATGTGATTGGCTAGGGGGCTGGCTAGGTCTTGGGGTTGGGCAGGGAAGACTGCCGACGAAAGTCGTACTCCAGCGGTGTCCGGAGTCGTCGACGGCGACACCTAAGGGTGTCGTTTCCTTCTTGGAGGTGTCAACATGACAACACTCACCTTCCTTCCCAACATGCTCAAGAGGAAACCATAGATTTGGCTACCGAATCGAACACAATGGCGACGTTCTAGCTATGCTTGATGCCGCATTCCTTCTTGAGGGCATCATTCTGGAGATGGATTCAGTCAAAGGGACTTGTGGCTCGTGGAGTTGATCGACGACGGCTTGAATGGTTCGTCGTTATGGCGAATGTGGGACCGAACATGTTATTTTCGTCGGTGGTGGGCAGCAGGAACATCCTTCACATGCGAGGAGCATCGGGCAAGCTATGTATGTCAACCTTGTGGGATCAGAGCGGCATAGGTGCTACTCCTTTCGGACATATAGTTCCTCTCCGCTGGCGTCGAGGTTGGCGGATATGCTTGTGGCAGCCCAGATTGATGCGACGGTTTTTGTTATATACCTTGGTAGCAACATAAGCGCTCGGGTACCCGCCTGGATGTGCTGTGGGGCTCTGGCCTTCCGACCTCTTGTATGTATTGTGATGCTTTAGGCCTAGGTTGCTAGGTGTGGCTTGCCGTTGTTTAGGTTTTTGCCCGGTTCTCCTTTAATAAACCGAGCTGTCAGGTTCATGTATCGTCTTTCTCCTTACAGTGTACTCCATCCGTCCAAAAATACTTGTCGAAGATATGAATAAAAATAGATATATAGAACTAAAATACATCTGAATACATCTATTTCACCATCAAATATTTCTTTTTTTTTAGGACCGCCAAGTATTTCAGACGAAGGAAGTATATAACAGCTCTCCTGTTATTACCCGTTAAAAAAAGGTTCTTTGGCCCCCAATGGAGAACCGCCCCAGATGTACATATTTTAGCTCGCCCCACGGAGATTGCCTTCTAGCGCCCTCTCCGCCAGTGAATCCCTCCACCGGTCCTCCGAGCCACGCATCTCTCTCGCAAGATCCGGACCTCCGCCCGCCTCACCCTACCCGGCGAGCTCGCCAAGCGCGCCGTCCCTGAGGGCACCAAGATCACACCCTCTTGTCTTAGGTTTTGTCTGGTTGCCCGCCGGTGTTAATTACTGCTGCTCGTGAGCCTTGTAGTATCGTTGGTGATTCTGGGAATTCATGTATTGATGTGCTGCTACTTTTGGAATTATTGCCTGGTGCATGTCTGAATAGTACTGATGCGTTTGCAGTGCGTGGGCGTTTTTCTTTTCTTTTTGACAGCTTGTTTGTGGTGTCTGAATCTATGCTGCTCTGCTTGCTTATCGTATAGTCTAGGTATACATCCATTTGTTGTTACTGGATTCCATGCCTAGTGTTTTTCTGCAGATGAACTATGCTTTGTGGTGCAGTCTCAATTGTTGTCTACTGGTCTATCTTAATCATGAATTAATGTTCCCAGCATGTGTACCGTTTTGAGAATGAAATCATTTCTGGCATGACCAGAACTTGCTATTATTGCAAAAAAGAAAATGGTTCTGCACTTTGCATTTATTTGTTACAGATGTAAAGAAACACAATTACCAGAATGAGAACAATTATAGTACTAACTTAAGCGCTACATATAAATTGCAGGATCGTGTCTTGTACAAACTTGTTTTTCAGTCCTGCTCTGAATTTCTCGAGTCGAGGCTTCTTTTCCTGCTTCATGTTCCCCTGTAACCTAGCTAGCAAACGCGAGGTATGCCTCTCTGATTGCATGCATCTCTGCTGCTGCATCTCCGGTCAATGTTCGTTCTCGAGGCTGTTGCTTTGAGCAGGATATGCCAAGCCTCAACACTGAAACCAAGCACTTCTGGGTTCTAATAGTATTGTTCTCATGTTGTTCGTTGTGCAGCCAGATTGTTGGGTCAGCTACCTCCAAGGTTCTATCTAGAAGAGCATCCTCAACAAACTTATGCAGACCCAGTGAATCTGTGAACCTGTCATCTGTTGGGCGCCTTCCGGTAAACATCTCAAGCAGCAGTATGCCAAGACTATAAATATCACCGTGAGTTGAGACCACAGAGCCTTCTCCATACTCTGCAATTATGCAACATTTCGTGGTTAGAATGCCATATTTGCGTGCGAAGTAAAGATAAAATCAGTAGATATTTCAATTACCTGGAGCAACATAGCCAATGGAACCTTTTATCCCCATTGTGCTATATGAAGTTTGCATCCTCTCGCTTGTATTTTCTTGAAGGATCCTTGATATGCCAAAGTCTCCAATGCGCGCACTCATGTCGTCAGCAAGAAGAATGTTGCTTGGCTTAAGATCACAATGGATTACCAATGGTTCACAATAGATGTGCAGATATTCTACTGCGTCCACAATATTGATAGCAACATCAAGCCTCTGAGCAAGGCTGAGCGTGTTGTTTGTAGTGGGCTCTTGAGATTTTGGGTGGAGCCAAACATCCAAGTTACCATTTGGCATGAACTCAAACACCAATGCCTTGAACTCTTGACCTTGGTGGTCGACGCTTGAACAAGAAGTAATGATCTTTATGAGACAACGATGCCGTATCCTTCTCATGGCTTCACATTCAACCTCGAAACTCTTGGAATACCTGGATTGACCGAGGTTAAACACCTTGATAGCCAATGTTCTGTCCTCATTTTCCAAAACACACTTATAAACTGCACCGTAACTTCCTCTCCCAAGCAAGTTAATATCTGAAAATTCGTTAGTTCCTCTCAATAATGCATGATAGGGGATTCTTTCATAATGGTTCTCAGCAACTGAGTATTGCACTGGTGTCTTCTGGCTTTGTCTGTGCTTCCTTCGAAGTATCCAGACAAGAACAATAACCGAAAGTGACAACAAGATTGTTCCAACTGTTGCCAGAGAAATTACAAGAGACTTCAACTTCTTTTTTCTATTCTTGCTAATGCGGCTTGTGGAACATGGAACCAAGTGAAGTTGAGGTCTACCACCACACAGATTGATATTCCCAGCAACAACTGCTACATAAGTGATGTTTCTGAAAACACCTCCATCTGGCACCTCACCGTGCAAATTATTAAAGGATAGATCCAATTTGGACAATGAAGTCAAATTCTGTAGAACTGCCGGTATTGATCCAGAAAAGTCATTGTGTGCTAGGTACAGTTCCTGCAGGTTTCCAATACTAGCAAGGGCCTCGGGAATATTACCAGAGAGCTTATTCATGGTCAGATTCAGTTTACTGAGCCCCTTTATATTTGTCAGTGATCGAGGTATGCTCCCCTCGAACAAATTATTGTCTAATAATAACCAGTCCAAGACTCTGCAATTCTGAATACTATCCGGTATCTTGCCAGACAACTGATTTCCTGATAGAATCAGTTGGTTGAGGTTTGCCAAGCTACCAACCTCATTAGGAAGGGGTCCTGAAAGGGAATTGTATGACAAGTCCAAGTACCAAGAAAGGCCAGATAATTTCAAAATCTCTCTGGGTATTGAACCGTTAAGTCTGTAGTTTGTTGACAAATCAAGTAAGAATAGGTTTTTCAGCTCCCCCAGGCTTGCTGGAATGGGCCCCTCCAAGTTTCCGTAGTATGCATAAAGCCTGTTTAATTGTGAAAGGTTCCCTATTGACGGCGGTATGAGGCCAGACAAGCTATTGTTATACAAGGCTAGCTCAATCAAGTTTTCCGGCTTACCGATGCTCTCTGGGATCACTCCGGATATATAATTGTTTGCTATTGCAAGCCTGGTGAGACCAACCAAATTGCCTATGTCTGCAGGAATAAATCCAGAGACCCGACTGTCCAGTAAGTATAACTCTTGAAGAGTCGTTGAGAGGTTAGTAACTGAAGCTGGCAGCAATCCTTCTAAAGAGTAGCCGCCGAGTGACAAGAAGCCCAACTGGCTGCAGTTTGCCAAAGAAGTGATGAATTCCCACCCTTTGTTATCATTTGCTTCAAGCTTAGTGTCAGACAAGTGGAGATGTTGGAGAGCTTGCAACTTCCCCAATGTGGGAGGCACATACCCACTAAATCTATTGAACCCCAGGCTGAGTTGTATGAGGTTAGATAGATTAGATATTGAGGAAGGGATGGTCCCCGCGAAGTAATTACTACCCAAGTAAAGACCATTTAGCTTGGGGAACTTGTTGGCGATATCATCCAGAATGCTTCCATACAACATATTGTGACTTATATCAAAAACTTCCAGCGACGACAAGTTGTAGAGAGAAGGTGGAAGCATACCAGAGAGGTTGTTCTGCGAGAGACTGAAAAACCGCATGGTCTGGATGCTTCCGAGTACTGGTGGGATTGAGCCAACTAGCTGGTTGGCAGAGAAATCCAGATATCGTAGATAGGACAGATTGGCCAATGACCCCGGGATGGGACCTGTGAAACTGTTGTTCCTCAGCGAGATCACTGCCAGGGATATGAACTTTTCACCGAGCTCAGCTGGGATGTGGCCGCCAATCTTGTTGTTGTGTAGTCCCATTTTGTTCAGCCTGATGCAGGAGCTCAGGTTCACAGGGAACTTGCCGGAGAAGGAGTTGTCGTTCAAGTCTAGCCTCTGTAGGCGACGGAGGCGGCCGAGGCTTGCTGGAATCTCCCCATGGAACCAGTTGAAGCTCAGGTTGAGCATCCGCAGGAACGTGAGGTTCCCTAGGGCTGGGGAGAGTACTCCGACGAGCGCTCTGCTGTCCAAGCTCAGCTCCACCACCCGCGCGGGCCTCCGGTGGCTGCATGTCACGCCTTCCCAGCTGCAGAAATCAGCACTGCTATTCCAGGAGGCCAGCGAGCTGCCATCGCTGACTTGTGCTTTAAAAGCAAGCAACGCGGCCTCATCGCTGGCGATCACCATGACGATCATCAGGACGGCTGGTAATGACCATAGGAAACTCATGACCCCCATTGCCATGCCCCTCTTGGTTTGGTTGGCAAGTAGCAGTAGCCTGCTCCATATATACAATTTTTGGTCTTGCATTATTGCCTTCTGCCAGTTGCAGGTGGTGTGCTAATACTCCAACAACTCCTAAATCGCTGTTTATGTCCCGTCACTTTCATTTTCCAGCAATAATTTAGACCTTTTGTCCTCTTTTGACAACTTGACAGTTCCTAAATCTCAAAACTGTCCAACATGCAGACGTTTTCAAAGGTGTTATCCACCCGTCAACAGTGGCTGCTAAATAGGATAATGCCAATCAGCATGGAAGTTGGTGAGATGGTTTTCGTCGGTAAGTGTAGACAAATATGATAAGATGGTAGGTTGGTTAATCTTAGATTCCTTTGTAGCAAACATGATTGTAACTGAGTTTGTCTACTCAGTTTGAAATCCAGTGGGTAGAATGATTTTGTGTTTCAGAACTGATGTGGGTAGAATGATGGATCCATAGGTACTCTTGCGTCCACCTGAGTTGTTCCTTCAGAATACTCTACTATGAAGGGAAAAAGCTCAAGGTTTCTGCTTTGAAGCGGCGTCCATTTCTGCGTGATTACAACGGGGTTGAACAGAACAGCAGTAACCTCATGCCTTGACGGTATATGTCTGCTACTAGCTTTACTTAATTGCTGCATACTGAGATTGGGGTGATCGATATATGCACTCACTTTCCATGTTAGCGATATATGTTAGTCCATACAGAGTCAGTTTTTTTGTGTGCCGTTGTTATGTATACAGTTGGTAAACTAAATTGATATATCGGGTTGTACTGCTAACAGTTCGGGAGGTCAACATTTTTGCCATATTTAGCGACTTTTTAGGATGTTTTATTGGCATCTCGTGGTTGAAATTCTCATACATGATCTGAGGAGAGCATGTGTTTTTGTTTGAGTTAAATTTCTCAATAGATGGATGCGTGATGTAAATATCATAGCATCTAACAGTAATATTTTTCATGTTTCAGAACCTTTGCTATTAATAAGGGATAATAACTGAAAATCTCAAACTACTTTTGTAGTTTGAGGAGATCACTAACTGCCAGTGCTCTTAGTTTTAAACCCAAAATCACTCTGAATTCAATGTATTTCTACAAAAAATAGATGGTTTCATTTACCATGAATCTTAAGAAAAGAAATGAGCAGTGTATGCTAAGCCAAAGAGGCTTCCAATAATTAGTTAATTCAGCGAATATGAGTTCAGAGGATTAAATATGACATTTTCTTTTTCCTGGATGGTACACTTTGCTCCATTGTATTTTCCTGTATCATGCAGACCATTCCTAGTATCAAGAGATATATGGAGGAAATGACTACGTATTATATTTAAAAAAATACTTCCAAAACCATAAGGTGGAGTAAAGGTACCTAAATCTTTCGAGGTTTTCATCCAATTCTGCACTTCAAAGTGTTCTTTTTTTTTTTGACAAACTGCTCTTTTTAGTTTGATCAATTGTTGCCCACAATTGATTTAAAGCCAAACCATCAATAAAATGGTGGTTTGCAGTGAAATGCTTACACACAAATTGGCCTTATACCCAACATCTAATTTAGTTGCCTGTTTATCAAATATTCTCTGTCATGGCATGGCATGCAAATTAAAATGTCAGATTTAAAAATATGATATCCAGAACAAATCTTTTTTCAGTTTATGTGAGCAAATCTGTGTACATGTTCAATTGGAAAACCAAGATTAACCATTTTCTCAGCTTACTCCGGGAGGTACAGCCTTCTTCGAATGTATATAACATTATTTGCTCCTCTGGAGACATGTAGCTCTAACATGGTTTGATTGGAGATTGAGTAAGCAAATTCTTTTCTATCGCCTGGAGTTCACCCCTTCCTTATTTTGGCTCATCTGTATTGCGTGCAGAGATATGCAGGGAAAATATAGATACGGTCAACATGTAAGCACAGATCAAATGATCAGTCACACTGAGATTTATGTGCAAATTTGTTTTTTCAAAGATATGATATACAGTACATGACAAATGCACGTTTCTTGCTTAGCAACTCATGCAAACTTATGTTGTAGTCTGTGGGAAAAAAACCACTTCGCTAATCGAACATTTGATCGAATTAAGGAGCTCATGGCCTAATAAAAGTGATCCACCGTGCAAGCATATTTATGTCATGCATAAAAGAACTGTCATCCAAACGCTCGCGTGGATCACTTTTATCCTTGCCATAATATTCGCGCGCAGGCTTCCGGTGCATGGGCCGGGGACAAACCCTGTGTTTCCTCGTCCTCGAAGCCACCACCAGCGCCAACCAGCGCCAGAGCGGAGCACCAGCTCCGACCACCATGCCCACCACGCTCCGCAGCCGCCGGTTGTCTGCAGCAACCGGATCCTAGAACCCCGGAGAGCACTGGGCTCCAGATCCGCCGCCCACCGCCGTAGACGACGCAGACGAACAGGTCCGAACACCAGCCTCCGAGCAACCAGATCCACCGATACGAGCCACAACAAACCACCGTCGCCGACGGAGAAGAGAGCAAAGCAAGCGTCGTACCAAAACAAACCCCAAACACATACGTCGCCGCGTCAGTCGCCACCACCGAAGTCGGGCTGCGAACTCCGTACAACCGGATCCGCGCTCCAAATCTACCATATACTGTGATCATTACCTACTACCTTCGGTCACCTGTCAAACTCCGTGCGATGATGGATGACGATACCAAGCGTGAAGCAGCGACGCTTTGCTGCCTGTCACCGCGGTGATGGATGGGTGGATGACTCAGGAGGTAGTCCCCTAGGATTAGAGCATCTTCAACAGCCGTCCAACACGCGGCGCGCTAAAAACCAGTTTGCAACGTGTCCATCATCTGGTTTGGCATGGCGAGCAGCGTTGGCTCCAGCAGCCGCGGTAAAATGCAGCGCACGCTTTCGCACGAACACTCTGGAGTACATTGCATAGATAGATATTTTTTTAATATATAAAAAACGATACATAGTTCATCATAGCATAGATAAAATGATACATATATATTTTACATAGTTCATATCATAGATAGATAAAACTACGGTGCAACTAGATAAAAAACTACGGTGCAACTACAACCTACTCCGAGTCGTCCTCATCATCATCATTCTCGCTGGTGTTGTCCGAGGTATCGAGCCAAATGTCCTCTCAACGATTATCGTCTGAGTCAAACAACGACTCCCCACCTGCTTCAGCAATATTGCACTACGATATGGCCAGTGCCTTCCGCCGGCGCCTGTCCGCCCGCTCCGCGCGGCGCCTTGTCGTCCTCTCCACTCAGAAGGCGCACTCGTTGGCGACGTCCTCTGGGTGGCGCCGGCGCCACTCCGCCATGGCTCGCTCTACCTCCTCAGCGATGAGGAGGCGGCGTTGCCGCCGACGGTGCTCCTCACGGTCTTGGTCCGTGATAAGACGAGGCGGAGGGACAACGGCCTGCGCCTGCTCGCGCGTGTAGACATCATGGAAGTTCATCTGCGCGCGAGGCCTCTCTAGGCGCCACGCCATCGCGTCGTACGCGCGGGCGGCCTCGTGCACGGTCTGGAACATGCCGAGGCCGAGGCGGACGTTGCCGGACCGGATCTCCGCCTAGTAAGGTGCCGGAGGGGCGCTCGCGGATGCCGTGGTAGCCCGACGATCCCGGCGGCATGGTGGCGCGGCGGTGGCGGGGTGAGGAAGCGGCGAGCAAGCGGCAGAGGAAGCGGCAGGGGCAGCGGGGAGAGCGCGCGTGGCAGTGTGGAGGCCGCGTGGCGAGCGCCACAATTTATAGGCGCACCAGAAGCGGTACGCCAAATCTAGCGCGAGGCTACCCGCTTTCTTCCGCGTACGCAATCGTTTCCCACGCGCGCTAGTTTTCCATCTTCGCTGGAGCACGCGAAAACATCCCCGCGCGCGTCTTTTGGCGCCGCTGTTGGAGGTGCTCCTAGGAAGCGAGGAATTTCAAGTGTTTGGCCCGCTCTACCCTGTAGCGTTTCAGCTCTTTGATTGCCGCCAGTAGCACATGCAAACACACTGGCGTAAAGAATGGCTGCAAAAATATTATAAAAAAAAAAAGGGTCCGTCTATATCACATCTAGATATGAGATAATATCTCACATCTAATGTGACGTCATCCTGTAACATGGTCCCCTGTTGACAAACTTCGATCGCTTTGTTCCTCCTGATCCCAACCTAGTCGATGCGCTTGGTTGTTTGTTTGTGTCAGTGTGTTTGTTTGCGAAATCATTAATTAAAGAGTACTCGTTGCAAAAACGTCGAAAAAAACCATTTAAAAAGCCAGAAACACGTGCGGAAAAATAAAAAAAATAAAATCCGAGAAGAGCATCCAGAGCGCGACACGTGGCGAATGGCTAAGAGCGCGCCAAGTGGCGCTGATCGTTGAGAGGCTTCGGAAGGAGCGCTCGTTAACTTTTTTTTTTGAGGGATCCCACACTTTATTAATTAGAAACTATGTTCATAAGGATACAAAGGGGGTCATGAGGGGATAGAAGCCACAAATGATAACCCCGCGGAAGTGCTCGTTAACTAGTTGCTCTCGTTTGATTGTCGCTGCCCACCCCACCCAGCCAGGCTAGTCCCGTCCCTGTCGGGCCTTGTTGTTGGGCCTGTTTATTTGACAAATATAGAAAGAGACCAAGTTGCCAGTTTTTTTTTGAGACAAGACCAAGGGTGGTTCCTATTTGACGCTCGCGTGCGTCAAGGAGACGTGGCTTCGCTGAAGCGCAGGAGTAGCTGCACGCGATGGGCCGGCCCACTTCGCTAGTTAATGCAGTCCCAGGCAAACCGGTTTCAGGAAACTTCTAGAAGGTTCCCGAAACCGGGTTTTTTTTTCTTTTTTGCCGATTTTCTGCTCTTCCTATTTCTTTATTCTTTTCTTCTTCAGTTTATTTATTCTGTTTCTCTTTCTTTTTTACTCCTCTTCTTATTTTATGCCTTTTCATTTTTATTTTCGTCCTTTGTTTCAAAAAAGTTTAAAACTTCGTATTCTCTTCATGATTTCATAAAAATTTATGTTTTCTAAATTTTGTTCACAATTCAAAATTTGTTCAACGTACATTACAGAAATGTTCAATGTATTTTTAAAATTTTGTTCGGTGAATATCACAAAAATGTTCAGTATGTATTTAAAATTGTTCAGCATTTAATACAAAAATGTTCAATGTATATTTAAAAAATTGTTCATCTTTCTGGAATTTCGAAATTTTTGTTCAAATTTTTAATAATTATTCTCATTTGAAAAGTTTGTTCAAATTTCAAAAATTGTTCATGGTTTGAAAAAGGGTTTCGCGTTTGTCAAAATTTGTTCAGAATTTTCAATTTTTTTGTTCTCGATTTTCTTGAATTGTTCGCAATTTTTCAAAAGTTGTCGTGTACTTTAAGATGTTCCGCTGCTTGCAAACAAATACAACGTATCAGCTTGACTCGTTTTGTTATAGAATTCCCGAGCGGGACGTCGCGTGTTCGATCTCTCTCTGGCGCGGGCTAATTTTGGCGCTTTTTTACGCGCTCGAGCTACTGACCTTTAAATGGGCCGGCCCATCTGTATCTACCTTCAGCGAAAGCTACTCTGCCTGACGCTAACGAGCGTCAGACAGAGCTCTCAAGACCAAGTTACCAGGTGACGACGAACTGTCCTGCGCTCAGGTCTGGGCCTTGTTGCCAAAGAAAGAGACGCACTTGCTTGTCAAAAGAAGCTTAGATGACTGGGAAAAGTAGGCAATACCCACACAGGGGTTTATACCCGATAACCCTTGCCCCAATCCCAATCCATCCCCCTTCTCCCCCCAACCCTCCTCTCCCCTCACACAACCGCCATGGATGAACAAGAAGATAGAAGGGAACAGAGACAGAATTGGGAGATCTGAACAAAGGAAAAAGACCAAGTTACAGGAGAAAACATGTCGGGGCACTACAGACTGAGTGTGTAGGGCTAATTTTACCCCCTTGAATTTTCCTGTGTAAATCCCTTGTAGTTCTTTCTGAAATTTTTTTGGCATGGCTCAGAGACGTTGATTGAAACCAGAACACAAGTTACCTTATTGCTTTGCTTCTTCAAAACCATCCTTCTCTGCTTCCTGTCTAATCTTTTGGAGCTGTACAAAAAAAACATAAAAGAATTAGGCTCTTATAGAACAAGCTTTTTTTCAAGAAACGAACTTACGAAAATAAAAAAAAGGATAAAAACACACAAAAAAATTTGCTGTTAGGGAGAAAAAAAGATTTACCATTGTTCTGAAACCATCAAACAACATGCCGTCTGATACATCTGCTTCTGTTAAATCAAAATTGGAGTGCTCAACTTCAGAAGCATTGTCCTCAAAAGTTTGCTCTCGGTCTTCATTGATGCTGTCGTTATCTGAATTGTGATGGTGAATATCATTGTTGAATTCCAAAGGATTCGGATAATTTGTATCTTTGCATGCATCCCCCTATATGAAATAAATAAAAGGAAAAATAAGATGTAGGCAGGCATCTCAATGAAAACCTGTCTGAATTTTATAAAACCCTAGAACTGAGTACATCACTGCTTAACTTTGGTACAATGAAAGACTGTCTGATTCAGATTCTAAATTTAGTTTCCAACCCTGTCTACGGTATCACACTGTCTGAAAGTACCATACCGGGGCAACCGTGTGAATTTACAGTCTGTATGCACCAAAGAGATAGCAAAATAACCCACAAAAAAGTATCATAGATCAGGGTCAGGGGCCCCTCCATTTAAATTATCTTGTAATGACGGAAATGAAAATCCGAAACCAAACATCATTTTAGTTGCATCAAACCAACTTCCATACAAGAACACCCTGCAACTCATTGTAAACAAAAAAACCCTTGACCGTTAACTATAAATGTGCTACACACTCTAATTCCTTGCTTTTGAAAAAAATCAATAAATGAATAAACCATCAATTATTCCAAAGTTAAAACACACAAAATGCAAACTAATACACCATGTCTTGGGTACACAGTACAACACTCTATCAATACAACATGTATTCAACTGCCCAAACTGGGAGTTGATACTTCAACAGCACACAAAGTGGAAAAAAAGATGATGGATTAAAGGTACAATAAGTGTGTTTGAGACTACACTTATTCACATTCTTAATTTTGTTTCAAACACTGAGTGAAGTTACACATTATCTGAAAGTGCAGTTGTTGGGGAACGTAGCATGCAATTTCAAAAAAAAATCCTACGATCACGCAAGATCTATCTAGGAGATGCATTGCAATGAGAAGGGGAGAGTGTGTCCACGTACCCTCGTAGACCGAAAGCGGAAGCGTTAGGTTAACGCGGTTGATGTAGTCGAACGTCTTCACGATCCAACCGATCCAAGTACCGAACGTACGGCACCTCCGTGTTCAGCACACGTTCAGCTCGATGACGTCCCTCGAACTCTTGATCCAGCAGAGGGTCGAGGGAGAGTTCCGTCAGCACGACGGCGTGGTGACGGTGACGTTGACGTTGATGTGCCCCCCTCCACAGTTTACTCCTCCGGTCATTGCGTCGTAGTGCTTACGTGAAGCCCAGAAGCATTATCCTCAAAAGTTTGCTCTCGGTCTTCATTGATGCTGTCGTTATCTGAATTGTGATGGTGAATATCATTGTTGAATTCCAAAGGATTCGGATAATTTGTATCTTTGCATGCATCCCCCTATATGAAATAAATAAAAGGAAAAATAAGATGTAGGCAGGCATCTCAATGAAAACCTGTCTGAATTTTATAAAACCCTAGAACTGAGTACATCACTGCTGAACTTTGGTACATTGAAAGACTGTCTGATTCATATTCTAAATTTAGTTTCCAACCCTGTCTACCGTATCACACTGTCTGAAAGTACCATACCGGGGCAACCGTGTGAATTTACAGTCTGTATGCACCAAAGAGATAGCAAAATAACCCACAAAAAAGTACCATAGATCAGGGTCAGGGGCCCCTCCATTTAAATTATCTTGTAATGACGGAAATGAAAATCCTAAACCAAACATCATTTTAGTTGCATCAAACCACTTCCATACAAGAACACCCTGCAACTCATTGTAAAAAAAAAACCCTTGACCGTTATCTATAAATGTGCTACACACTCTAATTCCTTGCTTTTGAAAAAAAATCAATAAATGAATAAACCATCAATTATTCCAAAGTTAAAACACACAAAATGCAAACTAATACACCATGTCTTGGGTACACAGTACAACACTCTATCAATACAACATGTATTCAACTGCCCAAACTGGGAGTTGATACTTCAACAGCACACAAAGTGGAAAAAAAGATGATGGATTAAAGGTACAATAAGTGTGTTTGAGACTACACTTATTCACATTCTTAATTTTGTTTCAAACACTGAGTGAAGTTACACATTATCTGAAAGTGCAGTTGTTCGGGAACGTAGCATGCAATTTCAAAAAAAATCCTACGATCACGCATGATCTATCTAGGAGATGCATCGCATGAGAGGGGGAGAGTGTGTCCACGTACCCTCGTAGACCAAAAGCGGAAGCATTAGGTTAACGCGGTTGATGTAGTCGAACGTCTTCACGATCCAACCGATCCAAGTACCGAATGTACGGCACCTCCGTGTTCAGCACACGTTCAGCTCGATGACGTCCCTCGAACTCTTGATCCAGCAGAGGGTCGAGGAGAGTTCCACAAGACGACGGCATGGTGACGGTGACGTTGACGTTGATGTGCCCCCCTCCACAGTTTACTCCTCCGGTCATTGCGTCGTAGTGCTTACGTGAAGCCCAGAAGCATTGTCCTCAAAAGTTTGCTCTCGGTCTTCATTGATGCTGTCGTTATCTGAATTGTGATGGTGAATATCATTGTTGAATTCCAAAGGATTCGAATAATTTGTATCTTTGCATGCATCCCCCTATATGAAATAAATAAAAGGAAAAATAAGATGTAGGCAGGCATCTCAATGAAAACCTGTCTGAATTTTATAAAACCCTAGAACTGAGTACATCACTGCTGAACTTTGGTACAATGAAAGACTGTCTGATTCAGATTCTAAATTTAGTTTCCAACCCTGTCTATCGTATCACACTGTCTGAAAGTACCATACCGGGGCAACCGTGTGAATTTACTGATCTGTATGCACCAAAGAGATAGCAAAATAACCCACAAAAAGTACCATAGATCAGGGTCAGGGGCCCCTCCATTTAAATTATCTTGTAATGACGGAAATGAAAATCCTAAACCAAACATCATTTTAGTTGCATCAAACCACTTCCATACAAGAACACCCTGCAACTCATTGTAAACAAAAAAACCCTTGACCGTTAACTATAAATGTGCTACACACTCTAATTCCTTGCTTTTGAAAAAAAATCAATAAATGAATAAACCATCAATTGTTCCAAAGTTAAAACACACAAAATGCAAACTAATACACCATGTCTTGGGTACACAGTACAACACTCTATCAATACAACATGTATTCAACTGCCCAAACTGGAGTTGATACTTCAACAAAGACACAAAGTGGAAAAAAAGATGATGGATTAAAGGTACAATAAGTGTGTTTGAGACTACACTTATTCACATTCTTAATTTTGTTTCAAACACTGAGTGAAGTTACACATTATCTGAAAGTGCAGTTGTTGGGGAACGTAGCATGCAATTTCAAAAAAAATCCTACGATCACGCAAGATCTATCTAGGAGATGCATCGAAATGAGAAGGGGAGAGTGTGTCCACGTACCCTCGTAGACCAAAAGCGGAAGCGTTAGGTTAGCGCGGTTGATGTAGTCGAACGTCTTCACGATCCAACCGATCCAAGTACCGAATGTACGGCACCTCCGTGTTCAGCACACGTTCAGCTCGATGACGTCCCTCGAACTCTTGATCCAGCAGAGGGTCGAGGGAGAGTTCCGTCAGCACGACGGCGTTGTGACGGTGACGTTGACGTTGATGTGCCCCCCTCCACAGTTTACTCCTCCGGTCATTGCGTCGTAGTGCTTACGTGAAGCCCAGAAGCATTATCCTCAAAAGTTTGCTCTCGGTCTTCATTGATGCTGTCGTTATCTGAATTGTGATGGTGAATATCATTGTTGAATTCCAAAGGATTCGAATAATTTGTATCTTTGCATGCATCCCCTATATGAAATAAATAAAAGGAAAAATAAGATGTAGGCAGGCATCTCAATGAAAACCTGTCTGAATTTTATAAAACCCTAGAACTGAGTACATCATCGCTGAACTTTGGTACATTGAAAGACTGTATCGATTCATATTCTAAATTTAGTTTCCAACCCTGTCTACCGTATCACACTGTCTCTGAAAGTACCATACCGGGCAACCGTGTGAATTTACATCTGTATGCACCAAAGAGATAGCAAAATAACCCACAAAAAGTACCATAGATCAGGGTCAGGGGCCCCTCCATTTAAATTATCTTGTAATGACGGAAATGAAAATCCTAAACCAAACATCATTTTAGTTGCATCAAACCACTTCCATACAAGAACACCCTGCAACTCATTGTAAAAAAAAAACCCTTGACCGTTATCTATAAATGTGCTACACACTCTAATTCCTTGCTTTTGAAAAAAATCAATAAATGAATAAACCATCAATTATTCCAAAGTTAAAACACACAAAATGCAAACTAATACACCATGTCTTGGGTACACGGTACAACACTCTATCAATACAACATGTATTCAATCGCCCAAACTGGGAGTTGATACTTCAACAACACACAAAGTGGAAAAAAGATGATGGATTAAAGGTACAATAAGTGTGTTTGAGACTACACTTATTCACATTCTTAATTTTGTTTCAAACACCGAGTGAAGTTACACATTATCCGAAAGTGCAGTTGTTGGGGAACGTAGCATGCAATTTCAAAAAATCCTACGATCACGCAAGATCTATCTAGGAGATGCATCGCATGAGAGGGGAGTGTGTCCACGCACTCGTGAGACCAAAAGCGGAAGCATTAGGTTAACGCGGTTGATGTAGTCGAACGTCTTCATGATCCAACCGATCCAAGTACCGAATGTACGGCACCTCCGTGTTCAGCACACGTTCAGCTCGATGACGTCCCTCGAACTCTTGATCCAGCAGAGGGTCGAGGGAGAGTTCCGTCAGCACGACGGCGTGGTGACGGTGACGTTGACGTTGATGTGCCCCCCTGCACAGTTTACTCCTCCGGTCATTGCGTCGTAGTGCTTACGTGAAGCCCAGAAGCATTATCCTCAAAAGTTTGCTCTCGGTCTTCATTGATGCTGTCGTTATCTGAATTGTGATGGTGAATATCATTGTTGAATTCCAAAGGATTCGAATAATATTTATCTTTGCATGCATCCCCTATATGAAATAAATAAAAGGAAAAATAAGATGTAGGCAGGCATCTCAATGAAAACCTGTCTGAATTTTATAAAACCCTAGAACTGAGTACATCAACTGCTGAACTTTGGTACAATGAAAGACTGTCTGATTCAGATTCTAAATTTAGTTTCCAACCCTGTCTACCGTATCACACTGTCTGCGAAAGTACCATACCGGGCAACCGTGTGAATTTACTGATCTGTATGCACCAAAGAGATAGCAAAATAACCCACAAAAAAGTACCATAGATCAGGGTCAGGGGCCCCTCCATTTAAATTATCTTGTAATGACGGAAATGAAAATCCTAAACCAAACATCATTTTAGTTGCATCAAACCACTTCCATACAAGAACACCCTGCAACTCATTGTAAACAAAAAAACCCTTGACCGTTAACTATAAATGTGCTACACACTCTAATTCCTTGCTTTTGAAAAAAATCAATAAATGAATAAACCATCAATTATTCCAAAGTTAAAACACACAAAATGCAAACTAATACACCATGTCTTGGGTACACAGTACAACACTCTATCAATACAACATGTATTCAACTGCCCAAACTGGGAGTTGATACTTCAACAAAGACACAAAGTGGAAAAAAGATGATGGATTAAAGGTACAATAAGTGTGTTTGAGACTACACTTATTCACATTCTTAATTTTGTTTCAAACACTGAGTGAAGTTACACATTATCTGAAAGTGCAGTTGTTGGGGAACGTAGCATGCAATTTCAAAAAAAATCCTACGATCACGCAAGATCTATCTAGGAGATGCATCGCATGAGAGGGGGAGAGTGTGTCCACGTACCCTCGTAGACCAAAAGCGGAAGCATTAGGTTAACGCGGTTGATGTAGTCGAACGTCTTCATGATCCAACCGATCCAAGTACCGAATGTACGGCACCTCCGTGTTCAGCACACGTTCAGCTCGATGACGTCCCTCGAACTCTTGATCCAGCAGAGGGTCGAGGGAGAGTTCCGTCAAGACGACGGGCGTGGTGACGGTGACGTTGACGTTGATGTGCCCCCTGCACGATTTACTCCTCCGGTCATTGCGTCAGTAGTGCTTACGTGAAGCCCGAAGCATTATCCTCAAAAGTTTGCTCTCGGTCTTCATTGATGCGTCGTTATCTGAATTGTGATGGTGAATATCATTGTTGAATTCCAAAGGATTCGAATAATATTTATCTTTGCATGCATCACCCTATCTGAAATAAATAAAAGGAAAAATAAGATGTAGGCAGGCATCTCAATGAAAACCTGTCTGAATTTTATAAAACCCTAGAACTGAGTACATCACTGCTGAACTTTGGTACAATGAAAGACTGTCTGATTCAGATTCTAAATTTAGTTTCCAACCCTGTCTACCGTATCACACTGTCTGAAAGTACCATACCGGGGCAACCGTGTGAATTTACAGTCTGTATGCACCAAAGAGATAGCAAAATAACCCACAAAAAAGTACCATAGATCAGGTCAGGGGCCCTCCATTTAAATTATCTTGTAATGACAGAAATGAAAATCCTAAACCAAACATCATTTTAGTTGCATCAAACCACTTCCATACAAGAACACCCTGCAACTCATTGTAAACAAAAAAACCCTTGACCGTTAACTATAAATGTGCTACACACTCTAATTCCTTGCTTTTGAAAAAAATCAATAAATGAATAAACCATCAATTATTCCAAAGTTAAAACACACAAAATGCAAACTAATACACCATGTCTTGGGTACACAAAGTACAACACTCTATCAATACAACATGTATTCAACTGCCCAAACTGGGAGTTGATACTTCAACAAAGACACAAAGTGGAAAAAAGATGATGGATTAAAGGTACAATAAGTGTGTTTGAGACTACACTTATTCACATTCTTAATTTTGTTTCAAACACTGAGTGAAGTTACACATTATCTGAAAGTGCAGTTGTTCGGGAACGTAGCATGCAATTTCAAAAAAAATCCTACGATCACGCAAGATCTATCTAGGAGATGCATCGCATGAGAGGGGGAGAGTGTGTCCACGTACCCTCGTAGACCAAAAGCGAAAGCATTAGGTTAACGCGGTTGATGTAGTCGAACGTCTTCACGATCCAACCGATCCAAGTACCGAACGTACGGCACCTCCGTGTTCAGCACACGTTCAGCTCGATGACGTCCCTCGAACTCTTGATCCAGCAGAGGGTCGAGGGAGAGTTCCGTCAGCACGACGGCGTGGTGACAGTGACGTTGACGTTGATGTGCCCCCTCCACGGTTTACTCCTCCGGTCATTGCGTCGTAGTGCTTACGTGAAGCCCGAAGCATTATCCTCAAAAAGTTTGCTCTCGGTCTTCATTGATCAGTCGTTATCTGAATTGTGATGGTGAATATCATTGTTGAATTCCAAAGGATTCGAATAATTTGTATCTTTGCATGCATCCCCCTATATGAAATAAATAAAAGGAAAAATAAGATGTAGGCAGGCATCTCAATGAAAACCTGTCTGAATTTTATAAAACCCTAGAACTGAGTACATCACTGCTGAACTTTGGTACAATGAAAGACTGTCTGATTCAGATTCTAAATTTAGTTTCCAACCCTGTCTACCGTATCACACTGTTCGAAAGTACCATACCGGGCAACCGTGTGAATTTACAAATCTGTATGCACCAAAGAGATAGCAAAATAACCCACAAAAAGTACCATAGATCAGGGTCAGGGGCCCCTCCATTTAAATTATCTTGTAATGACGGAAATGAAAATCCTAAACCAAACATCATTTTAGTTGCATCAAACCACTTCCATACAAGAACACCCTGCAACTCATTGTAAACAAAAAAACCCTTGACCGTTAACTATAAATGTGCTACACACTCTAATTCCTTGCTTTTGAAAAAAATCAATAAATGAATAAACCATCAATTGTTCCAAAGTTAAAACACACAAAATGCAAACTAATACACCATGTCTTGGGTACACAAGTACAACACTCTATCAATACAACATGTATTCAACTGCCCAAACTGGAGTTGATACTTCAACAAAGACACAAAGTGGAAAAAAAGATGATGGATTAAAGGTACAATAAGTGTGTTTGAGACTACACTTATTCACATTCTTAATTTTGTTTCAAACACCGAGTGAAGTTACACATTATCTGAAAGTGCAGTTGTTGGGGAACGTAGCATGCAATTTCAAAAAATCCTACGATCACGCAAGATCTATCTAGGAGATGCATCGAAATGAGAAGGGAGAGTGTGTCCACGCACTCGTGAGACCAAAAGCGGAAGGCGTTAGGTTAAGCGCGGTTGATGTAGTCGAACGTCTTCACGATCCAACCGATCCAAGTACCGAATGTACGGCACCTCCGTGTTCGACATCGCTCAGCTCGATGACGTCCCTCGAACTCTTGATCCAGCAGAGGGTCGAGGGAGAGTTCCGTCAGCACGACGGCGTGGTGACAGTGACGTTGACGTTGATGTGCCCCCCTCCACAGTTTACTCCTCCGGTCATTGCGTCGTAGTGCTTACGTGAAGCCCAGAAGCATTATCCTCAAAAGTTTGCTCTCGGTCTTCATTGATGCTTTGTCGTTATCTGAATTGTGATGGTGAATATCATTGTTGAATTCCAAAGGATTCGGATAATTTGTATCTTTGCATGCATCCCCCTATATGAAATAAATAAAAGGAAAAATAAGATGTAGGCAGGCATCTCAATGAAAACCTGTCTGAATTTTATAAAACCCTAGAACTGAGTACATCACTGCTGAACTTTGGTACATTGAAAGACTGTCGATTCATATTCTAAATTTAGTTTCCAACCCTGTCTCACCGTATCACACTTTATGCAGAAAGTACCATACCGGGCAACCGTGTGAATTTACAGTCTGTATGCACCAAAGAGATAGCAAAATAACCCACAAAAAGTACCATAGATCAGGGTCAGGGCCCTCCATTTAAATTATCTTGTAATGACGGAAATGAAAATCCTAAACCAAACATCATTTTAGTTGCATCAAACCACTTCCATACAAGAACACCCTGCAACTCATTGTAAAAAAACCCTTGACCGTTATCTATAAATGTGCTACACACTCTAATTCCTTGCTTTTGAAAAAAATCAATAAATGAATAAACCATCAATTAGTCCAAAGTTAAAACACACAAAATGCAAACTAATACACCATGTCTTGGGTACACAAGACAACACTCTATCAATACAACATGTATTCAATCGCCTAAAGCGGGAGTTGATACTTCAACAACACACAAAGTGGAAAAAAGATGATGGATTAAAGGTACAATAAGTGTGTTTGAGACTACACTTATTCACATTCTTAATTTTGTTTCAAACACCGAGTGAAGTTACACATTATCCGAAAGTGCAGTTGTTGGGGAACGTAGCATGCAATTTCAAAAAATCCTACGATCACGCAAGATCTATCTAGGAGATGCATCGCATGAGAGGGGAGAGTGTGTCCACGCACCCTCGTGAGACCAAAAGCGGAAGCATTAGGTTAACGCGGTTGATGTAGTCGAACGTCTTCATGATCCAACCGATCCAAGTACCGAATGTACGGCACCTCCGTGTTGACACGTTCAGCTCGATGGCGTCCCTCGAACTCTTGATCCAGCAGAGGGTCGAGGAGAGTTCCGTCGACCTGACGGCGTGGGACGGTGACGTTGACGTTGATGTGCCCCCCTGCACGATTTACTCCTCCGGTCATTGCGTCGTAGTGCTTACGTGAAGCCCAGAAGCATTATCCTCAAAAGTTTGCTCTCGGTCTTCATTGATGCTGTAGTTATCTGAATTGTGATGGTGAATATCATTGTTGAATTCCAAAGGATTCGAATAATATTTATCTTTGCATGCATCCCCTATATGAAATAAATAAAAGGAAAAATAAGATGTAGGCAGGCATCTCAATGAAAACCTGTCTGAATTTTATAAAACCCTAGAACTGAGTACATCATCGCTGAACTTTGGTACAATGAAAGACTGTCGATTCAGATTCTAAATTTAGTTTCCAACCACATCTACCGTATCACACTGCTCTGAAAGTACCATACCGGGCAACCGTGTGAATTTACAATCTGTATGCACCAAAGAGATAGCAAAATAACCCACAAAAAGTACCATAGATCAGGGTCAGGGCCCTCCATTTAAATTATCTTGTAATGACGGAAATGAAAATCCTAAACCAAACATCATTTTAGTTGCATCAAACCACTTCCATACAAGAACACCCTGCAACTCATTGTAAAAAAACCCTTGACCGTTATCTATAAATGTGCTACACACTCTAATTCCTTGCTTTTGAAAAAAATCAATAAATGAATAAACCATCAATTATTCCAAAGTTAAAACACACAAAATGCAAACTAATACACCATGTCTTGGGTACACAGTACAACACTCTATCAATACAACATGTATTCAACTGCCCAAACTGGGAGTTGATACTTCAACAACACACAAAGTGGAAAAAAGATGATGGATTAAAGGTACAATAAGTGTGTTTGAGACTACACTTATTCACATTCTTAATTTTGTTTCAAACACTGAGTGAAGTTACACATTATCTGAAAGTGCAGTTGTTGGGGAACGTAGCATGCAATTTCAAAAAAAATCCTACGATCACGCAAGATCTATCTAGGAGATGCATCGCATGAGAGGGGGAGAGTGTGTCCACGTACCTCGTAGACCAAAAGCGGAAGCATTAGGTTAACTTAGCGGTTGATGTAGTCGAACGTCTTCATGATCCAACCGATCCAAGTACCGAATGTACGGCACCTCCGTGTTCAGCACACGTTCAGCTCGATGACGTCCCTCGAACTCTTGATCCAGCAGAGGGTCGAGGGAGAGTTCCGTCAGCACGACGGCGTGGTGACGGTGACGTTGACGTTGATGTGCCCCCCTCCACAGTTTACTCCTCCGGTCATTGCGTCGTAGTGCTTACGTGAAGCCCAGAAGCATTATCCTCAAAAGTTTGCTCTCGGTCTTCATTGATGCTGTCGTTATCTGAATTGTGATGGTGAATATCATTGTTGAATTCCAAAGGATTCGAATAATATTTATCTTTGCATGCATCCCCCTATATGAAATAAATAAAAGGAAAAATAAGATGTAGGCAGGCATCTCAATGAAAACCTGTCTGAATTTTATAAAACCCTAGAACTGAGTACATCACTGCTGAACTTTGGTACAATGAAAGACTGTCTGATTCAGATTCTAAATTTAGTTTCCAACCACATCTACCGTATCACACTGTCTGAAAGTACCATACCGGGGCAACCGTGTGAATTTACAAATCTGTATGCACCAAAGAGATAGCAAAATAACCCACAAAAAGTACCATAGATCAGGTCAGGCCCCTCCATTTAAATTATCTTGTAATGACAGAAATGAAAATCCTAAACCAAACATCATTTTAGTTGCATCAAACCACTTCCATACAAGAACACCCTGCAACTCATTGTAAACAAAAAAACCCTTGACCGTTAACTATAAATGTGCTACACACTCTAATTCCTTGCTTTTGAAAAAAAATCAATAAATGAATAAACCATCAATTGTTCCAAAGTTAAAACACACAAAATGCAAACTAATACACCATGTCTTGGGTACACAGTACAACACTCTATCAATACAACATGTATTCAACTGCCCAAACTGGGAGTTGATACTTCAACAAAGACACAAAGTGGAAAAAAGATGATGGATTAAAGGTACAATAAGTGTGTTTGAGACTACACTTATTCACATTCTTAATTTTGTTTCAAACACCGAGTGAAGTTACACATTATCTGAAAGTGCAGTTGTTCGGGAACGTAGCATGCAATTTCAAAAAAAATCCTACGATCACGCAAGATCTATCTAGGAGATGCATCGCATGAGAGGGGGAGAGTGTGTCCACGTACCCTCGTAGACCAAAAGCGAAAGCATTAGGTTAACGCGGTTGATGTAGTCGAACGTCTTCACGATCCAACCGATCCAAGTACCGAATGTACGGCACCTCCGTGTTCAAAGACACGCTCAGCTCGATGACGCCCTCGAACTCTTGATCCAGCAGAGGGTCGAGGGAGAGTTCCGTCAGCACGACGGCGTGGTGACAGTGACGTTGACGTTGATGTGCCCCCCTCCACAGTTTACTCCTCCGGTCATTGCGTCGTAGTGCTTACGTGAAGCCCAGAAGCATTATCCTCAAAAGTTTGCTCTCGGTCTTCATTGATCTTTGTCGTTATCTGAATTGTGATGGTGAATATCATTGTTGAATTCCAAAGGATTCGAATAATTTGTATCTTTGCATGCATCCCCCTATATGAAATAAATAAAAGGAAAAATAAGATGTAGGCAGGCATCTCAATGAAAACCTGTCTGAATTTTATAAAACCCTAGAACTGAGTACATCAACGCTGAACTTTGGTACAATGAAAGACTATGCGATTCAGATTCTAAATTTAGTTTCCAACCACATCTACCGTATCACACTTTATGCGAAAGTACCATACCGGGGCAACCGTGTGAATTTACTCTGTATGCACCAAAGAGATAGCAAAATAACCCACAAAAAAGTACCATAGATCAGAATTGGGGGCCCTCCATTTAAATTATCTTGTAATGACGGAAATGAAAATCCTAAACCAAACATCATTTTAGTTGCATCAAACCACTTCCATACAAGAACACCCTGCAACTCATTGTAAACAAAAACCCTTGACCGTTAACTATAAATGTGCTACACACTCTAATTCCTTGCTTTTGAAAAAAAATCAATAAATGAATAAACCATCAATTGTTCCAAAGTTAAAACACACAAAATGCAAACTAATACACCATGTCTTGGGTACACAAGACAACACTCTATCAATACAACATGTATTCAATCGCCCAAACTGGGAGTTGATACTTCAACAACACACAAAGTGGAAAAAAGATGATGGATTAAAAGGTACAATAAGTGTGTTTGAGACTACACTTATTCACATTCTTAATTTTGTTTCAAACACTGAGTGAAGTTACACATTATCTGAAAGTGCAGTTGTTGGGGAACGTAGCATGCAATTTCAAAAAAAAATCCTACGATCACGCAAGATCTATCTAGGAGATGCATCGCAATGAGAGGGGGAGAGTGTGTCCACGTACCCTCGTAGACCAAAAGCGGAAGCGTTAGGTTAACGCGGTTGATGTAGTCGAACGTCTTCACGATCCAACTGATCCAAGTACCGAATGTACGGCACCTCCGTGTTCAGCACACGTTCAGCTCGATGACGTCCCTCGAACTCTTGATCCAGCAGAGGGTCGAGGGAGAGTTCCGTCAGCACGACGGCGTGGTGACGGTGACGTTGATGTGATCCGCGCAGGGCTTCACGTAAGCACTACGACGCAATGACCGGAGGAGTAAACTATGGAGGGGGCACCGCACACGGCTAATAGAACTATTGGTGTGCCTATGAGGTGCCCCCCGCCCCCGTATATAAAGGAGGGGAGGAGGAGGCGTCCGGCCAGGAGGACGTGCGCCAAGGGGGGAGTCCTACTAGGACTTCACTCCTAGTAGGATTCGCCCCCCTTCCTTCCAACGGAGAGTGGGAAAGGGAAAGGGGGGAGAAGGAGAAGGAAAAGGAAAGGGGGCCGCTCCCCCACCCCTTGTCCAATTTGGATTGGGAAAGGGTGACGCGCGCGCCACCTCCCGTGGCCTGCCTCCTCTTCTCCACTATGGCCCATGAGGCCCATTAACTTTCCTGGGGGTTCTGATACCCTCCCGGTACTCCGATAAATCCCCGAACCTCTTCGGAACCATTCCGGTGTCCATATACAACCTTCCAATATATGAATCTTTACCTTCAACCATTTCTAGACTCCTCGTCATGCCCGTGATCTCATCCGGGACTCCGAACAAACTTCGGTCACCAAAACACATAACTCAGAATACAAATCGTTATCGAACGTTAAGCGTGCGGACCCTACGGGTTCGAGAACTATGTAGACATGACCGAGACACGTCTCCGGTCAATAACCAATAGCGGAACCTCGATGCTCATATTGGTTCCTACATATTCTACGAAGATCTTTATCGGTCAAACCGCATAACAACATACATCATTCCCTTTGTCATTTGTCGGAGTAATGGGCCACGGGTAGGGAAACCCGAGCCCCTGGACCTTTCAAAACATCGGGGAAGACTGCGCCCCTCAAAACCCCAGACAAAGAGCCGCCTTCTGAGAGTCGGCGACAGCGCCGCCGACTGCCCCTCCCAGCCGAGTCCCAGAGACGGCCTCGAGATAAGCCGACTCCCAGCCGGCGACTTCCGGTGAAGCCGGCTACGGGGAGTCGGCCCGCGACTCCAACCACCTCCTATTAATGTGACTACGGACGGGACGGGATGGGGCCGCCTCGCAGCCCCTCCCTGCCCCGTTCATAAAGGGCAGGCATGGCCACAGAGCGTCGTACTGACGGAGATTTCCGTCCGGCGGCAACCTTGCTACACGCTGGCCATATGACGTCGCCCGTGGGCAAATCCATACCCACGATGGCATGTCTGCACGACTTCGAAGACGGCGGGACCGCCTGTCGGCGGGAGTCTGAAGACGGAGAGAAACATCCGAGACGGACCCGGCGGGAGTGGGCCTCAGAGTCGGCGGCCCTCCCACGGGCTCCGTCGCCATTAATCGAACAAAGGCGAGGAATGGCAATGATGATCGCCCGCCAGGCGGCGGCGCTGTTGCCATGACCCCACGACCAAGCTCGCGTCATTAGAAGCACGGCTATAGTAATCCGCAGCCGGCAAGACCCGCTCGCGGCGGACAAGGGCTGTCAGCCCCATGCTGGACCGTCGGCGGGGCCCACTAGTCGGCGGGCCCCAGAAGTCGGCGGAGAAGACGGCGACTTAAGAGATCGACGCTGGGACCCGCTCCTGACGGATTACCATTGTATCCCGGGGTAGGCCTATATAAACCCCGGGCACCCATGCAAAGGGTTGGAACCTAGTAGTTTGACACACACATAGAGGGAAGAGAAGAGCTAGCCGTGCCCTTCTCCTTCCTCACCCGAACAACTCAAGGAGCAACCTTGTACTCACTTTGCCATAGTGATCATGCGGAGACCCCGCAGAGCAGCGATGGCGTGTTATCTCCTCGGAGAGCCACGAAGCTGGGTAAGATTCACCGCGTGCATGTCTCACGCCTCATCCCGCTTTCTGTGCACCGGCTGACGTTCTACTCGCCCCTCCATGATAAGCCATCCTTTGGTATATGTTGCACCCAACCCCCGACGTTTGGTGCCCACCGTGGGGCTAGGTGCACCGTCGTCTGGAGACCTGCTCTGGACGGGAACCCTCTTCCTCCCTGGCGAGCGCAGCCAGCCCGACACGCCAGACAGAGTCTGCGCCGACGCGCTGCATGGCGCTGAGGTCGCCTGCGCGGCGAGCTGCCTCGCCGAACTTGTCGGCGAGGTTCGCCTCTCCGACGAGCCTGCATCCGACGCAGGCACGGACGGCCCCGAGAGCCTCCTCGCGGGCCTCCTCGAGCAGCTCCACGTCGCCGGCGAGCCTGCCGCCGACCTGGAGTCCGTAGGCTCCACCGACCCGATGCTGGTCGACTCCGACACCGCGTCGCTCGACGCGTTCCCCACCAACGTGGTGGTCTACGATGAGCCTCTCCCTCGCGCGGAGAGTGGTGGAAGCACCGTCACGGAGGTGCTCGTCATCAGTCACAGTGAGCCTTCCGGTGAGGGAGCTCATGACCCTCTCGACGCGGTTCTGCAAGACCTAACCGCGCCCATTCCGGAAGACGCTGACGCCGGGACGCTGGAGGCGCGCCGCCTCCAGCTCCTCGTGGGCGCAAAGAAGCTGGCAAGCATGAGACGCTTGTCAGAAGCCTACCAGCGCGAGATGGATCGCGCCGTGGGCGGCTCGCCGGCTCCGACTGGGCCTAGCCGCCTAGGCGCGGTCCAGCAGCGCGGCGTAGCCATCGCCAGTCTGTTTGGGGCCAATCGCCCCGTGTACGCCACGCCCGCGGAGAACATCCGCGCCGCCCAGGCGGCGGCGGACGAGCTGGATAACTTCGAGGGCGAGGAGCGCCGCCTGATGACGGAGCAAGACTATCCCCATCGCCTGGCCCTTTGCTGTTTGGGGCCTGGACATGGTGGGACCATTCAAAACGACACGAGGCGGCCTAACTCACTTACTTGTCGCGGTGGACAAGTTCACCAAGTTGATAGAAGCAAAACCCATCAAGAAGTTGATTGGTCCTTCTGCAGTGACTTTCATCGCCGACATCACGACTCGGTACGGCGTACCACACAGCATCATCACCGACAATGGCACAAATTTTGCCAAAGGCGCCCTGGCCCGTTTTTGCGCGACGCAAGGCATCCGACTGGACTTAGCATCCGTTGCCCATCCGCAGTCAAACGGCCAGGTGGAGCGAGCGAATGGCCTCATCCTGTCTGGCATCAAGCCTCGACTAGTCGAGCCACTGGAGCGTTCGGCCGGCTGCTGGCTCGAGGAGTTGCCAGCCGTCCTCTGGAGTCTGCGCACGACTCCAAACAAGTCAACTGGCTTCACACCCTTCTTCCTCGTCTACGGTGCCGAAGCCGTCATCCCAACGGATATAGAGTTCGACTCCCCGCGAGTCACCATGTACACCGAAGAGGAAGCGAAGGAAGCACGTCAAGACGGCGTCGACCCTCTTTGGAAGAGGGCGGCTGTTGGCACTCAGCTGGTCCGGCATCTACCAACGAGCTGCGCAGCTACTACAACAAGAAGGTCAAGCCAAGATCATTCCTAGAGGCGACCTTGTGCTCCGGTGATCCAATGACAACCGGCCAAAGACAAGTCGGCCGCTTTGGGAAGGCCCATTCATCATCGACAAAGTGCCGGGCAACGACTCCTACTACGATCGGCTCGAAGCCCAGAGCACGCAAGAGGGACGACTCCGGCAAAGAGACGGAACGGCCATGGAATGCGAATCTCCTCCGAAGATTTTATAGTTGATGCAGTATGTACCATGCTACCCTTTGTGTTTAAAGTACCAAGACTTCGGTCCCCCCGAGACGAGCTCGGGGACTGCCCTCTTTTGTTATCTGTATGATAAGATTTATGCCTTTGAGTATGTTACTCTTTGTTATGATATTTGGCACCGGGCTCGACTAGTCGGCCCGGGGACTCGCCGCCTTGGGCTATGAAATGCTTCCTGCAATCAAACAAGTAACATGCGGTGCCTAAGCCATCTCCCGCCAGAAGCCGCAGCTCGCAGAGCAACTGTTTGGTGGGCAGGAGTAAGGAAGAACGGGCACCCACACGAAAAAATGGCTAAGGACCCAAAGCATAAACATAGTTTAAGTCGGCTTCCAGCCCCGTTTTGTAAAACTGACTCTTAAGTAGTCGGCTTGCCGCTTTCTACCCCACTTGCTTAAAGACTCTAAAAAATAGGCCAAGTACTTGCCTTCTCAAAGGTAGCCAAGCACTTGACCCAGACGACAGTCCGCAGAGCGGTTGCCCGATGGGCAAGGCGGCAACCAAGGGAAGGCGTCAAAGGAAAAAGCCATAAGAGCAATAAGCAAGGAAAGATAAAATTAGAATAATACTTACATAGCTTAGGCCCTTGGCCGAATCTTCGACAGAGTTTCAGAATACACCCTGCGGGTGGAATTGTGCGAATTAACAAGTTCTTTCAAGGACTATCAAAACAGATAAAATAAAGGCGAGACAGAGGCCTAGGAAGCGGCAGATGGGGTCGGAAGGCCGGAGGCGATGGCGGCGTCAGGCGCCGGGGCGGCCGGCTGGGCGGTCTCGGCTTGATCGTCTCCGGCGGCAGCCGACCCAGACGGGCGCGGCTCGTTGCTGGAGGCGCGGTCGAGCTGAGGCTGGTCGCCCGCTCCGTCTTCTGGCGCCTCCATGTCGTCCCCGTCCTCCGCCTCGTTTTCCTCCTCGGCGCTGGAGTCGGTCACCTCCGCCGAGTCCTCATCGTTGTCCGGGTTCATCCCGAACCACTCCGGCGGCGCCTCCCCACTGTCTTCACCCGCTCAGGGACGAAGACGCTGGTGTCCGTGTAGTCGGCAATCGCCGCCGCACGCTCGACGAGGGCGTCCTCCGCGGCCAGCAACTCCGCCTGGGCCTCTGACCGGAACGCGGCCAGCCGGTCCAGATCCAGCCCTGGATACCACGCCTTGACGAATTCCAGGGCTCGGCGCGCTCCAGCCCAAGCCGCAGATCCCTTCAGGCCTCAAGGCGGCCAGCTACGAGCTCCAGCCAGTCGGCGGTCCGGCTGGGAGTGCGCAGAATCGGCATGTCCGACCACGTGGCGATGATTGCTGGCGCCCGACACGCTGAAGCCGGGCAGCAACCGATGGGCCGGCCGCAGGCGAGCCGCAATGCTCAGGAGCTGCTCGTCAAGGGTCCGGGGGGCGTTGGCAGCAATCTCAGCACCACCCGCCCTTCGCGCCTCGTGATCAGCCTCGATGGCTTGATTGGCCGCCTGCGTGTGGCCAGGGAAGAAGTCTGCCAAGAAGAAGAAGAAAAAGCAAGTCAGAAAACAGGAGTCGGCCTGACCCGTAGTCGGCGACCCAAAAGAAGAAGTAAAAGCAAACTCACCATCGACGATGTCCTCGATTTCATGGAAGCCGGAGGTCAGCAACGCTTCCTTGTTGGTCCAGGAGGAGCGCTCGCTCTCAAACTCGGCCAGGAGAGCAGCCTTTTTCTTCTCCGCCTCGTCCTGTTCCGCCTTAAGCAGCTCCCTCTGCTCCGCCAGCTGCGTAGCCAGCAGGTCGCGCTCTGCGGCGAGCTTGCTGCACTCCTCCTCCTTGGCGCGCAAGGCGGTGTTGGCCGTACCCAGCTGCCGCCGAAGAGTGGCGCTGGCCTCTGAAGAATAAAAAGAAGAAGGACGCGAAGTCGTCAGCTAAGAAGGTCGCCAGGAAGATCCGGTTCATTGCGCGACGATCGGCGAATCTTAGGGACTACAGCCAGCAGTGCGCCAGCGCGCCCCCGCGAAGAAGAAAACTCACCTCGGCTCCTCGCCAAGTCGGCAGTCCGCTTGCTCAGCTCCTCAACGTTGCGGTTGAAGGCAGTGGCGCGGAGGTTGTGATACTCCTGCGACAAGAATTTCAGACAAAGGTAAAAATTTGGAAGTCAGCAAATAGAGTTCCGAGCCGCCTGCTCAGCAGCCGGCCCGAAACTCGGGGACTACACCCAGTGGGTGCGCTGGCGCGCCCCCACAGAGAAGAGCGAGAAAAAACTCAAAAAAGAAACATACCTGCACGGCGGCTTGCGATGCCAGGTGCGCCTTGAAGAGGCTCTGGATGGCGTCGCCCTCAGCTCGCAGCTTCCCCTGGACGTCCAGAAGCGCCGTATTCAGCGGGCATGTGCCGCCTCCTCGCACCCACCCGATGGGCGCGGCGCTTGTCGCCTCGGTGTCTGGAATGGCCGAGCTGGCGGCGCCGGTCTCCAAGGTGCGCGGCGCCGAAGTCGCCTTCTCAAGACGGCGTCGCGCTGGCGAGGCAACCTGAAGAAGCAGCTTCGCCACGGCCTCGTCGTCGTCGGTCGGCACCTGGCGGAGTCCGCCGGCTGTTTGCCTCGCACGCTCTCGGACTGCGGTGGAGGCGGCGGGGGTGGCTCGGCCGTGCCCGACAGGGAGGCCTCGCCGCCTTCCTTCTCCGCGACGGGGACCTCACCGCCGACTCCCTCCGTCTGCCCCGTGAACTCCGGCGGCGGCGGCGCAGAGCTCAGCGGGGTGACGAGCAGCGCCGACTGGAGGCGCGCGGCCTCCTCGGCTCGCCTCTTGGCTGCAACGGCGGCTTCGACCTCCTCTAGCTTCTTCTGAGCGGAAGCCGCCGCCTTCTCGGCCTCCACCTTCTCCAGACGGCCGGCCTCCTCCTCGTCGCGCTTCTCCTGCGCGTTCTGCTCCGTCGCTTCCCGAAGGTCGGCCGCAGGGTCAATCCGCCGAGTATTGGCGGACGTCTCTGCCGACCCCATGACGGAGGCAGCGGCGACCCTCTCCAAGGTGAGAGGAGCCCTGATGAGAAAAAAGACATATAAAGACTTGGACAAGACGGACCAGAAGAAAACAAGACAAAACAAGAAGTACTTACGCGGAGACCAGCGGCGGCTTCTTCACCTCCTTGCGGAAGCGATTAGCCTTCGCGACCGCCTCTTCGCGCTGGGTCGCGGCCGCCGTCCCCCTGAACTTCTTCGCCCGGCCGCCTGGCAAGCTCGGCCCGGCCCGGCGCATCTTCGCGCCGCCTCGACCGCCCAAAACGGCGGAGGAGCTCGCGCCTGGATGGTCGGCTTCCGGTTGGCGGCGAGGGACGACTTCCCTCTCGCCGTCGTCATCAGGCCAGTCGGCGAAAGTTGCCGAAGGCCTGAAGTCGTCAGCCCCTCCTCCTCCCTCGGCGTCGGTCTCCATCGCCCCACCCCCAAGTCGGGGTCGTCGACGTCGCTCTCCGCCCGGTCGGGGATGAATTCACGAGCCGGCCTTGATCTTGGCCGGGCTGCATGAGGGGTTACGGCGGAAAAGACCAAAGAGAATTAGAGTTGGATTCGGCTGAAGAAGGAAACAGAAAAGCAAGAAAGATGACTTACCACAGGCGGGGGGTTGGCGCGCGAGTACGGCTCCTTGCCGAACTGCCATTCCTCCGTGAGGCCGCAGTTCGCCAGGAAGTTCACCGTGTCCACCACCTCCGCGTGGGGCATATCTTTGGAGCACAGCCGACTGGGGTCCCGGCGGCCGCTCATCTGACAGATCAGATGAGGTCGGCCTTGGAGAGGAAGAACTCGGCGCGCCACGAAGGCGGCCAGCAAGTCGGCCCCAGTCAGGCCCTCCGACTGCGTCATCACGCGGAGCCGCGCGACGGCGGCGCCGCCTGCGGGAGTCAGCGTCCTTGCCCGATGGGACCAGCTAGGGAGTCGTCCCGCCAACTCGCCGGCCACGTAAGGCGGTAGGTTGACCCAGTCGCCTTCGGGGGCGATGTTCTTCACGTAGAAATACGTGCGCTGCCACATCTTCACCGACTTGATGAGTGGGATGGCAGGGAAGGGATTGTCGGGCACCGACCTCCTCATGGCGATGAAAAGCGCCGCCTGAGCCGCACGCGAAGCGGCGGCGTGCGTGCCGAGCTTGGCCTGGAAGAATTCCCCCCACAGCTCGATGGTGGGGAGAACGCCAAGAAAGCCTTCGCACAAGGAGGCGAAGGCGGCCAGCAGTACCACCGTGTTGGGAGTGAGGTGGTGCGGCTGGAGCCCGTGGAACTCCAGGAACGCGCGGAAGAAGCCGCTCGCCCGCAGCCCTAGCCCGCGCATAAGGTGCGAGCAGAATATGACCCGCTCGCCCTCCTCCGGCGCCGGCGTTATTTCGCCCGCCGGTGCGGCGCGGGTCCGCACCAGGTGGCTGCCGGGATGCGCGGCGCGTCGGAGAAACTTCGATGATGTAAATGCGTCAACAATGGAGCCATCCCACACGCCGAGCCTTGGGCGGAGGCGCGGCAACGGAGGAGGAGCTCATCTCCGCGGCGCGGCGTGGTTCGGCGCGGCGTGGTTCGGTGCGGCGGAAGCAAGGAGGAAGACGAAGCAAGGAGAGGAAGCGAGAGGAAGCGAGGAGGGTGGGTGCGCGTATGTCGCCGCCCCCTCCTCCAGCCTACTTATAGGCGCCTAGGCTGAGAAGCCGAGGGGGCGGGAGTGGGATTAACTGCGCCCACGCCCCCACGATTAAATCCACGACGTTACTGCGCGCAGTAACGGCGTGGGGAGCCCAACCGCCCGCACGGCCGCAGTGGATCCGCCCGAGCGCCGAGGCGCGGTAGTGGCGGGCCCCGCCTGACGGGCCTGTCTAGTCACGCGCATGGGCGGGCAGACTGGCCCTGCCGCGTGGCGTCACATGGCGGGCCCGCAATAGGCAGCTGCCTGGAAGCTTATCAGGCACGCAGCCCGGATCCCGCCGCGACCTTCGAAACCTTTGAGGAGCAAGACGGCCTCCTACAAGGCCGACTCCAGCTAGTCGGCTGAAGAGAGAGACGGCAAGCCGAGCCCATATTCTTCCGTTAGAGGGATGAAAGGCTCCTCGACATGTTGCCCTCGGCGCCTCACCAGCTTCGGGGACTACTGTCGGAGTAATGGGCCACGGGTAGGCAAACCCGAGCCCCTGGACCTTTCAAAACATCGGGGCAGACTGCGCCCCTCAAAACCCCAGACGAAGAGCCGCCTTCTGAGAGTCGGCGACAGCGCCGCCGACTGCCCCTCCCAGCCGAGTCCCAGAGACGGCCTCAAGATAAGCCGACTCCCAGCCGGCGACTTCCGGTGAAGCCGGCTATGGGGAGTCAGCCCGCGACTACAACCACCTCCTATTAATGCGACTACGGACGGGACGGGATGGGGCCGCCTCGCAGCCCCTCCCTGCCCCGTTCATAAAGGGCAGGCATGGCCACAGAGCGCCATCTTGGCGGAGATTTCCGTCCGTGGCCGCTGACTGCGTTGCCACCTCGACAGCGTCGGCCCGTGGGTAGATCCTGTACCCACGATGGCCTGTCTGTCACGACCGAAGGCGGCGGGACCCGCCTATCGGCGGGAAATCTGAGAAGATGGCGAGCATCCCGAGACGGACCCGCTGGGAGTCGGCCTCCGAGAGTCGGTCGGCCCCTCCCACGGGCTCCGTGCGCCATTAATCAGACAGGACAGGGAATGGCAACAGTGATCGCCCGCCAGGCGGCGGCGCTGTTGCCATGACCCCACGACCAAGCTCGCGTCATTAGAAGCACGGCTATAGTAATCCGCAGCCGTCAAGACCCGCTCGCGGCGGACAAGAGCTGTCGGCCCCATGCTGGACCGTCGGCGGGGCCCGCTAGTCGGAGGGCCCCAGAAGTCGGCGGAGAAGACGGCGACTTAAGAGACTGACGCCTGGGACCCGCTCCCAGACGGATTACCATTGTATCCCCGGGGGGTAGGCCTATATAAACCCCCCGGGGCACCCATGCAAAGGGTTGGAACCTAGTAGTTTGACACACACATAGAGGGAAGAGAAGAGCTAGCCGTGCCCTTCTCCTTCCTCACCCCGAACAGCTCAAGGAGCAACCTTGTACTCACTTTTCCATAGTGATCATGCGGAGACCCCGCAGAGCAGCAGTAGGGGTGTTATCTCCTCGGAGAGCCCTGAAGCTGGGTAAGATTCGCCGGCGTGCATGTCTACGCCTCATCCCGTTTCCAGGCACCGGCGACGTTCTACTCGCCCCCTCCATGATAAGCCATCCTTTGGCATATGTCGCACCTAACCCCCGGCATCATTGGTATGTTACTTGCCCGAGATTCGATCGTCGGTATCATCATACCTAGTTCAATCTCGTTACCGGCAAGTCTCTTTACTCGTTCCATAATGCATCATCCCGCAACTAACTCATTATTCACATTGCTTGCAAGGCTTATAGTGATGTGCATTGCCAAGAGGGCCCAGAGATACCTCTCCGATACATGGAGTGACAAATCCTAATCTCAATCTATGCCAACTGAACAAACACCTTCGGAGACACCTGTAGAGCATCTTTATAATCACCCAGTTACGTTGTGATGTTTGATAACACACAAGGTGTTCCTCTGGTATTCGGGAGTTGCATAATCTTTTAGTCAGAGGAATATGTATAAGTCATGAAGAAAGCAATAACAATAAAACTAAACGATCATAATGCTAAGCTAACGGATGGGTCTTGTCCAACACATCATTCTCTAATGATGTGATCCCGTTTATCAAATGACAACACATGTCTATGGTTAGGAAACTTAACCATCTTTGATTAACGAGCTAGTCAAGTAGAGGCATACTAGGGACACTCTGTTTTGTTTATGTATTCACACATGTACTAAGTTTTCGGTTAATACAATTCTAGCATGAATAATAAATGTTTATCATGATATAAGGAAATATAAATAACAACTTTATTATTGCCTCTAGGGCATATTTCCTTGATCTCCCTCTTGCACTAGAGTCAATAATCTAGATTACATAGTAATGATTCTAACACCCATGGAGTCTTGGTGCTAATGATGTTTTGCTCGTGGAAGAGGCTTAGTCAACGGGTCTGCAACATTCAGATCCGTATGTATCTTGCAAATCTCTATGTCTCCCTCCTTGACTTGATTGCGGATGGAATTGAAGCGTCTCTTGATGTGTTTGGTTCTCTTGTGAAATCTGGATTCCTTCGCCAAGGCTATTGCTCCAGTATTGTCACAAAAGATTTTCATTGGACCCGATGCAATAGGTATTACACCTAGATCGGATATGAACTCCTTCATCCAGACTCCTTCATTTGCTGGTTCCAAAGCAGCTATGTACTCCGCTTCACATGTAGATCCCGCCACAACGCTCTACTTGGAACTGCACCAACTGACAGCTCCACCATTCAATATAAATACGTATCCGGTTAGCGATTTAGAGTCATCCGGATCAGTGTCAAAGCTTGCATCGACGTAACCATTTACGACAAGCTCTTTGTCACCTCCATAAACGAGAAACATATCCTTAGTCCTTTTCAGGTATTTCAGGATGTTCTTAACCGCTATCCAGTGATCCACTCTTGGATTACTTTGGTACCTCCCTGCTAAACTTATAGCAAGGCACACATCAGGTCTGGACACAGCATTGCATACATGATAGAACCTATGGCTGAGGCATAGGGAATGACCTTCATTTTCTCTCTATCTTCTGCAGTGGTCGGGCATTGAGTCTGACTCAACTTCACACCTTGTAACACGGGCAAGAACCCTTTCTTTGACTGATCCATTTTGAACTTCTTCAAAACTTTATCAAGGTATGTGCTTTGTGAAAGTCCAATTAAGCGTCTTGATCTATCTCTATAGATCTTGATGCCCAATATATAAGCAGCTTCACCGAGGTCTTTCATAGAAAAATTCTTATTCAAGTATCCTTTTATGCTATTCGGAAATTATGTATTATTTCCAATCAACAATATGTCATCCACATATAATATTAGAAATGCTACAGAGCTCCCACTTACTTTCTTGTAAATACAGGCTTCTCCAAAAGTCTGTATAAAACCATATGCTTTGATCACACTATCAAAGTGTATATTCCAACTCCGAGAGGCTTGCACCAGCCCATAAATGGATTGCTGGAGCTTCCACACTTTGTTAGCACCTTTAGGATCGACAAAAACTTCTGGTTGCATCATATACAACTCTTCTTTAAGATATCCATTAAGGAATGCAATTTTGACATCCATTTGCCAAATTTCATAATCATAAAATGCGGCAATTGCTAACATGATTCGGACAGACTTAAGCATCGCTACGGGTGAGAAGGTCTCATCGTAGTCAACTCCTTGAACTTGTCGAAAACCTTTTGCAACAAGTCGAGCTTTGTAGATAGTAACATTACCGTCAACGTCAGTCTTCTTCTTGAAGATCCATTTATTCTCTATGGCTTGACGATCATCGGGCAAGTCAACCAAAGTCCACACCTTGTTCTCATACATGGATCCCATCTCAGATTTCATGGCCTCAAGCCATTTCGTGGAATCTGGGCTCATCATCGCTTCCTCATAGTTCGTATGTTCGTCATGGTCTAGTAGCATGACTTCCAGAACAGGAATACCATACCATTTTGGTGCGGAACGTACTCTGGTTGACCTACGAGGTTCGGTAGTAACTTGATATGAAGTTTCATGATCATCATCGTTAACTTCCTCACTAATTGGTGTTGGCATCACTGGAACTGATTTCTGTGATGAACTACTTTCTAATTCGGGAGAAGGTACAATTACCTCATCAAGTTCTACCTTCCTCCCACTCACTTCTTTCGAGAGAAACTCCTTCTCTAGAAAGGATCCATTCTTAGCAACGAATATCTTGCCTTCGGATCTGTGATAGAAGGTGTACCCAACAGACACCTTTGGGTATCCTATGAAGACGCATTTCTCCGATTTGGGTTTGAGCTTATCAGATTGAAGCTTTTTCCCATAAGCATCGCAGCCCCAAACTTTAAGAAACGATAGCTTAGGTTTCTTGCTAAACCACAGTTCATATGGTGTCGTCTCAACGGATTTAGATGGTGCCCTATTTAACGTGAATGCAGCCGTCTCTAAAGCATAACCCTAAAACGATAGCGTTAAATCGGTAAGAGACATCATAGATCGCACCATATCTAATAAAATGCAGTTCTGACGTTCGGACACACCATTCTGTTTGTGGTGTTCCAGGTGGCGTGAGTTGCGAAACTATTGCACATTGTTTTAAATGAAGACCAAACTCATAACTCAAATATTCACCTCCATGATCAGATCGTAGAAACTTTATTTTCTTGTTATGATGATTTTCCACTTCACTCTGAAATTCTTTGAACTTTTCAAATGTTTCAGACTTATGTTTCATTAAGTAGATATACCCATATCTACTCAAATCATCTGTGAAGGTTAGAAAATAACGATACCCGCCACGAGCCTCAACACTCATCGGACCACATACATCAGTATGTATTATTTCCAATAAGTCAGTTGCTCGCTCCATTGTTCCGAAGAACGGATTCTTAGTCATCTTGCCCATGAGGCATAGTTCGCAAGCATCAAGTGATTCCAAAAGCCCATCAACATGGAGTTTTTTCATGTGCTTTACACCAATATGACGTAAACGGTAGTGCCACAAATAAGTTGCACTATCATTATTAACTTTGCATCTTTTGGCTTCAATATTATCAATATCTGTATCACTACAATTGAGATTCAACAAAAATAGACCACTCATCAAGGGTACATGACCATAAAAGATATTACTCATATAAATAGAACAACCATTATTCTCTGATTTAAATGAATCACCGTCTCGCATCAAACAAGATCCAGATATAATGTTCATGCTCAACGCTGGCACCAAATAACAATTATTTCGGTCCAAAACTAATTCCGAAGGTAGATGTAGAGGTAGCGTGCTGACGGCGATCACATCGACTTTGGAACCATTTCCCACGCGCATCGTCACCTCGTCCTTAGCAAATCTTCATTTAATCCATAGCCCCTGTTTCGATTCACAAATATGAGCAACAGAACCAGTATCAAATACCCAGGCGCTACTACGAGTATTAGTAAGGTACACATCAATAACATGTATATCAAATATACCTTTCACTTTGCCATCCTTCTTATCCGCCAAATACTTGGGGCAGTTCCGCTTCCAGTGACCAGTCCCTTTGCAGTAGAAGCACTCAGTTTCAGGCTTAGGTCCAGACTTGGGCTTCTTCCCTTGAGTAGCAACTTGCTTGCTATTCTTCTTGAAGTTCCCCTTCTTCCATTTGCCCTTTTTCTTGAAACTGGTGGTCTTGTTAACCATCAACACTTGATGCTCCTTCTTGATTTCTACCTTCACAGCCTTTAGCATCACGAAGAGCTCGGGAATTGTCTTTTCCATCCCTTGCATATTATAGTTCACAACGAAGCCTTTATAGCTTGGTGGAAGTGATTGAAGAACTCTATCAATGACACTATCATCAGGAAGATTAACTCCCAGCTGAGTCAAGTGGTTATGGTACCCAGACATTTTGAGTATGTGTTCACTGACAAAACTATTCTCCTCCATCTTGCAGCTATAGAACTTGTTGGAGACTTCATATCTCTCTACTCGGGCATTTGCTTGAAATATTAACTTCAACTCCTGGAACATCTCATATGCTCCATGACGTTCAAAACGTCTTTGAAGTCCTGATTCTAAGCTGTAAAGCATGGCCCACTGAACCGTCAAGTAGTCATCAACTTTGCTCTGCCAGACGTTTATAACATCCACAGTTGCTCCTGCAGCGGGCCTTGCACCTAGCGGTGCTTCCAGGACGTAAGTCTTCTGTGCAGCAATGAGGATAATCCTCAATTTATGGACCCAGTCCGTGTAGTTGCTACCATCATCTTTCAACTTAGCTTTCTCTAGGAACGCATTTAAATTCAAGGGAACCATAGCATGGGCCATTGATCTACAACAACATAGATATGCAAAAACTATCAGTTACTAAGTTCATGATAGATTAAAGTCCAATTAATCATATTACTTAAGAACTCCCACTTAGATAGACATCCCTCTAGTCATCTAAATGATCACGTGATCCATATCAACTCAACCATGTCCGATCATCACGTGAGATGGAGTAGTTTTCAATGGTGAACATCTCTATGTTGATCATATCTACTATATGATTCACGTTCGACCTTTCAGTCTCAGTGTTCCGAGGCCATATCTGCATATGCTAGGCTCGACAATTTTAACCTGAGTATTCTGCATGTGCAAAACTGGCTTACACCTGTTGTATGTGAACACAGAGCTTATCACACCCGATCATCACATGGTGTCTCGGCACAACGAACTGTAGCAACGGTGCATACTTAGGGAGAACACTTATAGCTTGAAATTTAGTAAGGGATCATCTTATAATGCTACCGCCGTACTAAGAAAAATAAGATGCATAAAAGATAAACATCACGTGCAATCAAAATAAGTGACATGATATGGCCATCATCATCTTGTACCTTTGATCTCCATCTCCGAAGCACCGTCATGATCTCCATCATCACTGGCTTGACACCTTGATCTCCTTCGTGGCGTCGTTGTCGTCTCGCCAACTATTGCTTCTACGACTATCGCTATCGCTTAGTGATAAAATAAAGTAGTTACACGACGATTGCATTTCATATAATAAAGCGACAACCATAAGGCTCCTGCCAGTTGATACGTCTCCAACGTATCTACTTTTTCTCACGCTTTTCCTCTTGTTTTGGACTCTAATTTGCATGATTTGAATGAAACTAACCCCGGACTGACGCTGTTTTCAGCAGAACTACCATGGTGTTGTTTTTGTTTAGAAATAAAATTTCTCGGAATGGAACGAAACTTTGCGAGGATTTTCTATAACAATAATAAGAATCTCCGGAGCCAAGACCCACCAGAGAGGGGCCCCTAGTTGGGCACAACCCACCAGGGTGCGCCCCGTTCTCCTGGCGCGCCCAGGTGGGTTGTACCCACCTGGTGGCCCCGCTGACGACCCCCCCTGATACTATAAAATCACATTATTCCAGAAAAAAATCAGGGAGAAAGAATTATCATGATCCACGAGACGGAGCTGCCGCCAAGCCCTATTCTTCCATGGGAGGGCGGATCTGGAGTCCGTTTGGGGCACCGGGGAGGAGGATCTTCGTTCTTTGTCATCACCAACCATTCTCCATCGCCAATTCCATGATGCTCCCCACCAGGAGTGAGTAATTCCTTCATAGGCTTGCTGGCGGTGAGGAGTTGGATGATATTCATCATGTAATTGAGTTAGTTGTGTTAGGGCTTGATCCCTAGTATACACTATGTTCTTAGATTGATGTTGCTATGACTTTGCTATGCTTAATGCTTGCCACATTGGGCCCGGGTGCCATGAACTCAGATCTGAACTGTTTATGAATCCATCATTATATCCATGTTTTAGTACCGATCTTGCAAGTTATAGTCACCTACTACGTGTTATGATCCGGCCACCCCGCAGTGACAACAACCGGGCCCACTCCCGGTGATGACTGTAGTTTGAGGAGTTCATGTATTTAGTACGTGTTAATGCTTTGTTCCGGTTCTCTATTAAAAGGAGGCCTTAATATCCCTTGGTTTCCAATATGGACCCCACTGCCACGGGAGGGTAGGACAAAATATGTCATGCAAGTTCTTTCAAAAAAGCACGTATGACTACTTATGGAATACATGCCTACATTATATCGATGAACTGGAGCTAGTGTCGTATCGCCCTAGGTTATAACTGTCACATGATGAATATCATCCAACAAGTCACCGATCCAATGCCTACGAATTTATCCTTATTGATCTTGCTATGTTACTATTGGCTATCATCACTGTTACACTTGCTAGAAAATTACTACTATCACTGTTACTGTTACCGTTGCTGTTGTCACTACTATCAAAACTATCAAACTACTTTGCTACTGATCACTTTGCTGCAGATAATTAATCTCCAGGTGTGGTTGAATTGACAACTCAGCTGCTAATACCTTCAAATATTCTTTGGCTCCCCTTGTGTCGAATCTATAAATTTGGGTTGAATACTCTACCCTCGAAAACTGTTGCGATCCCCTATACTTGTGGGTTATCAAGACCTTTTTCTGGCACCGTTGCCGGGGAGCATAGCTATATTTGTTGAGTCACTTGGGATTATTATCATATTATCACTATGGAGAATATGAAGGCTCCAAAGACTAAGATATTTCCCTCAAAGACGAGGGGACCTAAGCAACTGCCATCCAGTTCTGCTTTAGATTCACCTTCTGTTATGAGTAAATTTGCAACACCACCACATGCTATCAATTCTAATATGTCGCAAGTTGTTGATGATGCTACTTCTGCTATGGATAATGCTTATGATGATGCCAGTACCTTGCTTGATAATGATGATGTGCCACTTGGTGATTTTCTTGATGAACAAATTGCTAGAGTTATACAACATGATGTTGTTGAATCTGATGATGAGCTTGAAACTGAAACTCCTGAAACACCTGCTAGAACTAGCCTTGCTAGATATGAATTGCCTAAGGTACCAGAAGGTTATGTTATGAGTGAAGAAGCAACTAGAGATATTCTTGCTTGCAATGATAGAAATGATCTAGAGAAATTACTACAAAAGTATAAAGAAAAATCTCTGAATGCTAGAATGAAATGTGATCCTAAGTTTGCTACTTCACCTATCTTTATTGCTGATAAGGATTATGAATTCTCTGTTGACCCAGAGTTAATTACTTTGGTTGAATCTGATCCTTTCCATGGTTATGAAACTGAAACTGTTGTGGCACATCTTACTAAGTTGAATGATATAGCCACCCTTTTTACTCATGATGAGAAAACTCGCTATTACTTTATAATAAAATTATTTCCTTTCTCATTAAAGGGTGATGCTAAAGCTTGGTACAATACTCTTACTCCTGGTTGTGAGCGTAGTCCCTAGATTATGATTTATTACTTCTCTGAAAAATATTTTCCTGCTCATAAGAAACAAGCTGCCTTACAGGAAATATTTAACTTTGTGCAAACTAAAGAAGAGAGTCTCCCACAAGCTTTGGGGAGGCTTTGCCAGTTACTGAATACTTTGCCTGATCATCCTCTTAAGAAAAATGAAATACTTGATATCTTCTATAATGGACTAACCGATGCTTCTAGGGACTTCCTAGATAGTTGTGCTGGTTGTGTTTTCAGGGAACGAACTATTGCTCAAGCTGAAGAATAATTGAATAACATATTGAAAAATCATCATGATTGGACTCTTCCTGAACCATCGGCTAAACCCACTTCGAAGAAGCGGGGTATATTATATCTCAGTCCTGAAGATATGCAAGAGGCAAAGAAATCTATGAAGGAAAAAGGTATTAAAGCTGAGGATGTTAAAAATTTACCTCCTATTGAAGAAATACATGGGCTTAATACACCACCACTGCCTAAGGTGGTAGAGGTAAATTCTCTTATGGAGTTAAATGAAAATGATAATCCTCACAATATGCATCCTGGTCAATGCCTTTATGAGTTTGAAAACTACATTAGAATACAAGATCACTTCAATGCAAATGTTATGAAACAATTGAAATATAATTCTGATATGATTGCTCGCTTGAGTGACTTGTTATTTAGAGTATCAAATGATGTTAGAGGTGTTGGAAAACATGCTTCTATGGTTCAAACTCAACTAGAACAAGTTGCTAAATCACAAAGAGAACTACTTGATGAAATGAATCATAATATGCATGACTTTGCTGTTAGAGTTGCAACTAGAGGAGATAAAATGACTCAGGAACCACTTTATCCTGAGGGACACCCAAAAAGAATAGAACAAGATTCACAAAGAAATAACACAAGTGCATCGAGTCCTTCTAAAAAGAAAAAGAATAAGAAAAAGATAGGACTTTGCATACTTCTGGTGAACCTGAAATAGAAAAACCTCCTGATAATGAAAATGAAACTTCTATCTCTGATGCTAAAACCCTATCTGGTAATGAACACTCACTTAGTGATAATGAAGAAGGTAATGATGAGGTTCATGAAGACACTCAAACAAATAATAATAAAGAACCAGTTAATGATGTTGAGATAGAACCACCTATTGATCTTGATAACTCACAACCTAAGAATAAAAGATATGATAAAAGAGACTTTGTGGCTAGGAAACACGGTAAAGAAAGAGAACCGTGGGTTCAAAAACCTATGCCTTTTCCACCCAAGTCAACTAAAAAGAATGATGATGAAGAATTTGAACGCTTTGCTGAAGTGCTGAGGCCAGTCTTTTTGCGTACTCGCTTGACTGATATTCTTAAAATGCCTCCTTATGCAAAGTATATAAAAGACATCATCACTAATAAGAGAAAAATACCGGAAGCTGAAATATCCACTATGCTTGCTAATTATACTTTCAAAGATGGAGTGCCTAAAAAACTTGGAGATCTGGGAATACCAAGTATACCTTGCTCTATCGAAAAGAATTATGCGAAAACTGCTTTGTGTGATTTAGGAGCTGGTGTTAGTGTTATGCCTTTCTCTTTATATAGAAGACTTGACTTGAATAAACTCACACCTACTGAAATATCTTTGCAAATGGCTGACAAGTCAACCGCCATACCTATCGGTATATGTGAGGATGTGCCCGTTGTTGTTGCTAATGTTACTATTTTGACTGACTTTGTTATACTTGAGAGGCCCGAGGACGACAACATGTCGATTATCCTTGGTAGACTCTTCTTGAATACTGTAGGGGCGATTATTGATTGCAATAAAAGCAAGGTCACTTTTCATATCAATGGTAATGAGCATACGGTGGACTTTCCGAAGAAACAATTCCAAGTGAATGGTATCAATGTTATTGAAAAATCTCCGATAATCACTATTGGAAGTTTTCAAATACCTCTACCTACTGTCAAAAGAAATATAAAATGCGTATTGTTGGGGAGATGCAAATCCCCATTGAGGTAACTTAGTGATTTACGAAAGTTCTTCGGTTTTATGCTAATCGAAAGTGGTTATTAATAAGACCTGATCAACCTTATTAATAAATCATTTTTGAGCGGTATGAAGTTGATGGATTTAGTAAGCATTGCCTTCTGTCCCTATTTCTTATTATTTGTTTTTATTAGCTAAAGAAAATAAAATGCCATGTTTTGTCTGTTTTCTGAATTTCTCATGCAATCAAAAAAATGACCCAAAAATAAAAGTTCTCGGAATGCCCTGAAAATTTTATACGATTTTTTTCTGAATATTTAAGAATTTTTGGTGCAAATAATACCAGAGGGAGGTGCACCAGGTGGGCTCAATCCACCTGGGCGCGCCAGGACCCCCTGGCATGCCCTGGTGGGTTGTGGTCCCCATGTGGGCCTCCTCACTTACATGTTCATCCCACATCATCACTTACCTCCAGAAAAAAAATCCCCATTGCTCTCTCTCCCGTGTTCTTGAGCTCAAACCCGCGGATTTCGATCTCTTTGCTCGAAGCTTCGTTTCCCAAACTGTTTCAGGGGATTGTTGCTTGGTATGTGACTCCACCATTTGTCCAATTAGTTTTTGTTTTAGTGGTTTATACTTTGAATAAAAAGCTACTCTTGGTGCTGCTGTAGATGTGCTTGCCTGTTCAATTCTTAGTGTTCTAAGTAGTTTGAATGCTTGCTATGGCCTCTATGTATCCCTATGAGTAGTTGCTATTAATTTGTGAAGTTTTGTTGAGAAAATTTTGTGAACTAAAAATTCAGATTTTTGTTCATAGGAAAAATTGTACGCGAACATGAATATCTTCAGGAAGTTTGGCTCAAAGAAGAACTCCAAGGGTGTTATTGGGGAGTCTTCTGACAGCGATCTCCGCCCTCAGAGGTTGGCGGAGGTACGGCCGTGTGAATGGCCGCACACCCCGTTCCTGCAAGAGGCTGGAATTCATGAGGAGTTCATGCAATTTATTGCTAACGCTGGCCTCACCGACTTCATCGCAGATGAGTGTCACCAACACCAAATCCTCAAAAATAACTTTGTTCAAAGTTTTACTTTCCTGCCTAGAAATAATCCTCCTGAAGTGAGCTTTGATTTATATGCAGAAAACCATCAGATACCACTTACTGAGTTTTGCAACATATGCATGATCCCGTCTGATGGGAGCTTGGCTGAGCCTAGGCCGGCTGAGTTTGAGGCCTTTTGCCGCACTTTGACAGTGGGTGATGAGAGAAGAGTGTCAGCCATCACTGCTGGTGGCTTACATTTTCCTGCTGTTCATTACTTTGCACTCTTCATTACCAAATGCTTGCTTGCTAGGGAGAATGTGGGTGCACTTAGTTCACCAAACCTTGCTGTTTTACGTCGTGCACTTACGGGCGACAACACGTATAGCTTGGGAGCTATTGTGGCTCGTCGCGTCCATCTTAATAAATCTCAGGGAAAAAATACATGGTGGGATTTTTGCTACTCGGTTGGCGGCTCACTTCGAGGTTGAGATACGCACTCATGATTACCCTCTGGCTAAGGTTTATCTAGACCGTGCAGCCATGGATCGCCATCACTTTCTTGCACATGATTGTCCTGATATTGCCATTCCTTATAACCTGGTCTATAGCGTTGATACTCGTGATGTTATCCCCTTGCCTGCACCTGCTCTGTTTGATTCTGTTGCTAGGGGTGGATACCGGATTATGCCAGCGGACATCCTCGCCTACTGGAACATTCACGCTACTACAGAGGCTACTCAGGGACCTCAACAGTGGGATGTGTGGATGCCCGCTCCTCAGGATCCTACTACCCTCTAGGCTACTGATTGATTACCAACTTAGGCCAAAAGCCTAAGCGTGGGGGAGTACGTGTTTCTCAGTGACATTATATTCATGTTCACATATCATTCTATTTCTTGGTGTTCACACTTTTTCATTGTATCATCCATGCTTAGATTTATTTTCTTGCTTTCTTCTTGTGTGTTTGAAAAACTTTAGAAAAAACCCAAAAAAATTAGTTGTAGTAATTTACTTTCTATGCATGTGTAGTAATAGTATTAAAAAGAAAACCCAAAAAGATTTCCTTGTTCTTCTTTTGCTTGTTAGGAGCTTTCCCATGTAAATAGTTTTTCTTGTTTTTGCTTTTTATTTCCTTGTTGAAGAAAACCAAAAACTCCAAAAATATTTCAGTGTGTTTCTCTGAATTTCCTTTCTTTTTATTCGAGTCTTACCGAGGAGAAGACCACAATGAAAATGTTGAGTGGCTCTCATATGAATAACTGTTGAACTAATAAATAGCACATTTTACATTGTCTTCTCCCGTTGAATAAAATGTTTTGCAGATTCCAACTTAGTCCACGACACTCTTGCACTATTATTAGTTTCATATCATTCGGTCGTGCAAGTGAAAGGCAATAATGACGATATTCGATGAGCTCGCCGTGGCAAAGAGAAACTGGTATGAATTCGACTTGTTCTATTTGTGTAAATATGTTTAACCTAGTATCCAGGCTTCAGCCTGTTATAATTAAACATGTTTGCAATGACAATTAGAGATTATAGTTTCTCATGCCATGCATAAGTAGCTGAGAGTGGATGATGATTTATCTTGGATGTCAACATAGCGTTAAAATGATTGTGATGTAGTATGATGATATGGTATCCTCCTCCGAATGTTCGAGTGGGTTGACTTGGCACATGTTTATGCATGTAGTTGAATCAAAACCAACATAGCCTCTATGATATTTATGTTCATGGTGTTCATATCCTACTCATGCTAGTGTCCAATGTTACTTATGCATAATGCCTGGTCATGATCGTTGTTGCTCTCTAGCTAGCCGCTTCTCAATCTTAATTGCTAGCCTTCGCCTGTACTAAGCAGGAATTCTGCTTGTACATAAAAAAACCCTTGAAGCCAAAGTTATTCCAGATGAGTCCACCATACCTACCTATATACGGTATTACCCTGCCGTCGTGACTAAATTCGCATGTGCCACCTCTAAAAACTTCTAAAAAAATTATCCATTTTGTGTGCCTGGATCGTTCATGGAACGACAGGAGGTGGTTGATATCTTCCGTACTAAGCGGGTTATTCTCAGGTCGAGTGTTTATTCACTCACGATCGCACGAGAAAATGGGCGGTAATAGGGATGCCCAGTCCCAAACTGCAAACATGAAAAAGAGTTCATCTCTGGATTAATCAAACAAAAACTCCCAATGGAGTCAAAACCTTTACTTTTATCGCTTGGGAATTGCCACTAGCGTGCTTAGCATGGAAGATGTTGATAACTGATGGTTGTGAAGTGAATAAGAACGGTGCATGTCTCAAAATATCATTTATCTCTGTCTTAAAAATTGAGCTCTGGCACCTCTACAAATCCCTGCTTCCCTCTGCGAAGGGACTTTCTATTTACTTTTATGTTGTGTCATCACCTCCTGAAACAAGCGCCAGAAACTGCGTAGAGCACAACTGTCATGATTTATGCATTGTTTATGGCTAATGTTGGGTGCATCATGACTGGATCTTTTCTACCATGAATTACAATGTTTAGTCACTGCTTGAACTTTGGAGGTGCTCTGCATTTATGTTTTGCGGTCTCAGAAAGGGCTAGTGAGATACCATTATTGTCATATTATATCATGGTTGTTTTGACAACATGTTGCTATTTGAGATATCTTATTATTGCTCGCTAGCTGATTATGTCATTGATATGAGTCATTATAATCTTTAAATGTTATTGTTGACATGGTTAGTTATAATGTTGGCAGAAAACCTGGGTGCTGTTTAAGCTTATTTATGCAAACAAGAGCAAAAGAGTTCGTAAAAGTTTTTATTTCTCACTTTCAGTTTAACAATTGAATTGCTTGAGGACAAGCAAAGGCTTAAGATTGGGGGAGTTGATATGTCTCCAATGTATCTAATTTTTCTCACGCTTTTCCTCTTGTTTTGGACTCTAATTTGCATGATTTGAATGAAACTAACCCCGGACTGACGCTGTTTTCAGCAGAACTACCATGGTGTTGTTTTTGTGTAGAAATAAAAGTTCTCGGAATGGAATGAAACTTTGCAGTGGCATTTCTCGGAGGCATTTATCAAATTAACCCAAAACAAAAATAACTGGGCGAGCTGCTGGGTCCCTGGTGTCAGCCGCTCGTTGTGCAATTCTCTCGTTTATTGACTATGTTGACAATGGCATGGGACCCAGATGTCAGAAATCCACTAGGAGGAGCCATTTTTTTATTGGCTTGAAATAAGGAGGCACTTGCTTGCGTACTGCCATGACCTTAGCGGGTCCCTGCTGTCATCCTCTCCACGTACAATCATCTCCTGATTGTGTACGTGTCAACTTGCTAGGCCCACAAGTCAGCCTCTAAACCCGTGGAGGACAAATACAACCCATTTAAAAATATAACAGCCCATTCCATACGTTCAAACGGAAAGTTCAACATTCAGAGCAAAGTAACAGGTCTGATCCACATATAGAGTACTGAACTTCCACGTTGACAACCATCATAGCCAAGTTAACTATCTACTCCCACTAATACTCTAGTAGCGTACAAGTACTAACTTACTCTTAGATAACTAGACGATGTCGGCCGTCATCTGTGGTACACGCTAAATGCCGGCACCGGTGTCCTGCGCCTCGCCTCGGACTTGCCAGAGGTGCGATAGGGCGCGTTGCTCGCGCGCGTTGGCCCTTTCCATGCCGGCGTGGTCCACCGAAGCTTCGGCTTCCAAGCGGGAAACCCACTTGACGAGCTGGTAGTAAAAATCGGCGTCGCGAACACGTGCGCCTGATAGCCTCCAGGGCTATTTGTCGGGCGCCAGCCTCCACGTAGTCGGCCCTATTGCAGGCGCTCTGCTCGTGACTCAGAGCGTCGATGCGATGCTGCTCCATGTCCCGCTGGCGGCGCAAATCGGCGATACGCTGCTCCTCCACCAGGCTGTCGCGCTCCAAGAGCTCCTGCTCCTCCGCCATGCGGTTGTGCTCCAACAATTCCTCGATTTGTGCATTGCCATCTAAAGACAGATAGAATGCCTCCTCCCTCCGTCTGCCTTCCGGTGAAAAACCGAACACTAGTTCCGGCGGTGACCGCCTCCGGCGTCGCCTACCGTGGACGGGCGGGGGGCATGGCGGACGTGGCGAGCGACGTCGGGCCGGTGGGGGCTTATGAGGATATGGCGAGTTGGGTCACGGTGGCACCGAAGAAGGCCGGGAAACAATACTTATGGGGGAAGGTAGCGCGACGGTCATCAGAATTCAATGCATAATGGCTCGCCAGCTTGCCATGGAAAACTAGGGAAACTGAAATTATGACTGTGTTGTCCCGTCCCGTCTGGGTCGCACGTCGGCATGGCGGTCAAACGAGTGCACTGGAATCATCTCCCTCCTTGTCAATAATGATTCCACGGATTTAAAAAGCCCGCAACAATTAAAGCATATCTTTTTTCGCATCAGTTAGCTGCCTTAATTACGGCCGGCTGCATGCGAGCACTCGAGAATCGCCGCAGCGATGCAGCGAAGCAGCATGCAACGAGTCGTAGCCGTGGGCATGCATGCAGCCACTTCAATCGCTGGAATTAATTAGGCTTAAACTTCTGCATGCCGTTAATTATTGCCATGCCTTGGTCTTGCTGCTTTGCTCATGGGACTAATAAACCCGGACGGAGGGAGTACCTTGGTTGGTGAGAGGTTTGAATTAAGTCCTGCAAACCGGAAAGGAGGTACCAGTACTTGCGTGACCTGCTATTTATTCGTGTAGGATCGATTTGGTCGTTTCTTGAATTGAGCCCTGCAAACCGGAAAGGAGGTAGTACGTGCGTGATCCGCTATTTATCTGTGTAGGATCGATAGTGTAGCTTGTCAGTTTATTCAGAGGTAGGCATTTTTATCAGTGTAGGATTGATAGTGTAGCTTGTCAGTTTCTTCAGAGGTAGGCATTTTTATTCAAAAAACTGCCACTTCGCATCTTTAAGGCCGTCATAAATAAAACTACCAGGAGCGCATTTGTAGGCTAGCTAGTGATCGATCAGTAACTTGTAAACACCGAGCGAACAGAAATAAGTAACTGTTAATGCATCTCAATGATTCACAGATCGTATACAAATATGTAGCTCCAAAAGCAAAGATCAGCCACTTCGGATCTTGCATCGCAATAAAACTAACTAGTACGATTCCCATACATAAGATCAACATGTTAATGCATCTCAATGATTCACAGATCATATACAAATATGTAGCTCCAAAAGCAAAGATCTAGAAAAAACAACTGTTCTTCCTACTAACATGGATGCTTCTCTTGTCCCACATTCAGTACAGACTGAAAGACAATTTTTTTTGTGAAGTCTACAATTCCTCTTGCAAACGTAAGTGGTTTCACCAACAGCTGGAACCATGAGAATGAACCACACATGATGGAGGAACATCCACTGCAATATGATTTGGTCTTCTCTCGATCACACCGCGAGACTATTTTCGGAATACAAACTTTAACTTAGGCAAATGATGCCCATTGTATAATCAGACCAAAGCAATGAAGCACCTAGTGTTGGCCAGTAAATAGTACAATACTAATTTTCTGCAGTCCATGAAGTGACTATCCAATCTTTGTGTATTTTCAAATGGCACTGCATGCAGTGACTATACTATTCTCTTATGCAGTTCACCAAAATAGCAACGGGCAGACATCTCTGTCTGCACAAATATCAAGCAGCTAGTAAACATATACCACACCATGTTCGCAATGATGCAAGAGGTGAAATCGATACAACCGAAATTGAGCATCCAATCTTTGAATCCTGTCCTGCACCTCCAATGTAGGTCCACCCTGCCAATAAATTCACATGCAAACCACTAGTTTTACTATCTAATGACAGTACAAAAAGAGTAGCAAGATAGTAGCAAACCATGTACCTTCGTAATGAACAGCTCATAGTGCCACCAATTGGATATAAAGGTTTGGAAAAAACATGCTCCTAATGTTGAACCAGTCGGACTTTTTGTGCAGTTCCACTAAAATCGAGCATCCCTGTTTGCATAGATATTGAAAGTGTGATTACTATAAAAGTGGCACTAGTTGAAGCATAGACTCACAAATATAAGCATTCCAATTTATTAATGGGAAAAGGTAGCAAGACTGTTTCTAACCACCTGTTTGAAGGAATAAATAAAGCAACAGCAGCTGATGTCAGGAAGGCATACATAGTTTTTTCTGAAAAACTGAGCCATTCCTGACCTTTCTTCTTATTTTAAGAAAATTTTGTGCAGTTCTACTAAAATAAAATGCCATCACCGCCATGACAATTCAGTGACACTGTACAAAAGGAAATGACTTAACATTACATCATGATGTCAGGTATGTAGTCGACAGGCATTAGAGACAAACATACAGACCACCTCCGATAACATAATGAACATTAATTTTAACAAAGGTGTGACTAGCTTTACCGGGATAATTTGAGTGAACTCTACACCCTCTGTTCCTTAATATACGACGTTTTCGCGGTTCAATTTAAAGTACCCAAACGTCTTGTATTTAGAAAAACAGGTAGTAGTTTTCTTGAGCACATATCTGGGAAAGCTTGCCACACTTTATTTATGTCCATACGCTAATGCAACACCATTCGAATACTACAAATCTACACTAATCCAAAGGGCTAGTGCAACAAGAGAGTAGTTAGTTTATTAGAGGGTACAGTACAATGGTTTCTTGAACAGATTTCAATAAACTCTAACCTTTGGAAGGTTTCTATAAGAATTAACAATACAAAATGTAAAGGTAACAAGTTTCAGCATTGGTATACTAGTTGTGCATGAGCATTGAACCAAATACAAAAGTCTGAAGGTAACTAGCATTATTAACTAATGACAGTATAAAAAAATTGCAAGCCATGTACCTCCAAGGTAAATATCATTTCGAACTCGGGGGGACCTTAAAAGTTGCTATCCCAATCTTGATAATCGATCAAACATAAAAACTTGATCGAACGAATCAAGAGAACAGCCGGAGGAGGAGGTGCCCACTCTTGACCTTTCCTCTTGTCTTCATAATTATGCATGCGGTTTAACCAAAATAAAATGACATCAGCGCCTAGGCATTTTTGTGACACTGTACAAATAAATTAACTTATCTCATGAAAGTGAGGTATGTAATCTATAAGCATTAACAATGCAAAAATCTGAAGGTAGTAACAAGTTTCATCGTTGGTATACTGGTTGTGCAACAGCATTAGAATGCCTTAGCTGAAAAATCTTTAATACATCCACAATCAACAGCTAACCCTGAAATAATCCAGTGACATTAAATGGCATTGCTTAAATTTATCAGTGGCATTAGTTAAATGTGGCATCACTTTAGCAGTAGCATTGCTTGACTTGACTGCTGGCATTATACTAACAGCAAAAAAGTGGCAATAAGAGCATGGGAGGCCCATTCGGATAGTGGGCGTACCAGTACGATGTACCTCCACGTACGCAGAGTGGTGAGGGAGGTATGGTTGCCCAGAGCAACAAATATCCAGGCAACATATGTGGATTACGTCCCATTTTTGTTCTCTTTAGCCACCTTTTTCCTATGTGAGGACAACAGACCGATCGACCTAGTCATTCTCTATTGTTGCATTGTCATGCCTTTCTACCCTTCTTCAACCAAGAGACACGAGACTCGTTCCTTAGCTACTGATTTTCCCCTTTTCAACCTAGATGCGGGTTCGATGCCTACTCTCTTGGACAGTACAGTCTCCCTTCCTTTCCTTATTCAACCAGACATGGATTAGTCTGCATGAAGTAGGGTTTCCTTTAATAGTGCAAATTATGGTTTTCGTCTGCATGGCCAGCAGAGCAGAGGATAGCAAATTGGCAAGATGGTGGAGTGGAAAAAGATCCACATGCAACGACATGGCAGATGGGGCAATAGAACAAGGGTATGGTTCGAAAAGAGGTACCATACCTGAGGGTCGGCGGGAAGTGGCTTCGCTCGTGGTTGTCGTCCTCCGCACACACTACGGCAGCGAGCTTGGGGGCGGAGGCCATCCCGCGTGGGCGCTAGGTCTGAGAGGACGACCTTGTCGTCAGTGCGTTATCTCGCTCGCCGACGACGAGTGCGTCAACGCTGCACGTCCTTTTCTTCCCCGACGGATCTATGACCACCGGTGAGGAGGGAGAGAGGGGCCGTCTTTTTTAGATCTGGAGAGAGGGTGGTAGTGTGAGAAGCAAGTGGGCAGCCCTTGGCAAGAAAGCGCTGAAGCTCCAGCCTATATATCTTTTTTATACTACTAGTACTGGAGGTGGACTAGTGGTAGAGTAGTTTATATTTTCTCTGCGTACAGTACCAGTTATTCATGCTTCAAAACTGAATGGCACGCCATTAAATAAATAAAGGTCGATAACTAATGCGGCACCTCGGGCCAACGCGGCTAGATCGCATTTTGCACGAGAAATTACACACCATGTTTCATTGACATGTGGTCCCGTTCCAACATATCAGTGAGACGACGGCAAGTAGTAGGAGTATTTCCGAATAGACGTGTAGGCCGGGGCGCCTCTTCGTGAACCGTGGCAAACTAGCTACCGTCCACAGACTCTTCGCCTTTCCCTCTCGATTTGGAACTGCTGTCGCACACTCTTCCTCTCCCTCCTCCATTTTCCTTCAGCCCTTCACCCTTTCTTCTGCCATTGTCCGATCGTCTTCTCCGTGGAGGGAACAGGCCGGAAACGACCCCGTTATTCTTGCCCTGATCTAAAAGATGACATGGTGGAGGAACTCATTGATCGGTGCGACGTCATCACCTCGGCTAGCATGGTAGGTTTGTTCAAGCCCATTCTCGACTCAAGTAATAACATCATTACAAGGAACCCAAGAGTCAAAGAGCGGTTTGATCTCCCCTATCTTCTTCGCCGTGACCCTGGTGACTGGCGCCGTCACGACGGAGGCCTCGGCCTGTGCAAGTTGATGCCGCTTGATAATGATACGTATGATGTTAAGATGCCATCGCTTGAGGGCAAGGCTTGGGCAGGCGCAAATGGAGATTGGGTTGTTTACATTGGGTCCAACTGCGAGTGGGAACTTGTGAATGTGTACACTCGTGACCGGGTTCCACTTCCAAAAGTCTCAGCAGACTGCCCAGATGTTGAGCACACCGGTATTGTACGCATGTTAAAATACAATCATGGTGACTGTCTTCTACGGAAGATAGCAATTTGTCGAGTTCCCAACCGCTCTTGGAATTACAACAACTATGAAGTTGTTGCTATCTTCGACAAGCTTGTTGCCGTCCTTGGTGGTTTGACTCGATGGATATTGCTCAAAAATCAGTTTCGTACATGGATGAGTACTGTGATGCAATTCAACACGAGGGCCTTGTGTTTGCTGCCACCACTGTGGCCTTTGTTTTTGCATGGCATCCTCGTAGTTTCGGTACATTTGTCTTCCACCGTAATTATAATTGTTTCATCCACCTGCATGCGGGTTAGCAAGTTTCCCTTTACTAATTAACCTTCTTCTTGTGTTTCCAAGGTCCTGTGAACATTCCACCACCTATACTTGAAAAAATTTATAACCAAGGGGGAGATGACGATGGTGATGATCATGAGCATGAGGACGAGCAGCGCCCATATACTCTTTGGCGCCTGGCAACTAATTCCGATGGATCACCTCTTCTTGTGTGTATACAGCCCACTAATGATGTTACTGCTAAGGACGCAGGTGTAATCTCCCATGGTCGCACTCTCCGAACCTATTCCAACACCCGTTGCATGGTATTCGGGATGGATACTAGTGTGCTAGCGCCAACTCCTCCCTGGTACAGAATTGATAGTCTTGGAGAAAACTCGCTCTTCCTTTGACAAAACTATCCAATGATGGTGAAAGGCGATACAACTGCTGTTGACACAACGTTACTACCATTTATGAGAAGCAACTGTGTCTATACCTCGGACATTTGGGTGGTTCCCTACCACGTATCGATATAGTAGGCTGCTTCACTGGATGATCGATCTGCGTTGGTCTCCGGATCGACAATGGATGGCCCGTCCCAGAGAATCACTTGTGGTTCAAAGCAAGCGTTTCCAACACCGAGGAATGGTTGAGTTGAAGTTCATTTCATTGCTTGTTATTTGTTGTGTGGTGAAAACTTTAGTATTTATAATGTATCCTCGTTGTCGATGTGGGTTGATGACCTGTTGTATGCAATAAAATGATATGCCTGTGATAAACTTACTAAATTTATGAATGGCTTTCGAGTCGCTTCCCTGAGTGAGTGGTGCGACGAGGAAAAAAATATTTTCTGAATACATAATTGTACGTGCATTGCAACATGTTATCGGATGAGGCCAATCAACAATAGTAGTAAACTATTTGTACTAGCTTCACATGCTTCGTGCGTCGGGCGGGTGTTCTTACTGTAGCCATATGTTAATGTGTTCGCTGTACGTAACCAGCACCTCGAATCCTCGATACTATATAGTAGGAGTAAGTAGTAGGAGTAATAGGGTGGCATGGGCCAGAACAAGCATTCACGTCCAGGAGTACGGCACATGCAACCAGCACGACTTCCATCTGACACCATATTATTTCTTGGAGTCCGTGCTAGAGAAATCTCTTCAACCTCGTCGTTTCTCTAACTTCAGCCATCGTGCGGCGGGCGAGGTGGGGGTTTGCCGATAGTCGGTTTCCTTAACTGCGGTCCCACTTGTAAGGCCAACTCCAACGCATGACCCCAAACAGACCTTCGTTTTGCACGAACTCCAAAGATAATTTTGACTAGAAAAGCAAGACCAAAGAAAACAAGAACCACAAGAATACATTTTACTACTCCTGTAAGTTGGATTAGTGCCTTCTCGATGCATTCATTGTTGATCTGCGGAGGCTCGATCTTGCGTGCTTCTTTCTTCTTTGAGTGTGAAGAAGTAGACATTGCTTCCTCGCATCTAGTCTCATGTCTAGCCTTTATTGTAGTAGGAGTATCAAATAGTGCACTAATCTCATCTCTAGCCTCTGTGCTAGCTAAAAGTGATAGAACATCTACTAAATTGCGCTCTATCAATATATGGATGTACTCTTCTTAGCAATACAAAAACTTGCATCCATTCTACTCCCCTCATTGCACAATACATGCCTTCTATTTGTCGAAATATATATGTATCTAGACATGTTTTAGTATATAGGTAGATCCATTTTTGGACAAATGGAAGTCAAGTATTTTGGAATGGAGGGAGTACACAATAAATTTTTTAAGTTAGCACAACTAGTCTAATCCGAGAGCACAACCGAAGATTTGGTCGGGTTCTTCCTCCTTTTGCCGACATGTGGGACATCCAGCATCCAGGTCGTGTCATGAAAGAAAATAGAGTGGTAGTTGAAGCCACGAGATGTGCATCTTGGGTTAAACTGTAAATAGAATCTTACTACTCTTGAGTAACTCCAAAAGCGGCCACCGAAGATCTTTATTGGATTTTTTTTTCATCACCAACACGTCGAGGTGAAAGATGTGCAGGTTCAGTGGGTCCTCTTGCGTTTTCACTGACATGTGGGGCCGCATGTGAGCAAACAGACGATGGGATCCGCGCGTCCGCTGGCTAGCTGAGAAGAAGATAGAGGAGGGCTGAGCACGAACTGCAGGAAATTTGTTCTACGTACCTCGATATAGGCTCGATATAGTGGGGTGGCATGTGCCATAACTAGCATTCACGTCTAGCAGTACGGCACACGCCACCCACACAAGTCCCATCCGACACCAATTTTCTTGGAGTTCGTGCTACAACCATCTCTTCTCCCTCCTGTTTTCTCAGCCATCGCGCAGTGGGCGGAGTGGGGGTTTGCCGATAGTCGGTTTGCTCAACTGCGGTCCCACTTGTAAGTGAAAATGCAACACCGCACGCATTCCCACTTGAGCGGCGTGCCGGACCAACCGTGTGGGGGTGCGACGCGAACACGGCAGGCTTTTCCTTTTGAACTCGTAACTTGTAAAATTTGGTTATGCTCCATGGCGCGACCGATGGATATAAAATAATGATTTTGCAATGAGAAGTTTGGTTCTGGCGCCGTTCATGCATGGAGTACGTACGAAAATTATGAAGTTGATGCGAAAGGTAAGATAATTACTGTAGTATCATATACTACTACATGGATCTGACGGAAAGATATACATACGGATCCATCAACGACATCCTCACGCCCTAGTACGCCGGATCACCAACCGACGTGTGAGGAGCAGCGGCGTTGGCGGCGAGCTCAACGTGCTTCTGAACAGTGTCGTCCAAGGTTGCCATGCGGTCCAAGAAGGACAGCGTCCTATCGTCCTCCTCTTGCCTGTAGTAGTCCTTGTGGACGATTTGCGCGTAGACGTGGGTGATTATGTCGATGGTGTCTTGCTGCGCCAGGCGCTGCACGGCGAGCGCGACCTCGAGGTGGACATTCTCCGGCGCGACGGCGGGCAGTCCCAGGGCCACCAGTGTATCGAAGAGGTTGTCACCATAGTGGCCGCTGAGGGTGGCGGGCATCGCAGAGCCTGGGCGCGTCGGCTGGAGGCTTACGTCAAAGTCGTCCGCGAGCTTCTTGACGATGGTGAACTTGTCGAGGAAACCGACAAGGACCTCGTCGAACAAGGAGACGAAGCTGTCGTCCAAGCGGCCCCTCGCCCTGGCGGCCTCAAGCAATACTACCTGGAGATGTTCCTCGGTGCCGGGCCGTAGGCTGGCGTCGTGGACCATCTGGCACAGCCGGCTGATGCTCGTGCTCATCGCCTCCATGGGTCTAGCTTAGCTTCTAGTCAACTGATCTTGCGATTCGAGTGATCACTCTTGCCCTTGGTTAGCGTGCGTAGGTGCGTAGGTTTTCGTACTACTCCTCAGCCCTCTACTGCACCTGCCTTTGGCTGTATGATAGGTGGGCCAGCCACCCCCTGGGCCCACGTGTCATTCACCCAAAGGCAGTTGCCGTAAGTCAATGAAGCTGCGTCCCCTCCGTGCCGGTGCAGTATAGTCATCTCACCGGACCTCTAGTTGGGGCCAAACGAGAAGGTTCATGTTTCTGGTTTATTGGTCCCCTTTGCATTTTGCGCCAAGTTTTGACCTTTGATCTAACTAATAAAATGTTAATGCATGTAAACAAAAATGTTGTGTAAGTCACCTTACGAAAACTAAATAATCCCAAAACACTTAGGCACGGTGTATTAACTCCCTCCTTGTTTCTTATTTCGTGACATATCAACCAATGAGAGATGTGGGCCGTGCATGCTTTCAATGACTTGAGACTACCAAACATGACCTGAAGTGTTTAGTTCATTGCATGTAATCCTATTAGTACTCTAGTTAGCAAAAAAACATTAAGTTCTCTCGCCGATAGGAATAATACACCATGTATTTTATTTACAGAGGGAGTAGTACTAGATATTGCTAGTCAAATACTAAAATCCAAATGGACGTGGTAGTACTCCTAAATCCAGACGGTGGTGCTACTAGTACTAGTAGTAGTACTACCAATGTAGTAGTAGGAGTACTAACCTTTGTACTACCCGTTGGTCAAATTATTACGTGCTGCTCCTCACAGTGAAGTGACAAGACCTTGCGCCGGAGATGACACCTGAGTATAGGCGCCATGTTCGGCATACCATAGTCAGCCTCACCGTCTGCAGTCACTATCATAATGGCTGTAGAGCTAGCATGCTTACAACTAGCCCTGTTCGACATAATTTCCCATGCGTAGATGCCCGTGCATTGCACGGAACACCAAGATTGGGGGTGGACGGCTCCGACAGCGGCCATCACGCCAAATTTTTCCATGGCCTTGGAACAAGTGTTGATTTTGAGAGACAAGGAGTTGTTTGTAAATAGGGAACAAGTGCGGCCATCTTTTTGCAAAAATGGAGAAGCTTGATTTGTATGCGTCAGATCTAGATCCGGCGGCTATTGGTGAAATATGGGAGGCACAACATCATCACCAACTCAGGACCTGTTTGATTCGAAGGATTTTGAAAATGCAGGAATAGGACACGGCAATATTACAAGTTTCAAACTGATATTACAAATGTTAGGAGTAATGTTGCACCTACGAAGAGGGAATTACTAGGAAGTTTACGTAAGAACTTTCGTTACTTTAGGTGGATGCAGCATTATCGTACAAACTAAAATCCACCGCCCTGACAAGTCACTAATGGGCAAATAATTTTTCGAGTCTCTGGCCACTTGATGTTTCAAAAACAAATTCAGCTTCTGTGGTGACTTTGTCATTTAGGCTTAGACGCTTGCGGTGATCAAAGACGCCATTCATTGTTGCTTGAGAACGCCAAACCTCATTACCTTGAGCACACTTACCTCCAGAACAAAGAACCTGGCCAATTTAATCTCAGATGTGCTGCCTCGGTAGTCGATCAAATCAATTTCTGTAAAATTACACCATTTGAGATTATGTTCAAATACGAATCCAACGATATAGTACTTAGTGACATGCATGAACATTTTGTCAGTTAAATCTATTGTCAAATCTTGATACTACAAAATTGGAAGAGTAAACCAGGACGGAGGTAGTACTTGCTCTTAGGGTAACCATAGAGTTACTGCAGTAGTCTAAGTTACTTTCCACTATGACTAGCCTAGGCTACTATAGTAGTACAACATAAAAACGATGCAGGTGATCACGTGAGAAAAAAATACTAAAAACATTTCTTTTGATGCAGTGCGTAGATGAAGTTTTGAACATCAAGACTTGTCATCGTAATTTGGGAAAATTACGAAAAAATTGAGCTACGTTGTGATTACCGTTTACTTATAGGAAAGAAGTTTCACCTCGATGAGTAGCTTCTCCGTGCGGAAAGCATCTAAGGAATCCAACAACTTGATCCAGATTGGCGAGATAGATTTTAGTGCTAAGATCTTCACTTTATGCGCATGGGTAGGTCAAGCTTGTGGGAATCATTTCGGAAGACAGTCGTAAATACATCAAGAAGAAATTTAAAAATGTGAATTTCAAGAAGATGGAGAAGAAGATGAGTGATGTACCTGAACGATTACGGATCCAATAAAGAGTTCGGAGAATTTGGCAGACGAGTACACCAATGCTGTCAATTTCGGCGCGTCAAAGACCCTGATTTTTGTTGGACCTTCTAGATCCGATACAAGCAATCTCTCAAGGAAAGGCGCATTCTCAATGACCATAATGTGGAATAGCTGGAGTGATCTTTTCCCAATTGATTTCTTGTTGCGGGGCCAGCAAGACACAGAAATCCATCGGAGATTCGTCGAGGTGATGTGGAGGCTAATGAACCCGTGGATCTGCTCAAGACGAAGGTACTCGACCGCGGTACAGCTGCGGAGCAGGTGCTCCATAGCCTTCTTCGAGATGACAACGTTGTCTCGGGAAGGGCGGGCGCGGCATTAATCTCGGGAAGATAGCAGGAGCTGAAGCCGGCGAGGCGCAGCGTTGGCGTGAGGCGGACCCCGGACGGCGGCAGAGAGAAACATCGTCTAGCTTCAAAGCTGAGCTCCTTGAGCTGATCTAGGGCGGGGGATAAGAACCACTCATCGAACTTGGGTTCGACCTTGCAGTTGGTACTGAACATGCGGATGTCAAGGCGTCTGGCTGGCCCAGGGTGCGATGAAAGGATCTTGGAGACTGCGGCCATGTGTTTGCAATCCCCGTCGCAGAGGCAGCTGTCGACGGTGAGGTTGAGGGGGACGCAGCGCCAGAGGGGGCGCCACCGCCGGGAGAGCAGGGCGGTCCGCACGGCAGATTTGGTGGGGAGGAGGCCGATGATGATGAGCAGCATGTCATCGGGGAGGCTGCCGATGAAGTCTGTGCTCACGGATGCGGTTTTGGCTCGAGCCGTCTCTGCTTGTTGGCTGCCCCGTCGTCCATCTCAACCGGCGGCGACGCCGGTGTACACGTGTGCTAGTGTGTGTTGTGTGCTGGGTGTTTTCGAGTGCGTCCTTCTGTGCATGCCGCTGCGCAGTGGTGAATTGTGCGCGAGTGCGTCCTTCGCGCGCAAAAAGTTTGTCCTCAATGCGCTCTCAATTTACTAGCGTGCGGGATGCTACCCCGAGTGGTTTCAACTTTGTTTACTTCACCGTGTCAGATGGGCCTCTAGTTTACTTATTTTCACCCACTGCCACATGGGCTAGCACACGAAGATACATAACACGAGCTGACAAGGCAGCATGTGGATTGGTTGACCGGTCAACTAAACAATATATGGAGCTATACGCTGACACAATGAGCATATAATCCGTCGGTATAGAGAGTTGGAGTGAGAGGGGAGGCCCGTGAGAGATAGCAGAGAGAGAGAGAGAGAGAGAGAGAGAGAGAGAGAAAGAGCTACTCCCTCCGTTCGATAATGTAGTTTCAACATTTTTTAAGTCAAACTTTTGAAACTTTGACCAAGTTTATAAAGAAATTACTTATATCTACAATACCAAATATAAATGATAGTATGAAGTAATTACATGTTGTGATGAATCTAATGATCGTTCCAGATGTAAATGTTTTTCTCCACATATACCTGATCAAACTTTTCTGAGGTTTGACTTTTCAAAACCATATGCTTATGGACGTGACAGAGTCCCTAACTAGAGAGAGAGAGAGAGAGAGAGAGAAAAGTGTGTGTGCGTGTGTGAAAGAGACATGGACAACACACGATAAAAGTAGAGAAAAAGCGTGCGTGTCTTATGCAAACATATCACACATGCATCTTCGACAACGGAGGCAAGGTGAGGAGATAGTGTGTGGTTGTTTGGAACCGAGAAAACAAGACCCCTAGCACGTGGCCAAGAGGGGTCTCACAAACAAGGGAGAGAGGTCGAGAGAGACGTACGGAGAAAATGCAGACATGGGGAGGAGAGAGTGTATGTTTGTCATAGAGAGATCCCCTGGAGATCGTGATGGGATTACATGGGTGGGAGATCGAGTGACAAGGTGTGTGCGCGATAGAAGATGCCCCGAGAGATATCGAGATAGACGTATGGATGGAAGGAGACAATACGAGATAATCATACTTAGGTAGGGGGGAGTGCTTGCGCCTATGGCCCTGTTTGGATACTCTAACTCAGTTAGAGGTTAGAGTTAGATTCTAACCCTGAACTAACTCTAAGTAAAGAGGTGTTTGGATGGCAGGGTTAGATGGAGCGCGGATACGGCGAGGCACCTTCACCAGGCGGTGCGGGAGGGAGGGAGAGGACGAGAAGCTTCGAGGAAGTGGGGAGGGATCTGCTGCGGGGAGAGCAAGAGAAAAAAGTGTTTATTAGTGGTCCCGAGAAGAACTAACCCAAATAAGCACCTCTTGGATGGGTTAGTTTTTTTTGGATGGGTTAGATGCATCTAACCCAAATTAACCCTCCTGTTTGGATCTTTTTGGGTTAGTTGACTCCTAACTAACCCAAAGTAACTCTAACCCATGGATCCAAACAGAGCCTATGATGGAGTGAGGGATTATGGTACTTAGGGGGGTGCGTGTCACATGGAGAGAGAACAAGGGCGGAGAGTGTTGGATGGGTCTATATGTATAGCGCGAGCGAGACATGTGTATGTGTGAACCAGGGAGATATAAGGCAAGTTTGGCTTGCGTCCTGAGCATATTTTGCCTAGCCTGGGGTTGTGGCTGGATTTCATGCACGCTTATTTGGTTGCTACCCTGTGAAAAAGAAAGCCCGCCTGGCCTGGGTTCCCTTGCATTTTAATTAGCCTAGCTGAACTCCAGACACTACAAGTAGCCTGGCCCAGGCGACCGATTTTGAACGCTCGCCATGCTCGGTCGTATGCGGCCACGAGGCTAGCAGCAACATGGATGGATCTTAGCATTACATAATTGATGCATGGATTGATTGATGGGATGTTGATGCTTTGCCTGGCGGGCATGAACCAAACGCTTCAAAGACCACACCCAAGCCTGGCCGGGCAGAAATATTTTACATTTCACGTCCACACCAGGCGATACCGCCATCAAGGCATGAGGGTCAGTCACGAACCAAACCGACCAATAAAGTTTGAGATAGATTGAGGATCCCTGATAAGGCTGAGTGGTGCGTCAGATAACTGACAAGGGGAAAGAGATATTCCATCCGCTCGATAATGCAGTGCGTGTAAAATTTTTAGAAGTCAAACTTTGGAAACTTTGATCAGGTTTACGCAAATGTTATTTATATCTACAATACCAAAGATACATCATACAAAACTACATCTCATGGTGAATCTAATGGTATATGTTTGCCATACTAGATGTAATTCTTTTTCTCCGACGTACATGGTCAAACTTTGTGATGTTTGACTTTTCAATAAATCCATATGCTATGGACCGAGGAGAGTGCCTCGGTCGAGACAGATCAAGTGCATGTGAAGGAGAATGAGTAAGTGTGCAAAAAAAGTATGTGTGTGAAAGAGAAAGTGACAACAAACGATAAATTAGAGAGAGAGTGTGTGTTTTTTTTCGTTTCTTATGCGAACATATCACACATGCATCTCCGAGATGGAAAAGCGAGGCGAGGAGATACACAAACATAGCTAGTGTGTGATTGTTTGCAAACGGAGAGAGACACCCCTGTAGCACATGTCCAATAGAGGTCTGGCCAACAAGGAAAAAAGGTCGAGAGGGACACATGGATGGCATGGACGCATGGGGAGGGAGAGAGGGTGTGTTTGTGATAGAGAGATCCCCTCGAGATCGTGAGGGGACTATATGGGTGGGAGATAGAGGGAGTGCGTGCACGATAGAAAGATGCCCCGAGAGAAATCGAGATAGACCATGCACATGTTTGTGATGGAGACTAAGAGCTAGTCATATACATATAGGGGGGGACTGCCTGTGCCTACAATTGAGTGAGAGACCATCATACTTGGCTAGCTGGGCATGAGATTGTGTGTGTGTGCGTGTGAGATGGAGAGAGAATGAGGGAGAGAGGTAGAGTTTTAGATGGGCCTATCTAGTGCGAGTGAGATATGCATGTGTACGTGTGACCCAGGTGGATGGAGAGTTTGAGAGAGGGGGGGAAGAGCTCCGAGACGACATAGTGGTGCATGAGAGAATTACGGGCAAAGAGCCAAGGAATTTGTGTGCGTACGATGAGTGCACCAAAGATATCTAGCTTGGACTAGCTAGAGTATCATACATAGTGTGCGAGAGAGACCTATAGATGGTGTATATATGCATGCAAACTAGAAAGACCCCCCGCCCCAACACACACACACAAAGAGAGAGAGAGAGAGAGAGAGAGAGAGATGGAGAGAAAGGGAGAGGGACCAACAAGGTTTTTGTGTCGGATGCGTATGTAATTGAAGATTGTCGAGAGAGAGAGAGAGAGAGAGAGAGAGAGAGAGAGAGAGAGAGAACAGGAGTGCGGAGAGGGGAGGTCGCGTTTTATGCATCAAAGACTGATATAAACCATGTTTCGATATAAACTTGCATTCAAATATTTAAATTGGAGAACATGTTGTCTGCAATCCAGACATGAACGAATATATGCGTATATCAAACAAGTTCATTAATTTGACTTTCAACATGTTCATGGAGTACTATAATACTGCACAACATGCTACTCGATTGAGGTGTTCAATTTTGGATTTAGTTCACTATTTTGACCCTCTTGAACGAGCTATTTCATTGAATCGAGATATTTCATTTTGGGTTTGATTCGCGTTTTGAGTGGGTCAACTATTTGTCATATAGTAAATCGCTAGCAACGAGCATGTAAAAACACATTACTCCCGAGCATCATCTCTCCATCTAAAAAGAAGTGGCAAGCTAATATTTCAAAATTTGATTCGAATCGACTTGGTAAGGTAGACGTGGATGCTCATTCTCCCAAAATTTGAACGAACCGTTAAACATCCTCTCTGCTCGGTGGAATTTGCCCGAGCAAATAAATGGGAGACGCGGAATTACCGTCCTATGTGGGACACGCATCAATTGGCCCATTGTACGTCGAGGGTAGGTTCGTAACTTCATCCAAGCACGCCTTCTCCTCGGCCGAAATGACATGTGCCGAATAATTCATAAACCATGGTCGGCAAAACACGCTCTCCTCGCCTGAAATAGCTCGCGCCCACTATTTGGAAACACGCAGTCCTCGCCCGAAATTGTTCGCGCCCACTATAGTTCAAAACACGCCCTCCTCGCCCGAAATCGCTCCCGCCCACTATTTGGGGAGAAGCAAAGTTACTCTACTATCCCCGACCCTCAGTACACAGACCCAAGCCGAGAAGCCTATAGGCAAGGGTAGAACTGTAACTCCCCCTCACATTTCAGACAAATGCGTCCGTAAGACATGGTTCCACTCCCCTCCCAATTCCCCCCCGCCCGCCCCCATTCATACCTCGTGGGCGCCAAATCACCTTCTCCCCGGGAAGCTCCCTTCTCCCGAGCCGCGAAACCTCAGCCCCACCTCCATGGCCACCCACCGCACCAATTTCACAGCCGCCCTCCTCCCTAATTCCGGAGATGCTGTCCATTTGTCGTCGTGCACTGGGCCATGTGCCTCTTACTCCGTGCTGCTGGTTCTGCCTCGACGACGGCCGCGTGAACCGTACTGGAGCCGATTCACCCGCACCGTTATTCATGGTGCCGGAGCGGCTCCAACTTCGGGTCCGTCCAGAGTCCTGGCACTGCTTCCGCGTAGCCGTCGACCATCGCGACATCGCTCTTTCCCTGCCGCCGCAGGCCTCACCGACTCGACAGCTGGACCTGCCTACTTCACCATGCCGCCAGATAGGTCGCACCCTCATCTCAAATCACTTTATTTAGGCGTCAGTTCTCTGAATTTTTATTCTGGGCCAATCGATTCCCAATGGGAAGCAACACTCCTCAAGGCGGCGGAGCTCCTAGGCTGCCGGTTGGCTGGTGTCTAACATAAGGGTGCGGGGACACAAGTTCACCGTGGAAGCATCGCTTAGATGGATATTTTTTAGAGTTGCGTGGGTTGAAGGTACTGCAGCCGCCAGATCTGGATGACGGGGAGTTTTTGTGGATTGGCCCGGGGCCGGCGCAACCACAGCAGTGCGGTGGGGCGGGGAGCGGAATTTTGGCCGGGGCCACGGACGGCGGAGGCAGGCTGCTCTACCATTGGTCGCTGGCTCTTCGGGGAAGATTCTGAACAGTGTCAGCCGGGAGGCACAAGACGGCCATCAAGCCATCCGGCGTAGATCGGACAGTACCAAAATAAAATAAAATCACGTGACCCCAATTTAGTCTTCAGTCAACAGACGTGTGACCACTCTCGTACCTTGCTGTTGATCTCTTAGTGTATTTCAGATCAAAGAGATATGTCGTTCTTAACATTATGCGTTATCTGCATCTTCAGACACACCGTCTTCCGACTCACCGCAGCTGCTGCAACAAGGGAAGCATACACCAGAAGGGAGCTATAGTCCCCACTCAATAGTTCCCTGCATCGAATGCGTGTGCCCGACATGGACAGCCACAACAACTGCAGGGCCATCGACAAGTCAGCACATGATGCTCACTCCTATGGATGGCAGCCAGATAGGTTGTACCCTCCTCTTACTTGTGTGCAACATTTATGGCTTTGTTATTCATCTAAGCATGGAAAATAGATCATCACATTTCACTGTATATTCATGCTGATCTCTTACGGGTCTTGTTTAGGAGTTCACGTTGTTCCATAGTTCAGCTAAGATACTTGTTCTTTAGGTAACGTTGTTCCATAGTTATCATCCATCAGCCAATGCTATCCCACAGGCTGGTGATTATAGTATTATACCACTTCTAGTATTACCTATGTTTTTCTTTAATACTTTTGTGTGCCATCTAGTTAATCTCGAGTACAAACGATACATATTCTGTAGCTTTCATCCGTGTTCTCCCTTTAGTTTATGAGACATGTTGCTGCTAGTTAACCCCAGTCCTACTATTTATGTCGTCTCCTACATGTTGTCTTCCATGCATGTCAGATATAATTGCACACACTGATATATCCACAAGAACCTCACGGAGCAATGTAAAGGCCAATAAACTTGATGTCAATGATACCCAATATGATGGAACATGTAAAGGCAGTTCTTCAGAATACTTGCAGAAAGATGATGAATCCTCTTCACCCCACAAGGTCCTTGCTCTAACTTGGCCTGTGATATGGGTACAACATGCATATAATGTCCTTAGCATGCATGTACCTATTTCATTCATGATAACATGTTTTCAAATTCAAGTACTGTCATTCTACTCTATCGCAATGCCATCTGCTTAATTTGGACATCATGCTTCTGAATATCTTATGCATTGTTATTCATCAGTATGTACTTCATCTGTCTGCCATACCTTGTTTTTTTACATTGAAGTGTTGTTCTAGTGCTCTGTTGCAATGCCATCTTATTTTCCCAATCATACACGTGTATGTTGCCTTAGTTATTTATGTACGTATTCTGCTAGCATATAGTTTTACATTCAACTAGTGTTTTTTTGCTGTGTTGTCCTGCCGTATCCCTAGCTCTTACACCATACTCCCTCCGTCCGGATTACATGTTGCCGAAATGGACAAAAAAAGATGAATCTAGAACTGAAATACGCCTAGACCCATCCATTTTTTTCCAGATGGAGGGAATAAATGTCAATATGTCATGCCTTTCTATTCTTCAGTACCTGTTCCATCTCTCTGCTGTCGCATGTTTTATAATTAAAGCACCATTCTTCTATACAAGGCATGCAAGGGGAAGACGACTATGTTAGAATCAAGGGTTACAAACAAGGCCTTTGCAAAAGATCCAAACGCCAGGAGATAATAAACCAAGTCCAGTTTTTATACATACTGCTCCAAAGACAGAGAAACCCAACTCCCTCGATAATAAGCAGATTCCGTGGACAAAGAACTAGTCCGCTCGATCCAGCAAAAATATGTCAACTCAATTCTAAGAAGCGTGTGCGTATCCTTGCATCATGAAATTTTATAGTATGCTGATCATATTTTCTACATGTTTCTTACCCATCTCTCTTTTAGAAAATAAGCTTAACAGATAGAAGAATTTTTGCAATGGTATCGTTTATGAGGAAAGATTCTTGCAGGAATTCTCTGTGCTCCAATCTGGATGTAAGTACCTGTTGTATATCACTATATTTTTACATCAACATGTATTTTGTTAATCGGCGTGAATCCAACCTTTATCTGATCTAAATTTAGTTGTAGCAAAATGTATGATTAAAGGCCACAATGTTGATTTTTGTAAGGAAAACTGCCTGGTAGTTTTGCATCCTGAGCTGCATGAGTGTACTATCTCATATCAGTGGGTTTGAATACTTTGGTTCTACAGTGGGTTTTTCAGTGTTTTTTTACTGTGTTGTCCTGTCGTATCCCTAGCTCTTACATCATACTCCCTCTGTCCGGATTAAATGTCATAGAAATGGATAAAACTGGATGTATCTAGAACTGAAATACGCCTAGACCCATCCATTTATTTCTAGATGGAGGGAATACATGTCAATATGTCATGCCTTTGTATTCTTCAGTACCTATTCCATCTCTGCCGTAGCATGTTTTATAACTGAATCACCATTCTTCTATATAAGGCATGCAAGGGGAAGACAACTATGTTAGAATCTGAAGGGTTACAAACCAGGTCTTTGCAAAAGATCCAAACGCCAGGAGATAATAAACCAACTCCATTTTTCATAGATACCGCTCCAAAGACAGAGAAACCCAACTCCCAATCGATAATAAGCAGATTCCAGTGGCCAAAGAACTAGTCCGCCCCAGTCCAGCAAAAGAATGTCAACTCCATTCTAAGAAGCGTGTGCATATCCTCGCATCATGAAATTTTATAGCATTCTGATCATATTTTCTACATGTTTCTTACCCATCTCTCTTTTAGAAAATAAGGTTAAACGATAGAAGACTTCCTCCATTGGGATCATATTCGAGGAAAATATCTTGCGGGAATTCTCTGTGCTCCAATGCTGATGTAAGTACCTGTTGTATATCACTATATTTTTACATCAACACATATTTTTGTTAATCGGCGTCAATCTAACCTTTATCTGATCTAAAATTAGTTGTAGCAAAATGTTAAAGGTGCCAATGTTGATTTTTGTAAGGAAAACTGCCTGGTAGTTTTGCATACTGAGCTGCATGAATGTACTATCTCATATCACGCACATTACTGAATTGTAGTGCTTCTCTGGTTGCCCATTCATTCATTGTGTCAATGTTGCTTTCGTACTACCTTACCTGGCTAATGATAGCTGTGCCATATTGTGTTAATTTGGTGTAGGCTAGTTGCCCAAATGTTCGTTGTGTCAATGTTGCTTTCCTATTATCTAACTTGGCGAATGATAGCAATGCTAGTGTGTTAATTTTGTGCAGGCTGCTGAAGATAAGAAGACAAACTGAGAAAACAGCAAGGCAACCCCATTGTTTCTTTCCAGTAAACCTAGGCCAGGTAATATGGCAATAACTCATGATTAATCTGTTTGGTTCCCGTCCTAATTTATGTTATGATGCAGTGGTCGAGACACTCTCCACTATCAACAATACAAGCCTGCCAAAATCGCCATCTGAATCTGTTCAGTATCCTCTGCCTCGAATGCAACGAAATAAATGTATGTTTGTGAACCAATTAATGGCTAAAGCAATGATGGAAATGGTGGATGAATCAAAGGTGCAGATTCGTGCGACACAACAACTGATCAATGTTTTCAGAGACAGTGTAGCAAAGCAGCAAGAACTTGCCCACATGCTTATGGGCGTCATCTGTGCTGAGGTTGCAGATTGTGACGTTGTAGATGGTTAGGTTCTGCTCATTTATTTGCACCGGCATCAATCTTTGTTTGCCCAGGGATGTAATTTCCTATAATATATCTTTGGATGTGCAACGTTATTCTCTGTATGCCGTACCTTTGCTTGATCGGTTTTGGTCCTGTGCATAATTGCTCGTCGTAATGGGCTCAAATTATCTAATTTGGCCTAAAGACATGTATGAACTTTAGTGGGGCCATTAAGTTAATGGGCCGTTACTAGGCCGAAAGTTAATAGTCGGCCCTCTTACCTCCCGGGTCGTTAACAGGCCGACATCGAAACGGGCAACAGGTGGCCCCAATTTATTTCACGGGCCGTTAATAGGCCGTTACTAAGTTTGGGCTACATATGGCCCAACTATACTATAGGCCTTTAGCAGGCCAAAAGAGACAGCGGGCTTGTACTGGACCATGACGAGCATGGGCCGCTAAGAGGCCGAAATTCAGATCGTATTGTAAATGGCCCAACTGTGTTGTGGGCCTTTAGCAGGCCGAAAGAGAAACCGGGCTAGTATTGGACCATGAAGGGCATGGGCCATTAAAAGGCCAAAACTCAGGTCCGACTACAAATGGCCCAACTCATTTATGGTCCGATAACAGTCGAAGGCACACAGGGCGTGAATTCGCCCAACACTTAAATGGGTCGCTAAAAGGCCAAAACTCAGGTCGGACTACAAATGGCCCAACTGATTTATGGGCCGTCAACAGGCTGAAAGTGGCCTACCAGGCCAGAAATTGGCCCAACACTTAAATGGGCCGCTAAAAGGCTGAAATTCAGGTCCGGCTACAAATGGCCCATCAGATTTATGGGTCGTCAACAGGCTGAAAGACACACCGGGCCGGAAATTAGCCCAACATTTAAATGGGTCGCTAAAAGGCCAAAAGTTGTACATCCTGAAAATTGGCCCATCCATTAAATGGGCCGTTAACAGGCCGAAATCTCATCAGGCCGATATTGAGTCCAATTATATAGCGGGCTGTTAACGGGCTCGAACTGACAATGGGCTACAATGGTGTCAAATCTTTAACGGGCCGTTGACGAGCCGAATTAGCACATCTCGTATGGGCCGTGGGCTTAAATGGACCTGCCACAAGTAGGCCTTGTATGGGCCGGCCTGCTAATTTTTACTGGGCCGGCCTTTTTCACCGGAATGGGCCACTATTGGGCTGTGCCATGTGTCGACCTATCATAGGCGCCTCCTGTCCAATGAGTGGATGACATCTGTCCCAACGGTGAGGCAACACGTGTTTCCTGCGGCCAATGATGATTTTACACGTGGAAAATCCCCATTGGTTCGGGCTGTTAACGGGTTATCGGATCCAAAACCGGACCCGATAGCTTAACAACGTTCCATTATGGTGGATGCCACGTGTCAGTCACCCTTGACGAAAGCACTTCTGTGACGCGCGATTTATTGTCATGGAAGTGGACACTTCCGTGATGATAATTTTGGTAATGTCATGGAACACTTCTACGATAGCACATGTATGACTATCTTGATTCTGCCATAAAATCGTCATGGATGTACATGCATGACAAAAAATGCGACCTACTGTGACAAACACGTATCATCACGGAAGTGTATTTTTTTGTAGTGTTGGCCGACTTATTGGACACTTTGATGACATTGTTAACATCTGAGGTTAACCCGGCAAATCAAGCTCAGCATAACGCGGAGGTTGCAAAACTGCGAGATGAGATAGCTCAAGCCAAGGAAGATCTGGCGGCTGAGAATGCGAGGATGGCTGCGGAGCGGGTGATACGTCTCCAACATATCTATAATTTTTGATTGTTCCATGCTATTATATTATCTGTTTTGGATGTTTAATGGGCCTTATTATGCACTTTTATATTATTTTTGGGACTAACCTATTAACCGAAGGCCCAGTACAAATTGCTATTTTTTTGCCTATTTCAGTGTTTCACAGAAAAGGAATATTAAATGGAATCCAAACGGAATGAAACCTTCGCGAGGATCGTTTTTGGAACAAACGCAATCCAGCAGACTTGGAGTGGACGTAAAGGAAGCCACGAGGTGGCCACGAGGTAGGAGGGCGCACCCAGGGGGGTAGGCGCTCCCCCCACCCTCGCGTGCCCTCGTAGCTCCACCGACCTACTTCTTTAGCCTATATATATAATCATATACCCCAAAAACATCCAGGAGCACCACGAAACCCTATTTCCATTGCTGCAACCTTCTGTACCCATTAGATCCCATCTTGAGGGCTTTTTTGGTGCTCCGCCGGAGGGGGAATCGATCACGGAGAGCTTCTACATCAACACCATAGCCTCTCCGATGATGTGTGAGTAGTTTACCACAGACCTTCGGGTCCGTAGTTATTAGCTAGATGACTTCTTCTCTCTCTTTGGATCTCAATACAAAGTTCTCCTCGATCTTCTTGGAGATCTATTCGATGTAATACTTTTTTGCGGTGTGTTCATCGAGATCCGATGAATTGTGGGTTTATGATCAAGATTATCTATGAACAATATTTGATTCTTCTCTGAATTCTTATATGCATGATTTGATATCTTTGCAAGTCTCTTCGAATTATAAGTATTGTTTGGCCTACTAGATTGATCTTTCATGCAATGGGAGAAGTGCTTAGCTTTGGGTTCAATCTTGCGGTGTCCTTTCCCAAAGGATGTTAGGGCAGCAAGGCACATATTGTATTGTTGCCATCGAGGATAAAAAGATGGGGTTTATATCATATTGCTCGAGTTTATCCCTCTACATCATGTCATCTTTCCTAATGCGTTACTCTGTTCTTATGAACTTAATACTCTAGATGCATGCTTGATAGCGGTCGATGTGTGGAGTAGTAGTAGTAGATGCAGAAACGTTTCGCTACTTGTCACGGACGTGATGCCTATGTTCATGATCATGCCTAGATATTCTCATAACTAGAGAAGCCACTAGTGAAACCTATGGCCCCCGGGTCTATTTTCCATCATATTAATCTCCCGTCAACTAGCTATTTATGTCACTGTTTATTTTGCAATCTTTATTTTCCAATCTATACAACAAAAATACAAAAATATTTATCTTATTATCTTTATCAGATCTCACTTTTGCAACTGGCCTTGAACGGATTGACAACCCCTTTATCGCATTGTTTGCAAGGTTCTTGATTGTTTGTGCAGGTACAAGGGACTTGCGTGTAGTCTCCTACTGGATTGATACCTTGGTTCTCAAAAACTGAGGGAAATACTTACGCAACTTTCCTCTTCAAGGGAAAACCAACGCATGCTCAAGAGGTAGCAAGAAGGATTTTTGGTGCCGTTGCCGGGGAGGTTTACGCCAAGTCAAGTCAAGATTTGATCTCCCGCCAACCTGCGATTTCTGGTGCCGTTGCTGGGGAGATCTACGCACAAGTCAAGACATATCAAGTACCCTTCACAAACTCTTATCCCTCGCATTACATTATTTGCCATTTTCCTCTCATTTTCCTCTCCCCCACTTCACCTTTGCCTGTTCTTCGCCCTCCTTCCGTTCGATCTTGTGTTACCATGTGCCTTCTTTTTGCTTGCATCTTAGCTTGCTAAAATTTTATGGATCCTCATCCCCTTGCTAATATTTTTAAGAGATCCAATTATGATGAACCAATCTAGTGATTTGGGTGCACTAGATTATCTTTATGAGGTTTTGCTTGAAATTCGTGAATCTGAAAATTGTGATGAAGAAATTTATGAAGAGATTCACGATAGCTCCTTGAATAAAAAGCATGATTGCAATTATTTTACTATAAAATCTCTTGATGTCAATTGTGCTAATAATATGCAAAACCCTAAGCTTGGGGGTGCTAGTTTTGCTATGAACACTACTTGTTGCAATGATCATGATTGGGGTGATTCTTCTTATGATCTCGAAAATTTATTTAAGCCCCATGATGAATATGAGATTGATAATAGTGTTTGTAATATTGTTGAAAGTGGTTTTGGAAGAGTGTCAACTTTATATCCCACATATTTGGAAAATTTTCAATCTTATGAAATTTTTGATAAAAGTGGGTTTGGAGAGGTCATGACTTTAGTTAATGTTAATCCCACTATTTTGGAAGAGTGTCAACTTTGCATGCATGTGGATCGTGTTGAAAATATTTTATGTGATAGCTATTTTGTTGAATTTGCTTATGATCCCACATGTAACTAGTATGAGAGAGGAAAATATGATTGTGAAAATTTTCATGTTACAAAATTACCTCTCGTTATGTTGAGATTGCTATTGTTTCTTTCCGCTTCCTTGCATATGCTAGTTTTTGCTTGCTATGATAATTTGTTTGCCTATAAGATGCCTATGCATAGGAAGTATGTCAGACTTAGATGTGTTATTCACGTTTTTCATGATGCTCTCTTTGTGCTTCAATTCTTGTCTTTCATGTGAGCATCATTGAAATTATCAATGCCTAACTAGGGGTGTTAAACGATAGCGCTTGTTGGGAGGCAACCCAATTTTATTTTTGTTCCTTGCTTTTTGTTACTGTTTAGTAATAAATAATTCATCTAGCCTCTGGTTAGATTCAGTTTTATGTTTTAATTAGTGTTTTTGCCAAGTGAGACTTATAGGATCTTCTTGGCTGATAATTATTTGATCTTGCTGAAAAAACAGAAACTTTCTGCTCACGTAAACAATTGTTAAAAATCACCAGAAAGTGATAAAATACTGATTCCAATTGCAGTAGATCAATAAACTAATTAATAATGTCTTCCTATTTTGGAAGAATTTTTGGAATTCCATAAGTTTGCGTTTGATACAGATTACTGCAGACTGTTCTGTTCCTGACAGATTCTGTTTTTCGTGTGTTGTTTGCTTATTTGGATGAATCTATGGCTAGTATCGGGCGGTATAAACTATAGAGAAGTTGGAATACAGTAGTTTTAACACCAATATAAATAAAGAATGAGTTCATTACAGTATCTTAATGTGGTGGTTTGTTTACTTACACTAACGTAGCTCATGAGATTTTCTGTTGCGTTTTGTGTTGTGAAGTTTTCATGTTTTGGGTAAAGATTTGATGGATTATGGAATAAGGAGTGGAAAGAGCCTAATCTTGGGGATGCCCAAGGCACCCCAAGGTAAAATTCAAGGACAACAAAAAGCCTAATCTTGGGGATGCCCTGGAAGGCATCCCCTCTTTAAATCTTCGCTTCATCGGTAACTTTACTTGAGGCTATATTTTTATTCACCACATGATATGTGTTTTGCTTGGACCGTCTTGTATGATTTGAGTCTTTACTTTTTAGTTTACCACAATCAACCTTGCTGTACACACCTTTTGGAGAGACACACATGAATCGGAATTTATTAGAATACTCTATGTGCTTCACTTATATCTTTTGAGCTAGATAATTTTGCTCTAGTACTTCGCTTATTTCTTTTAGAGCACGGTGGTGGTTTTATTTTATAGAAATTATTGATCTATCATGCTTCACTTATATTATTTTGAGAGTCCTTTAGAACAGCATGGTAATTTGCTTTGGCTATAAAATTAGTCCTAATATGATAGGCATCCAAGATGGGTATAATAAAAACTTTCATATAGAGCGCATTGAATAGTATGGGATGTTTGATACTTGATGATTGTTTTGAGATATGAAGATGGTAATATTAAAGTTGTGCTAGTTGAGTAGTTGTGAATTTGAGAAATACTTGTGTTGAAGTTTGCAAGTTCCGTAGCATGCACGTATGGTAACCTTGTGTGACAAATTTGAAACATGAGGTGTTCTTTGATTGTCATCCTTATGAGTGGCGGTCGGGGAAGAGCGATGGTCCTTTTCCTACCAATCTATACCCCTAGGAGCATGCGCTAATGCATGGTTTTTGATGACTTTTAGATTTTTGCAATAAGTATGTGAGTTATTTATGACTAATGTTGAGTCCATGGATTATACGCACTCTCACCTTTCCATCATTGCTAGCCTCTTCGGTACCGTGCATCGCCCTTTCTCACCTTGAGAGTTGGTGCAAACTTCACCGGTGCATCCAAACCCCGTGATATGATACGCTCTATCATACATAAACCTCCTTATATCTTCCTCAAAACAGCCACCATACCTACCTATTATGGCATCTCCATAGCCACTCTGAGATATATTTCCATACAACTTTCCACCGTTCCCTTTATTATGACACGCTTCATCATTGTCATATTTCCTTGCATGATCATGTAGTTGACATCGTATTGGTGGCAAAGCCACCATGCATAATTTATCATACATGTCACTCTTGATTCATTGCCCATCCCGATTATCACGGAGGCAATATTATAGAGTCATATTTTGTTCTAGTATCGAGTTGTAATCATTGAGTTGTAAATAAATAGAAGTGTGATGATCATCATTAATAGAGCATTGTCCCATAAAAAAGAAGAAGAGAAAGGCCAATAAAAAAAGAAAAAAAGGGGAAGGCCAAATAAAAAAAGGCCCAAAAAATAAATAAAAGGGACAATGCTACTATCCTTTTTTTCCACACTTTGCTTCAAATTAGCACCATGATCTTTATGATAGTGTCACAACCCTAGAATTCTGCTTTGTAATTAGTTGCATCAGTTAGTGGCATCCATGCATCATGTTTAAATTCCATTTAAATGTGAATTGGGTAAAGTGAAAGGCCTCAGAGTTCATTTCTAAAAATGATCAACATTAAAAATTGCTTCAAATAAACCCAAGAAAATGTTCCTGTTAAGCTATAAAAATATTGGCAAGAAGTAAAATTCAAACCAATATTTTTAGAGTCTCAGGGATATTTATTTTGGGCCTTTGAAATTAAATCAATAAGTATTTGACTTTTGGATTATATTCATTTTATATAGGATATATTTCAAAAGGCCCTGAAATTATTTATGTGCCTTTGGAAAAGTCCATAATGGCAACATACAAATATTCAGAAGGTTTTGCGCTACTTTGATTTACTTTTGAATTTGAATCAGTGGCAAAATGAATAAATAAAAAGAAAAAAACACAGAAAATAAACATAGCAAAGGCTTACCTATGTAGCCCACTTACCTGGTCGGCCCACTGGCCCGGTGCCCGCCATCCCTCTCCTCAGGACAGAAGGACGTCACGCGTGTGGCCAGCGCGCGCGAGCACGCGCTCGGACACCTCCTCTCTACCTGCTTGCGCCCCCGGCCTCCCCTGAGATGCCACGCGACCCCCTGGAGCCGTCTGGATCCCCCTCGCTCACCCCCTCGAGCTCTCCCCTCATCTGCTTCTCTTGCGCACAGCCACCGAGCGCAGCTGTCGCCGCCGCTCGCCTTAGCCTCAGCCATCATCCACCCCTCGCCTCGCCGACCCGCCCTGAAGAACCGCATCGTCGTCCTCATCGTCTACGCAGAGCCATGGGACGCCTGACGCCCTACATCACCGGCTACCTCGCTTTCTTCCTCCTCGGGCGCCGGAGATCGCGACCGCCGGGTCGTCGACTCCAGAGCCTCCCCCGAGTCGCCGACCTTCTCTTCGACTTTGCAGTGAGCCCCTCTGTCGTTCCCCTCTACTTCCCGTGTTGATTTCTCCCTCTAGCTCGCTTCACCGTCGCAGCCGAGAGCTTTGCTCCGCCGGCCACGTAGCCGTCGCGGCCACAGTTGCTTCCGCCCGCTTTTGAGCGCGTGTCTGTGCTCATCGTGGTCCAGGAGCCCAGAACAAGCATCCTTTCGTCCTCCCGTCCACTGTAGCTTCATTTCCATCGAGGTCTGAACTCCGGCCGCCACCGTGAGCTTGATTCTGACGAACTCGGCTGACCTCAGCCCATCCCGCTTGCGTAGATGGATGCGGCCGAGCACCCGCAACACGTAGATGCCCTTCGCCGCGCGAATGGTCGCCGGAATAGAAATTCCGACAAGCCACCGCCGTCCTGTGAGGTCCCCCGCGACTTGATCCGGTGGTGCTGACGTGGCAGTGGTTAGATTAGGGCCTAATCACTACTTAGTTAACCTCTTAGTCAATGACAAGTGGGCCCCGCCCTGTTAACAACTCTAGTTTATGTTAATTATAACCCTGCTAGTCAACAGAGTCAATGCCACGCAGGCCCCGCAGGTCACGTTTGACCTGGGCAGCCCGTTGACCTGCTGAAGTCAGCATGAGGTCATGCTGACGTAGAAAGTATTTTCTAGGATTTAAAATAAATCAGAAATGATCTATGAATTTCAGAAAATAGCCTAAACTTTTAAAAACCATAGAAAATCAACCGTTGCTCAGAATGAAATAATTTATATATGAAAAATTATCAGAGAAATCCAATCTATCAATCTGTACCATTTTCATGCATGTTTGAGAAACTTATGCCTGCTGATTAGGTCAAATCAATTAAATGGCATTTGAATAATCACATATGGAGTTTGAATTTGAATCTTGTATTGAAACCAACTTCATTTAAATTGCTGTTAGTTGCATTAGCTCAAATCAAAGCATATTGCCATGTCACATTCATGCATCATATTGTTGCATTGCATTGATTGTGTTCTTCCTTGTTTGCCGGTATTTGCCCCCTCTCAGTAGACGTGGTTCCGATGATGAGATCGATGACACCGATGCTATACTATCTTCAGAAGTGCCAGGCAAGCAAAACCCCCTTGTTCATTCCGATACAATCCCACTCTCTCGCTCCTGCTCTCTTTTACTGCATTAGGACAACAATGATTCAACTGTTACATGCTGCGGTAGTTGCACCCCTTTTCTCTGCATGACCTGTCATTGCCACAGTAAATAGATGAAACCCACTAGCATGAGTAGGAGTTGTGTGAGCCCTGATGTGCCTACTCATTCTGCTTGTTTGTCATGCCTGCTATTGCTTAGAGTTGTGTCAAGTTTGATTCATCGGGGATGAATTGGAAAGTTGTGAACATGTCCTACTGTCGAGAGCTAAGTGTATGAACACGATTTGGTAAAGGTAGCGGTGAGAGGCCATGTAGGAGTACATGGTGGGTTGTCTCATTGAAATCGTCCTCAGGAACTGAGCTCTGTGTTTGTGATCCATGAGAAGCTACTACCACACATTGTGCTCCGGGCACTCCAAGCTCTCTCGACTTATTAATCAACCTGATCTCTGTCCAGGAGTTGCAACTAGTTTCTGGTGTTTGTAGGTAGTGCTAGTAGCCTACCAAGTGGCACCTGGTACAGGTGGGCTTGGGACAGACTAGGTGCAGTGGCACGGTGTACCAAGCGTCGCCCGTTTGGCGGGCTTGGGAACCCTGCTCACATCGTTTGGGGCCGTGAGCGACACCCCGGTGGGATCTCCTTGCGGATGGAACCCGAATAGGCGATAAACCTAGACTAGAGACTTGTGTGGTTAGTCAGGTCGTGGCCGACTCCCTCGCCAGGCTTCCGCTTGAAGGTTGCCGAGATACACGACGTGTACATGGTGGTAAGTGGCGAGAGCGTGTGTGAAGAAGTACACCCCTGCAGGGTTAACATCATCTATTCGAATAGCCGCGTCCGCGGTAAAGGACTTCTGGGTTGCCTGTACAGTTCATAGATAACTTGAAGTGGATACTCTAAAATGCGCAAGATAAGCGTGAGTGCTATGGATGGCGTTCTCGTAGGGAGACGGGAGCAGATTCATAGTGTTGTATTGATTTGGTGAATATGTGGACTCGTGTGCGCCACCTCAAAAGAGTTACTTACAGTCGTAGTTCAGGATAGCCACTGAGTCAAAGTTGGCTTGCTACTGTTAAACTCCACCACCCCCTTTTGTTGATACTGATGCATATGTAGATAGTTCTGATGTAAGTCTTGTTGGGTACATTTGTACTCACATTTGCTTCATTTATGTTTTTGTAGAGAGACTTCGGTCTCACTAGTAGTTCCGCGTGGACTTCGACGTTTAGCTTGTTACCTCAGCTATGATCTTGTGCCCTCGGCAGGGTCTTGTAGATAGTCAAGCTTCTCAGCCATTTTCATTCGTAGTTGTTTGTACTCAGACAAGTTAACCTTCCACATGTGCTTATTGCTTGTATGACTTGAAAGCTGGGTCATCAGACCCATGTTTGTAATATCTGGCTCTTCGGAGCCTAATGAATAAATACTCTGAGTTGTAAAGTTTTGTTGTGATGCCATGTTATATTTGCACATATCGAGCATATTGTGTGTATGATTTGAAATGCTTGGTATGTGTGGGATCCGACAACCTAGTTGTTTATCCTGGGTAGCCTCTCTTACCGGGAAATGTCTCCTAGTGCTTCCACTGAGCCATGGTAGCTTGCTACTGCTCCGGAACACTTAGGCTGGCCGGCACATGTCCTTCTTCGTTCCTGTGTCTATTCCCCCAGGGAAATGCCACGCGGTGTCTACCGGAGTCCTGTTAACCTGCTACAGCCTGGATTCTCCGGAGTCCTGTTAGCCCAGCTGCTATAGCCCGGATTCACTCGCTGATGACCGACACGTTCGTTGCTGGGTCATGTATGCCTGTCCCTGTAAGTTAGTGCCACTTTGGGTTCACGACTAGCCATGTCGGCCCGGGTTCTCTGTCATATGGATGCTAGCAACACTATCATATATGTGAGCCAAAAGGCGCAAACGGTCCCGGGCTAGGTAAGGTGGCACCCGTGGGGTACCGTGTGTGAGGCCACAAAGTGATATGATGTGTTACATGCTAGATTGGTGTGACTTAGGATCGGGGTCCTGACAGCTTTGGTATCAGAGCCTGACTGCCTGTAGGATTACCAAGCCAATCTGGTCGAAGTTGAGTCTAGAAATGCTTTAGTTATATATGGGAAATGATTGTGGAAGGGAACGTAAGGCTCTTTTTACTCCTTTACCTTATACCCTTTTGATCCGAGTCATCCTATCTTCCCCACGGGGTTAAGGAACTAGGCTTCTCATCTTTTTATCAGGATCACGTGCTACTAATCCCTAGACTTATAGGAATGATGGATTCAAGTCTCAGTTCAGTTTCTACTACTTCCGTATGTTCGTAGCTGGCCTCAGAACCTTAATATTGTGATTTTGAGTGGTCATGCCACTATTTTGCAGCATGTCTCAAATCTTTTTGAGCATTTATAGCCGTTATGCTGTCCGAGTCATCCCAGGTTTTGAAATAGTCTGATGCATTTGCAACTCCCTTCTTTCTGTTCCCGATGTTTCTTTGGGCCAGTTAACCACACTAATCGGTGAGTTGAGGTACTCTGTTGCCTCGACATATATGTTGGTGTCTTAGAGGATCACCTAGTAATCTAGCTATGTTTGTGTTCCCAGTGTGATGATTCTGGCCATCATTCTCAAAAGCATCCCGTGATGCCACTTAGTTAGTAGGCATTCCATTCCTGGGTTCTTGAACCCGAGATTCACTCTACTTATCTCGTGTTGATAGTGTTTTCTAGTTCCTCTAGGATATTAGTAACCTTGTGATAGTCTTCGAGGTCCATGGTATATCATTCTTCCAAATACCATGGATCAATGTGGCAGAAGTTCTTTGAACCAAAAGATCAGAATAGGGTGCTCTTGATGAGTTCTCGATTCTATATTGTGAACCTGCCAGTCCTACCTTTCTGCATGGGTTATCCAAAAGAAACATGTTGAATTTATTCAACATGCTAACTGATGCATCTACAACTTAAATAAATTATATGTTCCTCTGAGTTGTCCCTTTTTAGTTGTATTCTGACCCTCTTGTATCAATTGTTGGTCAAGAATAGTTGTGCATTCATGTTATCGATGCCTATTATTCTTGTGGTCCGTCAAGCCATTCTATTCCAGAATGACTAGGAGAAACAAACTCCAGTACCTTGTCCATTTCTAGGATTGGGTCAAAGTAGCTGTATTCCGCAGATCAAAATGCGAATCCAGCTTTTGTTCTTTTCTACCCTGGAGTATTACCCTCTTTATGTCAGGAATATCATGGGAGTTGTACAACCTCTTATGAATTCTTGATGCAGTGATACTTCTCTCCATCATTGTTCATTTCTCGGTCCTCGTGTTATTGTAACTGAAATACCGACAAGTGAATTGTGAGGTGTGAAATCAGTACTCCTAGCAACTCCATTGCTTTGTAGTTAATGGACAATAACTTCATTCTTCGCGTGTTGGTTATTAAAACAACATTCTAAGATTTATCGTGCTACCTAGTCCATATTTCTGGTGCACTCTTCGATCAATGGGTTAGGATTGTGCTAATCCCTCACTCTTTTGATCATTACGTCTTGCCCTGAAAAACAAGATTATTCCCGAGCCTAATAACATATCGGTGGTTCGTCATTTTCTGAGTATCCTCTTGGAAGTACCACCAGGTTGTCCCCTGACCGTTATGTTGAGCTCGCGATCAAGTTGGGTTTCTTATAAACCACCCCATCTCCAAGAATCTGTGTTGGATATCCCTGAGCTAGTTGGTTGAGCTAGACAACAAATTGGAGAGTGGAAGATGAAAGCTTGTCCCGCTCAGTTCATCTCCAAAGGGATATCCTTGTGTTTGTGTGTTTGTTGAAGAAAGATGATATCTTCATCTATTGATCCTCGTGATCAATTGTCGGCGTTATTGTCTTATCCAATCTTTGATTTGCACATGGGCTATTGTCAAATCAAATCAGGACCAACGCTGTTCGTAATGTTGTCTTATTCGTGGTTGATTCCTCGAGCAGACACCATTACATCTTTTGGTCTGACCAATGCTATCACTGTGTTCACTTAATTGTGGAATTCCACCTAAATGGAAGCCTGGATGGATAGTTGTTGATCCCATTGACAGCATTTTCATCTTGTCCATGATTCATGTTGGACATCTAAGTTAGTGTTGGAAACTTTAATAAGCATTATCTCCATGTCCCGTTCATGAAGCATATGTCTGGATGAAAGAAGTGACTTCCTTTGATTCACGTGCATGTGATGCAAGTTACCGCCGTGGATACGAGAAAGATTGATTTTGCTTCCTCTGGAATCATCCCAAGTCAGTCATGCCTATGTGCGAAGTACTCTATGGTTTGATAGGTTGGACGCCTCCGCTCCATATGTGTTCCTAGCACACCAAGCCACTGATTGAATTGTTCAAGGAGAAGAAGTTTCTTCATAAGAGCTAATCATATGACTTATGTAAGGACTTCGTTATCCGCAATGATGGTTCCCAACCAGAACTCGGTAGTGTTTTGTTGTTAGACTACTATGTGGTCATGCTTGTATGGGATAGCGTGTTCACATTGGTGTAGCAGAACTAGCTCATGTTTTGGAGCTTACTACCATAGTCCATTTCCCGAGAATCTTGCAACGTCATCTCGTCGGTTTGTGTTGCAAACTTTCTTTCCAGACATGTTGTCTGAATTATCCTGTTATGTAACATCCCAAATTTCCCATTTGGAATGTTTTACAATTATAGCTAAGCATCTATGCATTCTGTTTGAATTTGAGTGGCATTTGAAGTTTCAGAAGTTTTTGGATTTGTTGGAATTGAATTCAAATTTTGGCAAGTGGAAATCATTTCAAAAACTATGCCTGATAAATACTTGAGAAAAAGTATGAGAGGAGTAAACATGACACTCCAAAAATATCAGAGGAAAAATATTGCCAAAAGTTTTGAATTCAAATTTGAGTTTTATTTGAATTTTGAAAAAAATGAATTTTTATAAAGTTTGGATTTTGCCTCTGGAAAAATGTTCAACTGATAGGGAATATTCCCCTGATCATTTTGATATATATATGTCTTATATAAATATTTATATTTCTCTCAGTTTTTATTTTTCAAAAAACAAATAAAATGGAAAAAGAAAAGACCCAGCGCCCGGCCGATCGCCCAAGACTGGGCAGCCCACCGAACCGGCCACCGACCGAGCCGGCCCAATGAGCCACCGACCCCCGCTGAAACCCCTCGCGTCGGCCGACCGACCGAGCGCCCGCTTCCTCGCCGACAAAGGGCCCCCACCTCCTCTTCCTCGCCCACGCCACCAGCCGCTCGCCGGATCTCAGGATCCGGGATCTCACCTGATCCTCCCGATTGCCCTCAAGCCGACCCCCGCCTATATACCCTCCCTCACCTCATTCCCCCTCGCCCCTCCAGGACCTCTCTCTCCCTCACTTGCGCCCTGGAGTAGCCGAAACGCCGCCGCCGTCATTTGCTTGAGCTCGCTGGTCACCCCGAGCCCGTTGACTCCACAGACCCCCCTCGCCCGTCCGCACCGCCGTAGCACTCATTGTCGCCCCGACCACCGGAGACGCTGAACACTTCGCCGAGCCGCCGCCGTCGATCTCGATGAAGTCGCCGAACCTCTCCCCGCCGTCCGATGTATGTTCTCTGGCGAGATTAGATTCCCAGAAATATGGTTTTATTAGGTTAGTTAGTGAACCGGGTTTTATTCCGGTCTATTTTGTTTAGTTAGGTTTATTTGAGACGGCCCGATTCGTTTAAACCCTAGGCCCGTTTAGTTATATTACGCACAGGGCGTTAGTTAGGCCTTTTAGGCCATTTTTCTTATTTTCGTTTTCTGTTTTAACAGAATAGTTTCAGATTTGAAAAAATCATATCTTTTAATCTACTTAATATTTTTAAGTGATTCTTTTTTTTGCTGGTTTGGAAATTTCTTATAGTTTCTGTAGAAAATATAATTAGCTATGTTAAAGTTATTTAGAATTGCTTTATTTTAGATTTAGTCAGAATAGTAAATCTGCTATAAAATGAGTTAGGAAAATTATGTTTTAGTGATTCTTTTTGTCACAACTTTGTTTTGACATTGCCTAACCGTAGGAATTAATTTGGGCATTTTAGGATTAATAAAAAAATAGTTTTAATCAGAATCATGTTATTCTTAATTAATTAACTAGCTACTGTTTTCCTATTGTTTTAATTAGCAAATAAATTTATTTATCATATGTGATAGATTATTCTAGGTTAGTTTCTGTCACTTTAGAGCATGGACTTTTATTTATAATAAATAAAACTTTTATTTTATTTTTCCTACTAGAATTTGCTTTAGGCCTAATAGGAGTTTTATAATAGATTTTAAAGTGATTCTTTTTGATCCTAGTTGCATGATGCATTCTTTTCTGTTAAGTTAGCATAAACCCATGCTTAGGTTATGTTAAGAAAAATTTTGTTATGAAAAACTATTTTTTTAGTTGTAGCTTGAAGTAGGAAAACTTTGAGTTGGATTTCTTCGAGTTTTCTTTTGGGTTTTGATTCGTTTGTTTTGGTGTGTTATGTTACTATGATGTTGTGTTAAGTGATCATATGCTATGTGCTTATTGTGATTATTGTTTGCCTCGGTAGAATTTCCGGAGTGCGAAGCTTGCTACCACGAGTCCCTAGCTTACGAGGATCGTCAACAAGGCAAGTCATTGATCATGTTTTCTTTATAATACCTATGATTTTGTTGCATTAGAATTATACCTCCCCACCATGCATGCAGTAGTTGAAATTTGAAGTTATGTTCTTGAGTAGTATCATGTGGTAGGATGAACCAATTCCCCTTGCTACCATGACCGGGACGAAGTAGTTTACTTTTGCTATGCTCGTAGACGGGGTTGGTTGAGTGAATTCATAAGAAAGATGTGAGAGTCAAGATGATGACAACCCCATGAACTTCAAGCTCAAGATGGACTTGAATTCACTCTGGGTGGAGGACGGTTGTGACGGCACCTGGAGAACCCAGTGGTTGGCGGGATGCATGGAGAAGTGCCATGACATCTTGCGGAAAGCTTCACCCAGCCACGAAGAGACGGATGTATACCCCATTGACCGGAAGCTTACTGCAGGCCGCAAGCCAATATGGGCTCGCTTGGTCAACCCTAGTTGTGACTCTGGCTGGGCGGTACTACGAGATGTAGAAGAACGGTAGGATTGGATGGGTACGGCAAAGGGCCGTAAGAACTCTTCGGAAGACCCTGTTTACGTTCGTCCCGTCTTCAAACACTATGAAGTGCGAAGACTTAAAAGGAGGGAACGATTCTTGCGGTAAAGTGCGCAAACCTCTGCAGAGTTAAAGATCTAATCGATTAGCCGTGTCCCGGTTATGGACAATTTGAGCCTATGGAACTTGGAAGTATTCGGAAATCTCAACATTGTAATTAATAAATTAATTGAGGGGGTTATGACTTAATAATTTGGGAATGAGAAATTGGTTGGCGGAACCATCTCAATAACTACCAACAATTTTGTAGTAATTGCAAGCAAGTCCACTATAGTAGGGAAAAATTGGCTTTTCGCAAAATGATGAAACTTAGAGCCCCACAGCCAAATTGCATATAGTATTAGTAAATTTTATTATTGTTCTCTCTTCATGACTTGCCAAAGATATTCAAAATCGATTTGACCTACGGCTGCAACATCTTATGTTGCAGAGGAGTATTCGATCAGGATTGAGGCTACGATCCGCGCTTGGCGATTGCCCTTTGGAGTCGGATGGACTCGCTTATTCTTCTACGCTCCGCAGCTTTACTAGTTTATTTCTCATGAGTTGGCCTTGGCCGAATTTATTCTATTGTAATAAAGACTCGATATGAGAATCGTGTAATAAATTCAGGTGTGATTGAACTTTGATTATTTCATCAATGTCTTTGTAAGTGCCGGCATGATCTTGGGATGAATGGAACCACGAGAGACTTGACCGATTTTGGGTCAGTCGCCATGAGATGGTATTAGAGCACCTGCGACCGTGGGACGTAACCCCTAGGATCGGAAAGCCATAGGAAGAGACTATTTACTTTATATCCTTATCATTCCGTAATTCTCCCTGCTCATTTCTCGACTTCTCTCCGATTTACAACATTCTAGATGGCCGTCGAGTTCACCCCAGTTTGCTACGGAGTTTTGCCACCAGATGAGACGATGCCCTTCGGCAGGAAGCTGGTCCAGATGGTGAAGAAGCTGAAGATTGCTCTGCCCTCGATCACCGGGAAGCCTACCAATGCGCTTCCGACGGATACCCGCTACAGGATTGAAGTGCATATTCCAGGGAGAACCTTCGGAGGCCATACAGAGCCTATTGACTTTGAGTTCACCGACTTCAACTGGAACCTCGGAAGGGACATGGCGATTTATCGTGCACTTGGACATCTCCGAGAAGAGTACAGGGCCGAGCTCGATCCATCAGACCTCACCATGGTTTCTCGCAGAGCGAGGAATGGAGATATCATCCGCACCGTAGAGGACGACTCCATTCTCTCGTATGTCCAAGACTTGGAGTGCCTCCTCAGGAAACGGGAGATCCAGACTCGCCGTAACTCGAAGGTACACAGGAGGCTGTTGTTCCGTGAATCGAACCGAGAAGAAGGCACACGCAGACTTCCTTGACCATGAGGAAGAAATCGCGGACTTCATGGAGAGAGTCGACGACACGAAGATGAAGGTTGCCGCATTGGAGGAAAAGATGGACTTGGGAGAGGACCTTTTTCCGAGTGGAGATGACGGACCCCTCGTGAGCAATGATCAGGATTATGAAGGGAGTTCCACTGGAGAAAGCCGCAAGAAGAGGTGCCGCAACAGAGGACGCCACGCCGGAGGACATCACACCAGAGGACGCAAGGATTATTGATGAAGACTTTTAGTCGACCACCATGTTATTTTACTTTTCGTTGATCAGTTAGGCCGTTATTTTCGATTAGTCGTGAGCATTTTGTAATCGAGTTTGAACCATGTTTGAGTGGAATGAATAAATGAGTGGTGTGATTATGTTTGTGCATTCATACGGGTAGTGATATTTTCTCATTAGACCATTGTTCTATTCTAATTTTCTCATCCACTCCAAAACACCAGATACCTCCGAGACGTGACACCGGATTTCCGCCGGAGCTCACCCAGCTGCTCCAGCAGCAGAATGCCCTCATGCAGATACTCATCCAGAATCAGAACAACAACAACAACAACAATCCACCGCCACCACCCCCTGTTGACAACTTGACTCGGTTCCTAAGGCTGAATCCGGGTGTTCTCTAGCAGCACTGAGCCGATTGTGGCCGATGATTGGCTCCGCAAGGTCGGAAGAGAGTTAGTCACTGTTGGATGCACTGATGCAGAGAAGGTGCGCTTTGCCGCACATCAACTTGATGGACCTACAACTTCTTGGTGGGAGAACTACACCGCCACTTATCCCATCGGCACCATCACGTGGGATCAGTTCCATGAGCCTTCCGCACTGCTCATGTTTCATTGGAGCCATGAGTGCGAAGAAGCGTGAGTTCCGCAACTTACGCCAAGGGAACCGTCTTGTGGTGCGATGCGTGGATGAGTTCAGCAAGTTAGCTCGCTATGCCCCGGATGATGTGGCCACAGATGCCGCATAAGCGGGAGAAGTTTCTCGAGGGACTCAATGACAAACTGGGTATGCAGCTTATGGTGGCTACCTTCACCAACTACCAGGAGCTGGTAGACAAGGCCACCATACTTGAAGGCAAGCAGCAGCAGATTGATAGTCGCAAGCGGAAGTACAGCCAGGGGAAGCACAACTCAGGAGCTCAGCAGAAGCCCCGTTATGCCCCATACTCAGGAGGGCATACCCATCACAACCATGGAGGACATAACCATGGAGGAAATGGGAACAACCGCAACCAGGACAACAAGTCAGGCAATGGCAATGGGAACCAGCATCGTTCTGCCCCGGCTCCGAAGGATCTGAGTCACCTCACCTGTTTCAAGTGCCAGAAAACAGGGCACTATGCCACCGACTGCCCGGAGGCCAAGCAGAGGAATGGAAACGGCAATGGAAGCTCAGCGAAGAAGCCCAACCCTTTCCCTCGTGCTCAGGTGAACCACATTGACGTGGAGGACGTCTATGATCAGCCAGACACTGTGGTTGGTAAGTTTTTATTGAATTCACGTTCAGTATTGGTACTCTTTGATTCTGGTGCAACGCATTCATTCATATCAAGGGTAGTTGTGGAAAAGTACGGGTTACCCACTAAAACCCTTAGAAGCCCCCTTCGCGTCAGTTCCGCAGGAGGAGAAACGATGGCAGGTTTAGGCTGTCATGCAACCCTCAACATCGGGAACCATAAATTTCCCGCAGACCTCATAGTATTGGAAACCCAGACCTTGGATGTAATCCTAGGCATGGATTGGTTGACGAAGTTTGAAGGAAACATAGACTGTGCCCGCAAGTCGATTCTGCTCACCACTCCGGAGCAGAAGAGGATCAAGTATGTATCCAGACATAGCCAGATGAAGAATCAGGTGCATTCCCTCATGGGAGTTGTTCAGGAGGAAGTGCCAGTAGTGCAAGATTTTCCCGATGTGTTTCCGGAGGAATTACCAGAATGCCCTTTGGGCGGGGACATTGAATTTCTGATTGAGTTATTGCAAGACAGCCCCAATATCCAAGAGACCTTATCGGATGCCCCCGAACGATTTGAAAGAGATCAAGAATCAAATAAATGAGTTATTGGAGAAAGGATATATTCGGCCAAGCTCATCACCTTGGGGAGCCCCAGTTCTTTTGGTAGAGAAGAAGGATGGAACCTTGAAAATGGTTGTGGACTATCGTTCGTTGAACGATGTGACCATCAAGAACAAGTACCCTCTGCCGATGATTAATGATCTGTTTGATCAGCTAGTTGGAGCCAAGGTATTCTCCAAGATCGATCTTCGATCGTGGTATCATCGATTGAAGATCCGTGAAAAGGATATACCCAAAACAGCATTCACTACTGTGTATGGTTTATATGAGTATACCGTCATGTCATTTGGATTGACTAATGCCCTGCATACTTCATGAATTTGATGAACAAGGTATTTATGGAATATCTGGACAAGTTTGTCGTGGTGTTCATCGATGATATCTCGATATTCTCCAAGAGCGAGGAAGAGCATAAGGAACATTTGCGTCTAGTTCGGAGAAACTTCGAGAACATCAGTTGTATGCCAAGTTCAGCAAATGTGAATTTTGGCTGAAGGAAGTCGGATTCCTCGGACATGTTATTTCAGGAGAAGGAATAGCGATTGACCCGCCAAGGTTGAATCACCACCGATTGGCAGTCACCCACCTCAGTCAAGGAGATCCGTAGTTTTCTCGGACTCGCAGGATATTACCGGAGGTTTATTAAGAACTTCTCGAAGATTGCCAAGCCCATGACTGAGCTGTTGAAGAAGGAAGCCAAGTACATTTGGACCGAGGCTTGTGAAGCCAGTTTTCAGGAATTGAAGAAACGTTTGGTTACAACCCCAGTGCTGATTTTGCCGGACAACCACAAGGATTACGGGTATATAGAGACGCTTCTCGTCAGGGACACGGAGGAGAACACATGCAGGAAGGAAAAGTTGTAGCTTATACCTCCAGACAGCTACGACCACACGAGATGAATTATGCCACACATGATTTGGAGTTAGCAGCAGTAGTGCATGCACTCAAGACCTGGAGACATTTCCTCATCGGAAACAGTTGTGATGTTTACACAGATCATAAGAGCTTGAAGTATATTTTCACGCAAAGAAGAGTTGAACCTCGTGAGAGGAGATGGCTAGAGTTAATCAAGGACTATTACATGAGATTGCATTACCACCCGGGTAAGGCTAATGTTGTAGCAGATGCTTTGAGCCGTAAGAGTTATGTGAATACTCTTACAGCAGGAGGATTACCCAGAGTTAGTCGATGACCTCAGAGATCCCCGACTGGAGATAGTTCCGAGAGAATATGTTGCAACTCTGGAAGTTCAGTCCACTTTGGCCGAAAGGATTTGTGAAGCCCAGAAGTCGGACAAGGAAATTGATGAGATAAAGCAGAAGATGAATGAAGGAAAAGCTAAAGGATTCCGTAAGGATGAGTACGGAGCTATATGGTTCGAGGATCGTATTTATGTGCCCAATGATCCCGAACTCAGGAAGCTAATTCTTCAGGAGGCTCATGATTCACCGTACTCGATTCACCCCGGTAACACCAAGATGTATCTGGATTTGAAGGAAAGTTTCTGGTGGACAGGTATGAAGAAGGATATTGCCGAGTACGTAGCCGTATGCGATGTTTGTCAACGAGTAAAGGCAGAACATCAGAAACCAGCAGGGTTACTTCAACCTTTGCCGATTCCCGATTGGAAATGGGAAAAACTTGGAATGGATTTCATCACAGGATTACCCAGGACCCGTTCAGGTTATGATTCCATCTGGTAGTGGTTGATCGCTTGACCAAGGTAGCTCACTTCATTCCCGTGAAGACTACCTATACCAGTGCTAAGTTGGCCAAGATATACATGACCAGGATCGTATGTCTGCATAGAGTTCCGAGGAGTATCGTGTCAGATAGAGGAACACAATTTACCTCAAAGTTTTGGAATCAGTTACATGAAACTTTGGGTACGAGGCTAGAGTTTAGTACAGCTTTTCATCCGCAGATGATGGATGATCGAGAGAGTCAACCAGATTACGGAGGACATGTTGAGAGCTTGTGTGCTAGACTATGGGTCTAGCTGGGATGATAATTTGCCATACACATAGTTCTCATACAACAACGATTATCGACCCGATCAAGATGGCCCTTCGAAGCTCTATCACGGAAGGAGGTGCGAACACCATTCTTGTGGGATGGTGTTGGAGATCGATCACTTTTCGGTTCCGATCTTATCGGAGATTCCGAAGAGAAAGTCAAGCTGATTCGGATAGACTCAAGATAGCACGGTCGAGATGTAAGAGTTACGCCGACAAGAACGCAAGGAAGTAACTTACGAAGCGGGAGACCGAGCATATCTTCGTGTGTCTCCACTTCGTGGAATCAAGAGGTTTGGTGTCAAAGGAAAGTTAGCACCCGATTCATTGGCCCTACAAAATCCTTGAACGTCGTGGAGAAGTTGCTTACAAGTTGGAATTGCGGAAGGATTGTCCGGAGTTCATGATGTCTTCCATGTTTCTCGGTGAAGAAGTGTCATGCCGACATGGCCGATATTCTGTTGAGAGACACGGTGCCCCTAGAGGCCATACAGCTCGACAAAGGATCTCGACTTATAAGGAGAAACCCGTCCGAATTCTTGAGACTGCGAACAGAGTCACCCGCGGCAAGATCATCAAGTTTTGCAAGGTGCTGTGGAGTCATCACTCCGAAGAGGAAGCCACCTGGGAGCGAGAAGAAGACCTCCTTCGAGACCACCCGCACCTATTTGCTAGCCAACCCGAATCTCGAGGGCGAGATTCATCTTAAGGTGGGTAGGTTTGTAACATCCCAAATTTCCCATTTGGAATATTTTACAATTATAGCTAAGCATCTATGCATTCTATTTGAATTTGAGTGGCATTTGAAGTTTCAGAAGTTTTTGGATTTGTTGGAATTGAATTCAAATTTTGGCAAGTGGAAATCATTTCAAAAACTATGCCTGATAAATACTTGAGAAAAAGTATGAGAGGAGTAAACATGACACTCCAAAAATATCAGAGGAAAAACATTGCCAAAAGTTTTGAATTCAAATTTGAGTTTTATTTGAATTTTGAAAAAAAATGAATTTTTATAAAATTTGGATTTTGCCTCTGGAAAAATGTTCAAATGATAGGGAATATTCCCCTGATCATTTTGATATATACATGTCTTATATAAATATTTATATTTCTCTCTGTTTTTATTTTTCAAAAAAAATAAAATGGAAAAAGAAAAGACCAGGCGCCCGAAACCAGTAGCCCGGCCAGCACACTGGCAGCCCACGAACCCGGCCCAGCCAGGCCAGCCGGCCCTAGCGAGCCACCGACCCCCCCTTGAAACCCCCTCGCGTCGGCCGACCGGCCAAGCGCCCGCTTCCCCTCTGCCCGATGGCCCCCACCTCCCTCTTCCTCGCCCATGCCACCAGCCCGCCGCTGCCGGATCCCGCAGATCCGGATCTCACTGATCCTCCAGGTGCCCCCTCGCAGCCGGACCCCACGCCTATATACCCTCCTCACCTCATTCCCTCTCCCCTCACCGGACCTCTCTCTCCCTCCGCGCCCTCGCCGGAGTAGCCGAACGCCCGCCGCCATTTGCCGCCCGAGCTCGCCTTGGTCACCCCGAGCCCGTTGACTCCACCTGCACTCCACCTCGCCCGTCCGCACCCGCCGGAGCACTCCGCCGTCGCCCCCGACCACCGGAGACCCCGGAACACTCGCCGCCCGAGCCGCCGCCGCCGTCGATCTCCGGTAAGTCGCCGGAACCTCTCCCCGCCGTCCGATGTATGTTCTACGACGTAGATTAGATTCCCCCGAAGGGGTATGGTTTTTATTAGGTTAGTTAGTGAACCGGGTTTTATTCCGGTTTATTTTGTTTAGTTAGGTTTATTTGAGCCGGCCCGATTCGTTTAAACCCTAGGCCCATTTAGTTATATTACGCACAGGGCGTTAGTTAGGCCTTTTAGGCCATTTTTCTTTATTTTCGTTTTCTGTTTTAACAGAATAGTTTCAGATTTGAAAAATTCATATCTTTTAATCTACTTAATATTTTTAAGTGATTCTTTTTTTGTTGGTTTGCAAATTTCTTATAGTTTCTGTAGAAAATATAATTAGCTATGTTAAAATTATTTAGAATTGCTTTATTTTAGATTTAGTCAGAATAGTAAATCTGCTATAAAATGAGTTAGGAAAATTATTTTTTAGTGATTCTTTTTGTCACAACTTTGTTTTGACATTGCCTAACCGTAGGAATTAATTTGGGAATTTTAGGATTAATAAAAAAATAGTTTTAATCAGAATCATGTTATTCTTAATTAATTAACTAGCTACTGTTTTCCTATTGTTTTAATTAGCAAATAAATTTATTTATCATATGTGATAGATTATTCTAGGTTAGTTTCTGTCACTTTAGAGCATGGACTTTTATTTATGATAAATAAAACTTTTATTTTATTTTTCCTACTAGAATTTGCTTTAGGCCTAATAGGAGTTTTATAATAGATTTTAAAGTGATTCTTTTTGCTCCTAGTTGCATGATGCATTCTTTTCTGTTAAGTTAGCATAAACCCATGCTTAGGTTATGTTAAGAAAAATTTTGTTATGAAAAACTATTTTTTTAGTTGTAGCTTGAAGTAGGAAAACTTTGAGTTGGATTTCTTCGAGTTTTCTTTTGGGTTTTGATTCGTTTGTTTTGGTGTGTTATGTTACTATGATGTTGTGTTAAGTGATCATATGCTATGTGCTTATTGTGATTATTGTTTGCCTCGGTAGAATTTCCGGAGTGCGAAGCTTGCTACCACGAGTCCCTAGCTTACGAGGATCACAGCAAGGCAAGTCATTGATCATGTTTTCTTTATAATACCTATGATTTTGTTGCATTAGAATTATACCTCCCCACCATGCATGCAGTAGTTGAAATTTGAAGTTATGTTCTTGAGTAATATCATGTGGTAGGATGAACCAATTCCCCTTGCTACCATGACCGGGATGAAGTAGTTCACTTTTGCTATGCTCGTAGACGGGGTTGGTTGAGTGAATTCATAAGAAAGATGTGAGAGTCAAGATGATGACAACCCCATGAACTTCAAGCTCAAGATGGACTTCGGAATTCACTACTGGGTGGAGGACGGTTGACGGGCACCTGGAGAACCCGGTGGTTGGCGGGATGCATGGAGAAGTGCCATGACATCTTGCGGAAAGCTTCACCCAGCCACGAAGAGGCGGATGTATACCCCATTGACCGGAAGCTTACTCAGTGCAACCGCAAGCCAATATGGGCTCTGGCTTGGTCAACCCTAGTTGTGACTCTGGCTGGACGGTACTACGAGATGTAGAAGAACAGTAGGATTGGATGGGTACCGGCAGTGGCCAGAAGAACTCTTCGGAAGACCCTGTTTCGTTCGTCCCGTCTTCAAACACTATGAAGTGCGAAGACTTAAAAGGAGGGAACGATTCTTGCAGGTAAAGTGCGCAAACCTCTGCAGAGTTAAAGATCTAATCGATTAGCCGTGTCCCGATTCACGGACAATTTGAGCCTCTGGAACTTGGAAGTATTCGGAAATGTCAACATTGTAATTAATAAATTAATTGAGGGGGTTATGACTTAATAATTTGGGAATGAGACATTGGTTGGCGGAACCATCTCAATAACTACCAACAATTTTGTAGTAATTGCAAGCAAGTCCACTATAGTAGGGAAAAATTGGCTTTTCGCAAAATGATGAAACTTAGAGCCCCATAGCCAAATTGCATATAGTATTAGTAAATTTTATTATTGTTCTCTCTTCATGACTTGCCAACATATTCAAAATGCTGACCTACACGGCTGCAACGTCTTATGTTGCAGAGGAGTATTCCGATCAGGATTGAGGCTACGATCCGCGCTTGGCGATTGCCCTTTGGAGTCTGATGGACTCATTATTCTTCTACGCTTCCGCAGCTTTACTAGTTTATTTCTCATGAGTTGGCCTTCGGCCGAATTTATTCTAATGTAATAAAGACTCGATATGAGAATCGTGTAATAAATTCAGGTGTGATTGAACTTTGATTATTTCATCAATGTACTGTAAGTGCCAGCATGATCTTGGGATGGTACAGACACAGAGACTTGACCGATTTTGGGTCGGGTCGCTACATGTTACCAATCAGATATGAATCTCAGGCAGATATGATGGTTGGAACTTCTTCCAAGAACTATGATATAGGTTCTAGTGAAGTGGACACATCTAGCTGGAAGCACTATTATTGTAGTATCTTGATTAACCCATTTGGTCACTCCCCATGAGGATCTCACATGACTTATTCTAGAAGTTGATCCTTATGGATTCTTGAGCTCCTGAAGTCCGACTTTTTCTTGATGACCATGTTGATGCTTTAAGCATGATCGTGGTATCTAGTACATCAAGGAGAACATGAGAAGCACTGTGCTAGATGTCTCTCGGTCGATCATCCAGGTTTTGTCTCCTTGGCATTGCTAAGGTAAAATCTGAGAAGGTGTTGTCTTCCTTTGCATCTGCATCGTCCGCACTATTCATCATGGTAGTATGATGTGTTGCCAGGATCCTCGACACCGATGTTGGTAATACCCTGATGAATATGGAAATGCTCAAGTTCTTGAGAGCATGCTCAAACACTAGGTTATATCCTCGGTATCAATTGGAATGTGCCTTCCATTTGCCGAGTTGTCTTATAACTCTAGTTTCCTTTCCAAACTGAGTATGCCATTCTTTCGAATTCCTTCGAATGATCAATTGTGATTTTCTTGGGCTGGTATAGAGAGTTTCAATGATCTTTGTATCAAAAGTAATTCTTTTTGCCACTTAAGGGAATAATTCTACGAGTCACCTTCCCTAAGGTGTCACGTTACAGAATCATGGCAATTATCTCCTTGCTACTTTGAAATTCATGCTTCATCTTATTCAAGTGTGGAATTGTAGCTTGCCAAATTGAACCCTCATGACCTATTTATTTCCTTCCCTCTCGATGTGTGTTTTGCGTCTCAACTCAAGACGTCTCATTCCGTGAGTTGATCTTGTGATCATTAAGATGATCCATTCTTGTGGAGTTGTCTTTCTCTGTTGTCGCCATGTTAGATGAAGTTCTCAAAGGCAAGGATGTCTTAATCAATATGATGTAGTGGATCAACATCTCCGAGAAGGGCAATTGGATTGAGAAGATCATGTTAGCCTTGTGTCCCCTCTGTCTTCTTACCTCACGTCTTGAATCTCGGGACGAAATTCTTGTTTAGTGGGGGTGAGTGATAGAGAGTCTCTTATTTTGTCACTTTCATATACTAGTGGGAATTTTTCATTATAGAACTTGGCTTGTATATTCCAACAATGGGCTTCCTCAAATGCCCTAGGTCTTCGTGAGCAAGCAATTTGGATGCACACCCACTTAGTTTCTTTTGTTGATCTTTCATACATTTATAGCTCTAGTGCGTCCGTTGCATGGCAATCCCTACTCCTTGCATTGACATCAATTGATGGGCAACTCCATAGCCCGTTGATTAGCCGCGTCAATGTGAGACTTTCTCCTTTTTTGTCTTCTCCACACAACCCCCATCATTATATTCTATTCCACCCAAAGTGCTATGTCCATGGCTCACGCTCATGTATTGCATGAAAGTTGAAAAAAGTTTGAGATTACTAAAGTATGAAACAATTGCTTGGCTTGTGATTGGGGTTGTGCATGATGAGAGCATTTTTGTGTGACGAAAATGAAGCATGGCCAAACTATATGATTTTGTAGGGATGAGCTTTCTTTTGCCCTGTTATTTCGAGAAGACATAATTGCTTAGTTAGTACGCTTGAAGTATTATTATTTTTATGTTAATATTAAACTTTTATCTTGAATCTTTCGAATCTGAACATTCATGCCACAATAAACAGAATTAGATATAAAATTATGTTAGGTAGCATTCCACATCAAAAATTCTGTTTCTATCATTTACCTACTCGAGGACGAGCAGGAATTAAGCTTGGGGATGCTTGATACGTCTCCAACGTATCTATAATTTTTGATTGTGCCATGCTATAATATTATCTGTTTTGGATGTTTAATGGGCTTTATTATGCACTTTTATATTATTTTTGGGACTAACCTATTAACCGAAGGCCCAAAGGTAAAATTGCTGTTTTTTGCCTATTTCAGTGTTTCGCAGAAAAGGAATATCAAACGGAATCCAAACGGAATGAAACCTTCGTGAGGATCGTTTTTGGAACAAACGCAATCCAGGAGACTTGGAGTGGACGTCAAGGAAGCCACGAGGTGGCCACGAGGTAGGAGGGCACGCCCAGGGGGTAGGCGCGCCCCCACCTTCGTGGGCCCCTCGTAGCTCCACCGACCTACTTCTTTCGCCTATATATACTGATATACCCCGAAAACATCCATGAGCACCACGAAACCCTATGTCCACTGCCGCAACCTTCTGTACCCGTGAGATCCCATCTTGCACTACAATAGGACCCCATCTACAGCAACACATTTTTCCATATCTAAAAGTCCACATATGCGTTGCTAGGGCATTTATCAACGGTTTGGGATGCCTTTCCTTATTCAGTGTTGCTAGCGCATAATGCAACGGTTGTACTTCCGTTGGTAAAAGGAACCGTTGCTAGACTACAACACATAAAACCGACTTTTACAACACTCATATACGTTGGTGGTTAATGTATAGGAACTCAAATCTCATTGCTTGGCAACAAAGAATCTGCAACGCTTCAGGTGTTTTACATATAAAATGTGAATAATGTTTTATACATTGCCAGCAATTAAATTAATGCTCCACATAATGGTGATAAGTATGTATATCAAGTCAGAAGAAAAAATATACGCACGAGAGGAAGAAATCATATATTGAAAAAAGAACTTTGGGATTACAATTGCTGATATTACAGGAGGAATAACTTCCAAATATGATGCATAATCTAAATATTCTCTTGACAGCGAAACTTAAACTGAAACATACATCGATATTCCTACAACTCAACAAAAACTTAACCAAGGAACATCATCCAACAGGAACAGCATCCCAACAACTTAACTAAAACTGAAAACAACCATCATAACTAAAACTAAAAACAGCCTTCATCGTCATCATCGTGAACCGGAACATCATCATCATCATTGCAGTGTACTTGCCACACACCCATAGAAGCGTCCATATATCTTTTGAATCTACAAAGAAAACAACAAAATGAACTGTTAATACACAATGCATTGACATGATGCAAATAGTGATTGGTTGCCCAGCAAATAAGCAATATTACTTGTTACAATGGGTCATTACTTCTGAAACATTGGTTGTCCGGCTAGATTACCTGAAAGTATATTCCCTTACAACTCAATATACTACTTCAGGTCAACAAACAAACATAAACAGACTCGAAGAAAAATAAACAGATGTGACTGTGGCCTAAAAGCAAGCAACTAATAACATAGTACCTACTTAGTTGACGGGTTAAAAGCACAATAGACACTGCTCATATGGAACAGTGCAAGCAACATAATGGGAGATTCAGCAATTTATGAACCGTGACAGCAAGAGTTCATGTGGATAATTCAGCAATTTATGAATCAAAGTGGTGAGAGCTCAGTGGTCAATTTAGCAATGTATGAATCAAAAGGGCAAGAGCATCAAAGAAGAACATTACTTGCATTTCCATCTTCACAAACAGTTAAGATATGGAGATTGTGGACAGTTACCAGAACCATGACTACGAACACTATCGTATCTTGGACAAATCTACTCGCAGCTCCAGTCGTCTATGATGTTCGCCTCCATCTCGATAGTGCCTGAACGGATGAGTGCGGCACCTCACATTAAATTGCACACAACAATAGGTACACCATTGGCGAGATAGGAGTACATAAATAGTTGAATAAGAGCAGAAAAGGAGGCTGAAAAATGGTTAGCTAATGTGAGCAATAAAGGAATAAATAAATAATCACCACAAGGAAATTGTCTTAGTTGAAGGTAAACACAGTGACGTACTATGAATGTAGAGACTAGCACATTGAAAACCACCGAATGGCATTGAGTATTTCTTCCTTTGGAAACCTACGCACAAACAAACAATGAGCCTCTACTTATCGGATGAAAAACATGATGATTAACAGTGTGCGTATATGTGCGTGTGCTTGCTGCAAGCTTTAGTATTTGAATGTTTGCGCATGAGCATGCGTAAAGCTCAGGTGTAGGTTCCATCTAAGTGGGGTATTGGGATTCCGTTTTATTTTCACTATGATGTACAGCGGTAGTAGATTAGTACCTTTTTTAGATTAGTAGATAAGTACTCGCACCGTAAAGAAATATAAGAGCATTTATATCACTACTACTCCCTCTGTAAAGAAATACTAGACCATGATGACGCGCGTTGCTGCGCCTGCCCATGTTACGATAGAATGATAAAATATCATGTAAAATTTTGAAAATGTAAAACATATGAATTAAATTTGCATGAGTAACACACATATTTTATATGGCATAGTAATGATGTCATGGGGAATAGAATTAGCTAGGTGACTGCTCAGGTTTTTAAAATAAATAGTGCATATGAAAGATGTGACGAAACAAATACAAAAATAGCTTTTTTAGCACCGAATACAAGAATAGCTGGCTGGCGCTGCTATGCGGACACATGCATCTACGTTTTTGAGGCTACACAACCTAGCTATGTTTTACGCTTCGTTCGCTAAAACCAGTTTACAGGCCCAATAAACAATCGAGGCCCAATTAACCACAGGTGGCGTAGATGGTTCTGCGGAGCAGCAGCCCAAACAAATGTAACGTGATCGCGATCCTACAGCTAGCAACGCCAAAGCGCTGTGGAGCCTCGTAGGTCTCTCAGTTTTACTGTTTTGTAATAAGAGCGTTTAGATCACTAGTGATGTAAACACTCTTATATTTCTTTAAGGAGGGTGTACTAGGTATAGATGAATCCTCTGCAATGACTTGACCCAAGTGCATATATAATAACTGCATGCTATGAGGGGACAATCACATAACCAAGTGACAAAGAAAATGTGTACTAAATCTACAAAAATAAAATGTGTACTATCTTATGGTGAGTTTTTTAGACGAAGAGGCTAGCAAGACCGAGGAATTTAACTGGGGAGTTGCATAATAGCTTTTCAAACCGAAGGAAGAGAAGGATGTCAGTGTATGGAAATACAATTAGGAAGTAACAGTGTATCACATACTACAAAAAACAGTGTATCACATTTGACCTGTTCATGAAATTGAACGTTTGCTAACCTATAGCAACACACGGGTATTTAGCTAGAAATCCAAATTGTGTAGAATAGTAAGAGCATACAACAATCAGTATATTAACAGGCGTGGAAAGAAGTATTTAGCAGTGTTCTGAATCATATCAACAACATCAAAGCAACATCATAGAAGAAACCATGCACATTATTAATTCACCTGCTCACTAAAACAAAGGTGTACGTGCTTCCCCCAACAGGTCCACATCCTCTAGTATTTGAGCTGGACGTGAAAGCCACCATTAGCAAGCTACTACCTCCACCTAAATAATCTGACCATCAGACTCCTGAAAAGTGTGAAATTGCAACAAAAAACTTTGATTAGTAACTCATCCAAACTGCCATACAGAGACCTATAAAGACTGGATCCGGCCTTAAATATTATAACTCTGGCAATAAACTATTTAATATGCGATCCACATATATGAACTAGTGTTTCTCTACATCAATTTTTTTAAAGGATCACCGACTCATCTATGAAGCACTGATGAGTTAGAAGCTTATAAGATTTAAAAAAAATGATGCTCCAATGATATCTAATAATTACTGTACTAATTTAATAGAATAGTAATCAGTGCATGAATGTAAATCAACGGAGATGGGAAGTCAGTATGCAGGCCTATCAGTGTTCGTCAATGAATTGCACAAGGGCCAAACTTTTTTGAGAGGGATTAGGTGCAATAGATCGGGGGTGCATACCTAGACGTCTAGAGGAGAAGATAAGAACAGAGGTTAGAGAAAGGGGGAGAGAGAGAGGACGAAGCCAGGGGAGGGGATTCACTCACCGGCGAGAAGAGGACGGCATGGCCACCAGCGCCGGGGCCGACGCCCGAAACCCTAGCCATCAGGGGAAGGTCGCGGGTGGGCTTTGGTGGCCGCGAGCGCCGGATCTAGCCGCATGAGAGCGCGCCGCCGTGTGAGGGGACCTCGGGCTGTGCTTCGCAATGGCGGGACTCGCTGGACGTCGCCTGAATCAGCCGCCGTAGGTGGCGCAACGAGTAGCTGCGTCAAGAGAGAGATGTGATGTGTGAGGGATGGGTGGGTAGGGGATATGGCGGATCCGGTAGCCACCGGAGCTGTGATGTGGGAGGAGGGGAGGGGAGGGGAGGGCGGGCGGCGAGGTGGGAGGAGGAGGGTGACGCGGTGGTTGGTGGCGGCGATTTGGGAGAGACGAGGGGCGATGAGGGACATCGTGGGCTCTGTTTCTCTCACGTCCCTCTCTCCTTTCCTGGCTTTTTTGCATATGTCCCACGATAAGGTCAAGAGCTGCAAATCTGCAACGCATATCTGCATAAGGGGTATCCTTGTAGTGTTGGGGCCTTTTCCGGCGCTCCGCCGGAGGGGGAATCGATCACGGAGGGCTTCTACATCAACACCATAGCCTCTCCGATGATGTGTGAGTAGTTTACCACAGACCTTCGGGTCCATAGTTATTAGCTAGATGACTTCTTCTCTCTCTTTGGATCTCAATACAAAGTTCTCCTCAATCTTCTTGGAGATCTATTCGATGTAATACTTTTTTGCGGTGTGTTTGTCGAGATCCGATGAATTGTGGGTTTATGATCAAGATTATCTATGAACAATATTTGATTCTTCTCTGAATTCTTATATGCATGATTTGATATCTTTGCAAGTCTCTTCGAATTATCAGTTTGGTTTGGCCTACTAGATTGATCTTTCTTGCAATAGGAGAAGTGCTTAGCTTTGGGTTCAATCTTGCGGTGTCCTTTCCCAGTGACAGTAGGGGCAGCAAGGCACATATTGTATTGTTGCCATCGAGGATAAAAAGATGGGGTTTATATCATATTGCTTGAGTTTATGCCTCTACATCATGTCATCTTGCCTAATGCGTTACTCTGTTCTTATAACTTAATACCCTAGATGCATGCTGGATAGCGGTCGATGTGTGGAGTAATATTAGTAGATGCAGAATCGTTTCGGTCTACTTGTCACGGACGTGATGCGTATGTTCATGATCATGCCTAGATATTCTCATAACTATGCGCTTTTCTATCAATTGCTCGGCAGTAATTTGTTCACCCACCGTAGAATTCGCTTTCTTGGGAGAAGCCACTAGTGAAACCTATAGCCCCCGGGTCTATTTTCCATCATATTAATCTCCCGTCAACTAGCTATTTCTGTCGCCGTTTATTTTGCAATCTTTATTTTCCAATCTATACAACAAAAGTACCAAAAATATTTATCTTATTATCTTTATCAGGTCTCACTTTTGCAAGTGGTCGTGGAGGGATTGAAAACCCCTTTATCGCGTTGGTTGCAAGGTTCTTGATTGTTTGTGCAGGTACTAGGGACTTGCGTGTAGTCTCCTACTGGATTGGTACCTTGGTTCTCAAAAACTGAGGGAAATACTTACGCTACTTTGCTGCATCACCCTTTCCTCTTCAAGGGAAAACCAATGCATGCTCAAGAGGAAGCAGCGGGCTGCTCTGGATGCTCAGGCACAACAGATCCAGGCTGATTCCTTCCGGCTTATGTTGGATCAGAACGCGTCAAACAAAGTCATGAGGAGGAGACATCGGAGTCATCTGCCCCCGGTTTATGAGGCGAGGAACCTCTTCAGCACACCCGGTGCAGGGACCAGCGACCCGCCAGAGGTAAACCGGGTGGTAGCCACGCCTAGGACTGGAGCACCGGCTCAGCCACGCACAATAGATCCGCCTCGTCCGGATAATACCCCACCACATTATGTGCCGATGCCAGCAGGTCATTATTCTAACCATTTGGATAACATGATCGCTGCAGCGACACGATTGGCGGCTCTCCCGTTTGAAGGCGAATCTCCGACTGTGATTGAAACATGGAGAGCTAGAGAGCTTCTTTAGACAACGCTGGTACAACAGGAGGCTTATTCTTACAGTCGTGAGAGGATTCACTCAACCCCTCGCCCGAGCTGGAGTTATAGCAGGCACATTGACTCACCGGCGGTTTCAAGCAGTAACAGACGCTGTAATCAGCCTGGTGGACATGACCTGGCACACGGTGGTGCTAATGCTCAGGATTTGGTGGATCAGGGCAGAGCACGTTGGGAAGCTGATCTGGTGGCTTAGCAAGGGGCTCATCAACGTTCTCCGGTTTATCCAACAACTTCGGTGGAGATAGGGGTGACCTCCAGAGCCTTGGAAGTGCCATGTTTGGTGCCAACTTTGCGTAACGTACGTTTGCCTAAGGATTTGAAGGGTCCTCATAAGGTGCCTAACTACACAGCTGACTTACCCCCTAAAGCGTGGGTTGAGAGTTATGAGATGGCAATGGAGCTATTGGATGTTGATGATGCTGCATGTGCTAAGTATTTCACGATGATGTTGGAAGGGACGGCCCATACTTGGTTGAAAGGGCTGCCAGCAAACTCCATTGGGTCATGGGCCGAGTTAAAGGCCCGGTTTATCCAGAATTTCAAAGATACGTGCAAGCAACCTATGTCGACTGTGTCCAAGAAGAGGTGATACGTCTCCATCGTATTTACTTTTCCAAACACTTATGCCCTTGTTTTGGACTCTAACTTGCATGATTTGAATGGAACTAACTCGGACTGACGTTGTTTTCGGCAGAATTACCATGGTGTTATTTTTGTGTAGAAATAAAAGTTCTCGGAATGACCTGAAACTTCACGGAGAATATTTTTGGAATTTATAAAAAATACTGGCGAAAGAATCAAGAACAGGGGGCCACACCCTGTCCACAAGCGTGGGGGCGCGCCCCCTGCCTCGTGGGCCCCCTGGTGCTCCACCGACCTCAACTCCAACTCTATGTATTCACGTTCGGCGAGAAAAAAATCAGAGAGAAGGATTCATCGTGTTTTACAATATGGAGCCACCGCCAAGCCCTAATCTCTCTCGGGAGGGCTGATCTGGAGTCCTCTCGGGGCTCCGGAGAGGGGAATCCGTCGCCGTCGTCATCATCAACCATCCTCCATCACCAATTTCATGATGCTCACCGCCGTGCGTGAGTAATTCCATCGTAGGCTTGCTGGACAGTGATGGGTTGGATGCGATTTATCATGTAATCGAGTTAGTTTTGTTAGGGTTTGATCCCTAGTATCCATTATGTTCTGAGATTGATATTGCTATGACCTGAAAGTGCGTTATATCAACAATAGGGGGGTGAATAGGCTATTTTAATGAATTCTTCATCGAGGAATTTGTAGGTGAGGAAATTCCTTACGAAGAACTACTTGCAATGAATAAGTACTCAAAAGTAAACATAGAGAACACAAGCATGGTCATCATGATGAAATGAAGACAAGCACGAGAATACAAAAAGCGTAAACACAGGATAACACAGGATGAAGACAAGCAGATGAAGAAATTGAGCGAGGAAATTGAGAAAGTCTTTAGTCAAAGTCTTCAAACACAGAGATATGAACAAGTGCACAACATGCTTATGAGGAAATGAAAGAGTTGAGGAAATAGAACCAAAGAAGCTTGGTGAAGACAATGATTTGGTAGACCAGTTCAATCATTGTCTCGATTGTACATCCGGTTGGAGCGGCTAGGTATTTAAACACGAGGACACAGATCCGGACACCCGATCCTGAACACACGATCCGAGATACTTAGTCCTCACCGTATTCTCCTTGAACTAAGGTCACACAGACCTCGCCCAATCACTCATGGTAAGTCTTCAGGTGACTTCCGAACCTTCACAAACTTGGTCACTAGGCGTTCCACAATTCCTCTTGGATGCTCTAGACCATGACGCCTAACCGTCTGGAAGAAGCACAGTCTTCAAAGGTAACAAGCATCGGATCCACACAGGATCAATCTCTTTAGTGATGCTCAATCACTTTGGGTTTGTAGGTGTTTGGGTTTGGGTTTTTCGCTCAAAGTCCTCGGAGGATGGGATGCTCTCAAATGACAAGTGTTAGTTTCTCTCGGAGCAGCCAACCAGCTAGTGGTTGTAGGGGGCGACTATTTATAGCCTAGGGAGCATCCCGACATGATAAGACATAAATGCCCTTCAATGATATGACCGTTAGGTGGGTAGATATTTTGGGACAGCTGGCGCGTAGCACAGGAACGATCGGAAATTTGAGTATCAAATTCCTCAGGGCTATCATGTTCCTCACTGTGTAGGCAATCCGCATTGGAGAATTCCTAACTCCTCAGTCAGAACAAATTCCTCAGCGACCAGAAGAACTTTGTCTCAAATCCTTTGAAGAAATTGGTGAACTGTATGAGATTTCCAATGGCTTCACTCGAAGGGATTGGTAGGTGTAGGATTTTGAGTTGAGCATCACTTGGAAATTTTTCCTTAGTATTTCCTCGACCCACTTTAACAGTATGGTGTTTCCTATGATTCAAGAAAGAGAAAATGAAACTACGAAAACAAAAGTCTTCACGCTTCATGTTCCTCAAATGAATACCAAGTCTTCAAGGTCACACCAATTTCTTCACTTTCAAAGTCTTCAGAAATCCAAAGTCTTCAGACGAAGAACTTCATTTTTAGGGGTCGACTTTCTCTGTAAATATCAAACTCCTCATAGACTTATAAACCTGTGTACACTCATAAACACATTAGTCCCTTAACCTATAAGTCTTCAATACACCAAAATCACTAAGGGGCACTAGATGCACTTACATGACCTTGCTATGCTTAATGCTTGTCACTAGGGCCCGAGTGCCTTGATTTCAGATCTGAACCTATTATGTTTCCATGAATATATGTGAGTTCTCGATCCTATCTTGCAAGTCAATAGTCACCTACTATGTGTTATGATCCAGTAACGAAGTGACAATAATCGGAACCTCTCCCGGTGATGACCGTAGTTTGAGGAGTTCGTGTATTCACTAAGTGTTAATGCTTTGGTCCTGTACTCTATTAAAAGGAGGCCTTAATATCCCTTAGTTTCCAATAGGACCCCGCTGCCACGGGAGGGTAGGACAAAAGATGTCATGCAAGTTCTTTTCCATAAGCACGTATGACTATATTCGGAATACATGCCTACGTTACATTGATGAACTGGAGCTAGTTCTGTGTCACCCTATGTTATAACTGTTGCATGAGGGATCGCATCCGACATAATTATCCATCACTGATCCAATGCCTGCGAGCTTTTCACATATTGATCTTTGCTTAGTTACTTTACCGTTGCCACTGTTACAATTACTACGAAACTGCTATTATTACTTTTGCCACCGTTACCGTTACTTCCATACTGCTTTGCTACTAAATACTTTGCTGCAGATATTAAGTTTTCCAGGTGTGGTTGAATTGACAACTCAACTGCTAATACTTGAGAATATTCTTTGGCTCCCCTTGTGTCGAATCAATAAATTTGGGTTGAATACTCTACCCTCGAAAACTGTTGGGATCCCTATACTTGTGGGTTATCAAGACTATTTTCCGGCGGCCGTTCGGGAGCATAGCTCTATTCTTTGTGTCACTTGGGATTTATATCTGCTGATCACTATGAGGAACTTGAAAGACGAGAAAACCAAAATTTATCCCTCAACTACGAGGGAGGTAAGGAAGCGCCATCTAGCTCTGCACTTGATTCTCCTACATTTTGAGTAAACTTGCGACACCTAAACACGCTTACGCTATTAATTACGATATGTCGCATGTTATTGATGATGCCACTACGCTATGCATGATACTTATGATGAAACTACTTCTATGCTTGATACTACTATGCCACTAGGTGAATTTCTTGATGAACAACTTGCTAGGGCTAGAGAGAATGAAATTATTGAAACTGATAAGATTGATGAAAGTGATGATGAAGATTCTCCCCCTAGATATGAATTACTGTTGTGCTCGAGGGTTATGTTATGGATGAAGAAACTGCTAGAGATTCTCTTGCTTGCAATGATAGATATGATCTTAAGAAATTATTAGCTAATTTGAAAGAAAAATCTTTGAATGCTAGAATGAAATATGACCACCTTTTGCTACTTCACCTATCTGTATTTCCGATAAGGATTATGATTTCTCTGTTGACCTGAGATAATTACTTTGGTTGAATCTGATCCTTTTTATGGCTATGAATCAAACTGTTGTGGCACATCTTACTAAATTAAATGATATAGCCACCCTATTCACTAATGATGAGAAAACTCGTTACTACTATATCCTTAAATTATTTCCATTCTCATTAAAGGGTGATGCTAAAACATGGTTTAATTCTCTTGATCCTGGTTGGGTGCGTAGTCCCCAGGATATGATTTATTACTTCTCTGTTAAATATTTCCCTGCTCATAAGAAACAAGCTGCTTTAAGGGAAATATATAATTTTGTGCAAATTGAAGAAGAGAGTCTCCCACAAGCTAGGGGGAGGATTCTCCAATTACTTAATGCTTTGCATGATCATCCTCTCGAGAAAAATGAAATACTTGATATCTTTTATAATGGACTAACCGATGCTTCCTGAGACCACCTGGATAGTTGTGTTGGTTGTGTTTTCAGGGAAAGAACAGTTGATTAAGCTGAATTGCTATTGAATAATATGTTGACTAATGAAAATAATTGGACACTTCCTGAACTGACTCCTAAGCCGACTCTAAATAAAAGGGGTATTCTATTTCTCAGTCCTGAAGATATGCAAGAGGCAAAGAAATCTATGAAAGAAAAGGGTATTAAAGCTGGAGATGTTAAGAATTTACCACCTATTGAAGAAATACATGGTCTTGATAACCCGACACAGGTAGTAAAGGTAAATTCTCTCTATAGATTTTATGAAGGTGATATTCCTCGTTATAAGTCTGCTAGCCAATGCTTAGATGAGTTTGATAATTTTATTGCTAAACAAGAAAACTTCAATGCTTATGTTGGTAGACAATTGAAACGTAATGCTTATATGATTGAACACTTGAGTGATTATATGTCTAGAGTTAAAGGTGAACTTAAACTCATTAGTAAACATTCTTCTATGGTTACCACTCAAGTAGAACAAGTGCTTAAAGATCAGAATGATTTCCTCAATGAATTAAATAATAAGAAAAATGATAATGCTGTTAGAGTTATGACTAGAGGGGGTAAAATGACTCAGGAACCTTTGTATCCTAAGGGCCACCCTAAGAGAATTGAGCAGGATTCTCAGAGAACTAATGTTGATGCACCTAGTCCTTCTAAAAAGAAGAAAAAGAAAAATTATAGGACTTTGCATGCTTCTAGTGAACCTGTTGTTGACACACCTGAGAATCCCAATGATAATTCTATCTCTGATGTGGAAACACAATCTGGTAATGAACATGAACCTAGTGATAATGTTAATGATGATGTTCATGTTGATGCTCAACCTAGCAATAACAATGATGTAGAAATTGAACCTGCTGTTGATCTTGATAACCCACAATCAAAGAATCAACGTTATGATAAGAGATACTTCATTGCTAGGAAGCATGGTAAAGAAAGAGAACCATGGGTTTAGAAACCCATGTCATTTCCTCCTAAACCATCCAAGAAAAAGGATGATGAGGATTTTGAGTGCTTTGCTGAAATGATTAGACCTATCTTTTTGCGTATGCGTTTGACTGATATGCTTAAAATGAACCCTTATGCTAAGTACATGAAAGATATTGTTACTAATAAAAGAAAGATACCGGAAGCTGAAATTTCCACCATGCTTGCTAATTATACTTTTAAAGGTGGAATACCTAAGAAACTTGGAGATCCAGGAGTACCAACTATACCATGATCCATTAAAAGAAACTATGTTAAAACTGCTTTATGTGATCTTGGAGCCGGTGTTAGTGTTATGCCTCTCTCTTTATATCATAGATTTGATTTGAATAAGTTGACACCTACTGAAATATCTTTGCAAATGGCTGATAAATCAACCGCTATACCTGTCGGTATTTGTGAGGATGTGCCTGTTGTGGTTGCAAACGTTACTATCTTAACAGACTTTGTTATTCTTGATATTCCCGAGGACAATAGCATGTCGATTATCCTTGGTAGACCCTTTTTGAATACTACAGGGACTGTTATTGATTGCAACAAAGGCAATGCCACTTTTCATGTTAATGGTAATGAGCACATGGTACACTTTCCGAGGAAACAACCTCAAGTCCACAGTATCAATTCTATTCGAAAAATTCCAGCGATTACTATTGGAGGTTCTGAATTTCCTCTTCCTACTGTCAAGAAGAAATATGATATTCTTATTGTTGGGGACGGGCATATGCCCGTTGAGGTAACCTAGTGCTATTAAAAATTCTCCGGTTTCATGCGATTCCGAGTGAGTTTGTTAACAAGACTTGATCAACCTTGTTAGTGGATTCCTTTTGATGATCATGAGATGGATGAAGTTAGAAAGCACAACTCTCTGTACCCTCTTTTTATTTTCTGTTATTTAGATTAAATAAAGCAAAAACAGCATTTTCTGTATGTTTTCTGAATTATCCTTGCAATAAAAATACCCCAAAAATAAAAGTTCTCCAAATGCCCCGAAATTGAAATATGATTTTTTGTAGAATATTTAAGAATATCTGGCACTGAGAACACAGCAGAGGGAGCCACCACCTGGCCACGAAGGTCCAGGGTGTACCCACCCCCCTGGGGCGCGCCCCCTGCCTCATGGGCCCCATGTGGCCTACCTCCACTTATTCCAGCACCCACACACTTCGTCTTCCTCCAGAAAAAATCACCACACAACTCAAACTCGTATTCTAGCTCGTTTTGCTATGATTTTCGATCTCCTTGCTCAAAGCTCCACTCACAAAACTGCTTTGGGGGATTGTTCTTCGGTGTGTGACTCCTCCAATGGTCCAATTAGTTTTTGTTCTAGTGCTTTATTTATTTCAAATTTTTGCTGCTTAGGTGAACCTGTTCTTGAGCTTGCATGTCAAATTTATATGGTTCCAAGTAGTTCTAATGCATGATATAGTCTCTAGGAACTTGTCGGAGTAGTTGCTATCAATATTGTTGAGTTTGGTCACTTTTATTTTGAGTCACTAAAAACTTCAGAAATTTTCAGAAAAAGGAAATGATGAAGAGATTGTTGAGAGGCTCTTCGAGCCGAAGCTCGAAGGATAAGAATAGTGAGGAGGATAAGACGCCCAAATATAATCTTCCTCGCACGGCGAAAGTTCGTCTGTGTGAATGGCCTTGTGATGATTTCTTGAGAGCAGCCGGGATTCATGATGATTTTTATTATTTGGCTAAGAATGCCGGCCTCACCGACTTCCTCCGCGACCAGCTCGAACAGCTCGTACCTCATCCTACTGGACGCCATTTATGTGTACTGGAGCCTGACACCAGTTCCAGAGCCTGAACCGAGGCCACCCCTGGACCCTTATCGACAATCTGTCTATCAGTGGGATCTGGAGGAGCTCGCTAACCAGTGGCACCCCGAGGATCCTCCTCAGTACACTGGAGAGGACCACTTTGATCCATGGGCATAGACCAACTTAGGCCAAAAGGCTAAGCTTGGGGGAGTACATATTTCTCACCGACATTACATTCATGTTCACACACTCATTCTAGTTGTCGGCGCTCATACTTTTTCACTGTACTATCCATGCTAGTTTATTTTCCTTTTTCTCGCTTTCTTCTTGTGTGTTTGAAAAACCTTAAGAAAAACAAAAAAATAGTTGTAGCTTTTAGTTAGTTTACTTTCCATGCCTGTAGTAGTAATAATTAAAAGAAAAACAAAAAAGATCCTCCTCCTTCTGTTGTTTGTTGGGAGCTTTCCCGTGTAAATAGTTTTATTTCTTTTCTTTTCTTTGGGGGTGGAGATGAGAAGACCATAATTAAAATGTTGAAGTGGCTCTTATATGCATTATTGTTGATTTAACCAAGATCCCATATTACCTTGTATTCTCCTGTGTATTAAAATGCCTGCAGATTCCAGCTTAGTCCAATTGCACGTGCACTATTATTATTGTCCACACCATTCGGTCGTGCAAGTGAAAGGCAATAATGACGATATATGATGGACTGATTGAGATGAGAAAATCTGGTATGAACTCGACCTATCTTGTTTTTGTAAATATGATTAGTTCATCATTCTTGATTAAGCCTATTATGAATGAAACATGTTTGCAATGACAATTAGAGATTATAGTTGCTCATGCCATGCTTAATTAGCTAAGAGTTTATAATGGTTTACTTTGCGTGCCAACATGCTATTAAAATGGTTGTGATGTGGTATGATAGGGTGGTATCCTCCTTTGAATGATTCGAGTGGCTCGACTTGGCACATGTTCATGCATGTAGTTGAAACAAAATCAGCATAGCCTCCACGATATTTATGTTCATGGTGGATTATATCCTACTCATGCTTGCACTCAATGTTTATTCATTTTAATGCATGTTCATGACTGTTGTCGCTCTTTAGTTGGTCGCTTCCCAGTCTCTTTCTAGCCTTTACTTGTACTAAGCAGGAATACTGCCTATGCATCCACTTCCATAAACCCCAAAGTTATTCCATATGAGTCCATCATACCTTCCTATATGCGGTATCTACCTACCGTTCCAAGTAAATTCGTATGTGCCAAACTCTAAACCTTCAAATGAAATTCTGTTTTGTATGCTCGAATAGCTCATGTATCAACTAGGGTTGTCTGTATCTTCCATGCTAGGCGGGTTATTCTCAAGAGGAGTGGCCTCCGCTCCTCACTCACGAGAAAATGATGGGTCACTGGGATGCCGAGTCTCATGCTCAAACCAAATCGAAATAATTGCAAACAAAACTCCCCCAGGACTGTTGTTAGTTGGAGGCACCCGTTGTTTCAGGCAAGCCATGGATTGATGCTTGTTGGTGGTGGGGAGTATAAACTTTACCATTCAGCTTGGGAACTGCCTATAATGTGTGTAGCATGGAAGATATCGAGATCTCTCGGTTGTTATGTTGACAATGAAAGTATGCCACTCAAAATATTATTTATCTCTATTTCAAAAATCGAGCTCTGGCACCTCTACAAATCCCTGCTTCCCTCTGCGAAGGGCCTATCTATTTACTTTTATGTAGAGTCATCCTCTTCTTATTAAAAAGCACCAGTTGGAGAGCACTGCTGTCATTTGCATGCATTACTATTAGTTTATATTGAGTATGACTGGATCTCTTTTACCATGAATTACAATGTTTAGTCAGTCCTTGATCTTTAGAGGTGCTCTGCATTTATGTTTTGTGGTCTCAGAAAGGGCTAGCGAGATACCATCTTGTTATATCATATTATGATTGTTTTGAGAAAGTGTTGTCATCCGAGATTTATTATTATTGCTCGCTAGTTGATTATGCCATTGATATGAGTAAATATGAGACCTAAGTGTTATTGTGAATATGGTTAGATCATAATCTTTGCTGAAAACTTGAATGCTGGCTTTACATATTTACAACAACAAGAGCAAACAGAGTTTGCAAAAGTTTTTGTTTATCACTTTCAGTTTATCAACTGAATTGCTTGAGGACAAGCAAAGGTTTAAGCTTGGGGGAGTTGATACATCTCCATCGTATCTACTTTTCCAAACACTTTTGCCCTTGTTTTGGACTCTAAGTTGCATGATTTGAATGGAACTAACCCGGACTGGCGCTGTTTTCAGCAGAATTGCCATGGTGTTATTTTTGTGCAGAAATAAAAGTTCTCGGAATGACCTGAAACTTCACGGAGAATATTTTTGGAATTTATAAAAAATACTGGTGAAAGAATCAAGACCAAGGGGCCCACACCCTGTCCACGAGGGTGGGGGGCGCGCCTACCCCCTGGGCCCCCCTGCCTCGTGGGCCCCCTGGTGCTCCACCGACCCTAACTCCAACTCTATATATTCACGTTCGGGGAGAAAAAATCAGAGAGAAGGATTCATCGCGTTTTACGATACGGAGCTGCCGCCAAGCCCTAATCTCTCACGGGAGGGCTGATCTGGAGTCCGTTCGGGACTTCGGAGAGGGGAATCTGTCGCTGTCGTCATCATCAACCATCCTCCATCACCAATTTCATGATGCTCACCGTCGTGCGTGAGTAATTCCATCGTAGGCTTGCTGGACTGTGATGGGTTGGATGAGATTTATCATGTAATCGAGTTAGTTTTGTTAGGGTTTGATCCCTAGTATCCATTATGTTCTGAGATTGATGTTGCTATGACTTGCTATGCTTAATGCTTGTCACTAGGGCCCGAGTGCCATGATTTCAGATCTGAACGTATTATGTTTCCATGAATATATGTGAGTTCTTGATCCTATCTTGCAAGTCAATAGTCACCTACTAAGTCTTATGATCCGCTAACCTCAAAGTGACAATAATCGGAACCACTCCCGGTGATGACCGTAGTTTGAGGAGTTTGTGTGTTCACTAAGTGTTAATGCTTTGGTCTGGTACTCTATTAAAAGGAGGCCTTAATATCTCTTAGTTTCCAATAGGACCCCGCTGCCACGGGAGGGTAGGACAAAAGATGTCATGCAAGTTCTTTTCCATAAGCACGTATGACTATATTCGGAATACATGCCTACGTTATGAACTGGAGCTAGTTCTGTGTCACCCTATGTTATAACTATTGCATGAGGAATCGCATCCGACATAATTATCCATCACTGATCCAATGCCTACGAGCTTTTCACATATTGATCTTAGCTTAGTTACTTTACCGTTGCCCTTTGTTACAATTACTACAAAACTGCTCATTACTTTTGCCACCGTTGCTATCACTTCCATACTACTTTGCTACTAAATACTTTGCTATAGATATTAAGTTTTCCAGGTGTGGTTGAATTGACAACAACTGCTAATACTTGATAATATTCTTTGGCTCCCCTTGTGTCGAATCAATAAATTTCGGTTGAATACTCTACCCTCGAAAACTGTTGCGATCCCCTATATTTGTGGGCCATCAAGAGGGCAAGTCAACAACCCATTGGGTGCGCCGGGTCTCAACTCTCCTGCACTCATCAGATCGTATCAATGTGGGCTCAGCAGTCTTAATGTTAGAGAAGAATTGTCGTTGTGCGCCCCTTAAGCAGAAGTTAGGGCGGCTCAAGCGCCACTACAGTGAAATGGGTGAGATGATGGTGGCTCTAGTTAAATATGCCGATTCTGATAGTACCAACAGGACCCCGAGTCTGATGATGAAAAGTTGGGAAAGGGAAAGAAGAGTAGCAACACCAAGGGGCAACATCATAAACCGGCGAATCAGGGGGGCAATGGTAAGCGCAAGGCTGATAACAATTTGGATTTTGTGGCTAATACCAACACGCAGAATAATGGTCAGCGTCGTAAGGGAAGGCCTCCTCCACGGGTTGAGGGGTCAGGTTTTGATCTCGAGCGGCTGTTAAATCAGCCCTGCCCGAGGCATGGTACACGGGAAAGGTCATCCACTCACCTTTGGAAAGACTGCTTTATTATGAAGGAGTACAAAAATTCCAATATTTTTCAAGACAATCATGGGCCGGGTTACGGTGGTGGCGGTTCTAATTCCGGTTTTCAAGGCCAAGGGAATCAGGGTGGTTACAACCAACAGAACAATCAGGGGAGTCAGCAGCAGCAATCTGGTTATCAGAGTAACCCGAAGTAGTTGAATAGTGGGCAGTACCACATTTTCACCACAAGTTTATGCAAGCGGGATCAGAAGCTCCATAAAAGGGCAGTGAACGCCGTTGAGCCGGCGGTTCCCCGTTACTTGCGATGGTCTGAGCAGCCCATTGTGTGGAGTCGTGAGGATCACCCGCCCCGGGTTGATAATCCAGTTCACTTGGTGCTGGTGGTGGCACCTCAGGTTGGAGGATACAAATTTACCAAGGTGCTCATGGATGGAGGCAGCAGCATCAATATCCTTTATTATGAAACTTTCCGTCGTATGGGATTGACTGATAAAAATCTTAAGCCGTCGAACACTGTTTTCACGGTGTGGTGCCTGGTAAGTCGGCATACCCGGTTGGTAAAATAGCTCTGGAGGTTGCTTTTGGAGATGAGTATTATTCTAGATCTGAGACATTAACCTTTGAAGTGGTTAAGATCAAGAGCCCTTATCATGCTCTATTTGGGCAGCCGGCTTATGCTAAGTTCATGGCAAGGCCGTGTTATGTTTACCTGCAGCTGAAGATGCCGAGTCATAAGGGCACTATAACAGTGCATGGGAGTCGTAAGATAGCCTTGGAGTGTGAAGAAGGCGATGCTTCTTATGCTGAGTCTGTCTGCGCGACAGAGGAGTTGAAGTTTTACAAGGATAATGTTGACCCGACGGATATGACATCTTTGAAGAAGCCAACCACAGAGCATGACCCTTTGTTGAAATTTAAGTCGGCGGACGACACCAAGCTAGTTGACTTTGTTCCTGGCGACTCATCCAAGCAGTTCAACATCAGTGCTAATCTGGATCCGAAATAGGAAAGCACGCTCATCGAGTTCATCCGTGAGAACCGGGACATCTTTGCATGGAAACCTTATGATATGCCAGGTGTACCGAGGGAACTCGCTGAGCAAACTATTAATATTGATTCGAAGTTTAAGCCGGTCAAGCAATTCCTTCGTCGTTTCAATGAAGAGAGGCGTAAGGCCATTGGTGAATAAGTGGCCCGGCTCTTGGCAGCTGGTTTCATTGTTGAAGTTTTTCATCCAGAGTGGTTGGCTAACCCGATGCTGGTGCTTAAGAAAAATGGCACTTGGCATATGTGTGTGGACTACACGGACTTAAACAAGGCTTGTCCGGCTGATCCTTTTGCTCTCCCTCGTATTGATCAAATTATTGATGCTACAGCGAGTTGTGAGCATTTGAGCTTCTTGGATGCTTATTCTGGTTATCATCAGATCAAGATGGCAGTTAAGGACCAGGAGAAGACGGCTTTCATCACTCCTTTTGGAGCTTTCTGTTATGTGTCTATGCCTTTTGGGCTCAAGAGTGCCCAGGCGACTTACCAGCGTTGTGTGTAGAATTGTCTTCATGATCAGATTGGGCGCAATGTTCACGCTTATGTGGATGATATCATGGCGAAGTCCAGAAGGAAGGAAACATTGATAGATGATTTAAAAGAGACATTTGACAATCTCCGGGTCTACAAGATGATGCTTAACCCGCCAAAATGTGTCTTTGGTGTGCCAGTTGGTAAGCTTTTGGGTTTTCCGGTTTCAGAACGGGGTATTGAGGCTAACCCAGAGAAGATAAAAGCTATCACCTCTTTGGCTAAGCCGGCGTGTATCAATGATGTTCAGCGTTTGGCGGGTCGTATCGCGGCCTTAAGCCGGCTGGGTGAGAAGGCTATCCCTTTGTACCAGATGATGAAGAAGACATATCACTTTGTCTGGAGTGATGCTGCTGATCGGGCTTTTGAGGCCCTGAAGAAACAATTGGCTGAGCCGCCAATTCTTGCTGCTCCCATTGACAAGGAGCCTTTGCTGTTATATGTGGCTGCCAATAGCCGAGCTGTTAGTGTAGCAATTGTAGTGGAAAGGAAGGAAGCAGGCAAAGAGTATCCGGTTCAACGGCCGGCTTACTACATTAGTGAGGTGCTTATTGAGTCCAAACAGAGGTATCCACATTGGCAGAAGCTTGTATATGGGGTCTTTATGGCTAGCCAGAAGCTTAAACAGTATTTTCTAGGTCATCCTATCACTGTGGTTAGTTCTGCCCCTTTAGGGGATATCATTCAAAACAGAGAAGCCACAGGTCGGGTAGCCAAATGGGCCATTGAGCTTGGGCCTCATGGTTTAAAGTATGTGCCTCGTACAGCCATCAAATCTCAAGCACTTGTGGATTTTATCAATGATTGGACAGAGTTGCAGACGCCTGAAGAGAAGCCGGATAACACATATTGGACTATTCATTTTGATGGTTCTAGGCAATTGGAGGGCTCAGGGGCTGGAGATGTCTTGACTTCCCCACGAGGTGATAAATTTTCTTATGTTCTCCGGTTGATGTTCCCTTGTACTAACAATGCAGCTGAGTATGAGGCCTTGCTCCATGGTCTTCGGATGGCTCAGGAGATGAAGTTAAGCCAGGTGAGATGTTTTGGCGACTCAGATCTAGTAGCTCAACAAGTTTCTGGCACTTGGGATTCTAAGGATCCACTTATGGCGGCTTATCATCGAGAGGTTGATGCTATTGCGGGTCACTTCAAGGGTTATCAAGTTGAACATGTTGATCACAGGAAAAATGAGGCGCTGATGCTTTGAGCCGGTTAGGGTCTCAGCGTAAGCTGGTGCCACCTAACACTTTCCTGGATATTCTACATAACCCTTCTGTCAAATTGCCTACAGAGGAGGATCTTGCTGTTCCTGACCCGGAAGCACAACTGGTGGTGGCCCTTCATGCTATTCCTGATTGGACAATTCCATATTTGGCTTATATGACTCGGGGCGAGTTACCTGAGGATGAAACTTTGGCCGGGTAGATAACCCGACGGTCTAAGTCAATGACTGTCGGTGTCAAAACCGGCGAATCTTGGGTAGGGGGTCCCGATCTGTGCGTCTTAGGCTGATGGTAACAGGAGGCAAGGGACACAATGTTTACCCAGGTTCGGGCCCTCACGATGGAGGTAATACCCTACTTCCTGCTTGATTGATCTTGATGATATGAATATTACAAGACTTGATCTACCACGAGATCATAGAGGCTTAACCCTAGAAGCTAGCCTATGGTATGATTGTTGTATATCTCTATCGACTAGCCTCGCCTTGGTTTATATAATGTACCAGAGGCCTAGGATAACAAGAGTCCTAGCCGAATACGCCGGTGGGGAGGAGTCCTTGTCTTGATCGCCAAGTCTTGTGGAATCTTCCTTGTATGCGGCAGCTGTCCGGACTGGCCCATAAGTATACGACCATGGGGGTCCTCAGCCCAATCTAACAGATCGGGAGATGACGTGGTGAGTACCCCCTAGACCAGGACACCGTCAGTAGCCCCCTGAACCGGTCTTCAAGTTAGGAATGCTCCTCGATTCTTCCGAACTGTTCTTCATCTTCGGTCGTCGTCTTGAAAACTGGTTCAACAAATCTTCTCATCTTCGATCTTGAGGATCACCGAAGTGCATCCGAAGAGTTTTCACGTCGGGCATCCGAGGAGCCCCTTTAAATTTCTGGCCTTTATCAATGCCTTGTTATTTTTATGCCTCACCTCGGGTTTGAAGTTGTTCCTGGGAGGCAGTGTCCTCTTGCGCCCAAGCTCTAACATCGGACTGCATTCGAGGTATCTTTTGTAGCCGAGCACCAATGCCGGACTGTGTCCAAGCTCCAACACCGTACTATATCCGAGCTCCAACGCCGGATTGTGTCCAAGCTCCAACGCCGGACTGTATCCGAGCTCCAACGCTGGACTATATCCAAGATGTCTTGGTTCAAAAAAGTTGAAGGAGTTTAGCCGAGCTTAATGCCGGAAATGCCCTTTATGGAGCTAGCTACTGGCGCCCGAGCATTATGCCGGACTGCCTCCGAGGTGGTGCACCACCCCGATCGCGAGCTGATTTTTTTTGTGAATATTTTTAACTGGTGCAGTTTATCCTCTGCCGAGATATATAGCCAGTATCTCTCAAGGTGTGTATCAGTCTAAAACCAGAGATTCACCTGAAGGAAAGCATAAAACCGCTGTTCCCAGTAGCCCCTGAGACTCAGGTCGATGCGCAAAATTGGCCTGAGGATCAATTCCTAGCTCGGCAGCATACATAGGAATAAAAACTCAGTGTAATATATTAGAGATAATAGTGATCGGCGAACGGGCCCCTGAGAGAGGGTTGTGAGAAGTCGCTGCAATATACTAGCTTGACGCCGGATAGGTCCATATGGTACCTATTATTGTCCGAAGACATGTATGCGCATAGTTCGGTCAAGCCGAACACTGAGCACTTTGAATTCTCTGCATTGAATAAGCAATGCAGTAGCCCCCGAGACACTGGTCGGGTGGCAACACCAGATCAGGGGATCGATGTGCCCCTTTAATATTTATAAATAATTATCACGGAGCCCAGTAGCCCCTGAGCCTTAATGTGGGCACGGGTGGCCGAATTAAGGATCGATATCCTGAGTAAAATCACAGATTATGTGTAATGATTCTATGTGTCCAAGTACTTTACATCATTATTTTGACTCCATTGCGACTGTTTATCAGTTGAAAGTGGCCCATCGTCGGCTTCTACCCCTTGGTAGATACTACACAGTGTGTTTCCGCACTAACAAAACAACCCTTAGCCGACGTCTCAGTGCCCGAAGGCGGTTGTGTTAGCGGAAACGAGGCAATCAGATATGCGAGCTTTATAACTTTTCCTTAGTCATAGGAGATTTAAACTGGGGAAGCTAGCTATGAGCCCCCGGTTAGTGTTCGACGACATCCGAGGTCAAGCCGTAAACACATCGGCCAATGTTATGAACGACCCGTCATTCAACATAGTCAGTTGACCAGTTTACGCCTATTTTGACAGTCAGTTTTCGGCTTTCTCCACTGAGGTGCTTAACCATGCGAGTTGTAAGCACAATCGCAGTGGTTCTCCCTTTGCACACCTAGCCGAACAAAGCGGAACGTAGGAGGCAAGAACAGGAGCCGGGCAACCCAACTATTGACCGAAGACACAATTCGAAACTGATGCATATATGACGATATCCGAGAATGTTTTTGCCGAATCCCTAAAGGTGTCCGGCGTAACACTGCGAGACTAATTCTGGAAACGCACAAATAGTTTAAAAGTGCCATAGGCTTGTAAAACCAAAAAAGAAACTTCAGTAAAAACTGGACATCCGAACTAAATCGAGTGTTCGGTGCCAAATCGAAAATTGGACTTAGAAAAAGAAAATTGTGTTTCCTTCCGTGCTTTATAATGACACATCCTATCTCAAGACTTCAAACGGGCCAGCCTATGGCTTTAACCTCCTTATCCCGAAGGCGGAGTTCTTCTCCGAGGCTAGTTTAGCAAACTGCACTCGAGAGAAGCAAGGCTATCCGGCTATTGACCACACACTTGCATCGAGAAAGGAGTGATAGAAAGAAGACTTTGCAACGACCAAGAAGAAAACACTTAATATAAAAATGCTCAAATAAACTTAAGAGCCCCCAAGTGACTTGGGTAAAATAATGATTGTGTGTACCGAAGTACTTATATCATATCTATGTTCATCCAAACTTTAAACGCGTCTTAACCGACCGTCGGCTTCTCCCTCTTCGGTCAAAAGACCGAAAAGTGTTATGTACTCCACCTGTCGAGAATATCGACGGTGTTTCCGATAACCAGGCAATCAGGCCATAAGGTCATAATGCATAAAGCGCGCTCGGGAACTTATGCTATATTACTTAACGAAGTGTAAGAAGCATCTTCGAAGAAAATAGTACCCCCACCGATACCTTTCTTCGGTTGCTCATTGCTACTATGAGACTTATGCAATAGATTTTTTGTACTCATGAGTTCTGTTGTGTGCCGACCATAATTGAAAATAGTAAGAGCGCTAGCTTTTGGCTTCACCCAGTCTGAGGTACGGCTCGGTTGACCCAATTGTGACAATCGCAGAGGTGCTCCCTTTACTCCCTAGCCGAACAATCGGGAACGTTGGGGTAAACACAGGAGCAAGGCAACCCAGCTTGCAAATCACTTAGGTCAATATGGTGCATATTGTGGCATAATACACGAACAAGGAATGAATCCGTACAAGTATAATCATATGCAAGAGGAAAAGCTCCAGCAAGGGAGCCCCCAAGTAATCTGGGTATTTGAATTTGTCCGTCACAAACAAAGTTTGGACAAGGAATTTTTTTTTTACAAGCAACTGTTTTCCAAAAAAGTATAATGCTTGGTCGAACCGAACACAAGTTAAAAATTTAAAAACTTTGAGCATGAAGGCAACTTAGCTGGTTAATGTGTTCGGTATTGATGACGCGGTCCGATCTTGATGCAGACAAGGTTCCATCCCCCAAGCCGGTCCCGAGGTGGCGGAGCAAAGAGCTCGACACTCCGAAGTGGTGACATAGCGCGGTCAATGCAGGTCGGCAGAGTGATGTCGAAGTCCCCGGCATGGGGTAATGAAGTGTTGAAGAAGCCCCCCGTCCAGCCGAGGTGACGCCAAAGGATATAGTCCGGCTGGATCATTTTCCTGTACACAAAAAATAGTGCAAACCGGAGATAATAGTAATAATAATAATTAAAAAAAATTGTTGCATAATAAATAATTTATGCAAAGTGAGTAATAGAAGAGATATGGCCTGGCGCCGAAGTCAATGTCGATGCAGGGCATCGGCGTGATGCAGTAAATGCGTGAAAAGGCCTGAATTCACAGGTTGGTCCGAGTTTCGGATGCGGCGTTCGCCGGACTATGTACGGAAACTAGCCGAACCACCATGCGACTATCGTTAATGCAACCACCATTTGATAGACCTGTGTACATATGATGGGCAAACCAGAGTAATAATTCCTTGGGAAAAATGAACCCAAATAAGCAAAAAAAATACTAGGATTAATAGCACCTGGTTTATTGTTGTAGCAATCCAAAGAAAGGTGATTCCCAAAATTGGGACTCGATCCACACACCCATTGCCTGATGGGCGATAAAGCGACGGCGTGGCGATCTTTGGCAAAGGTTGGCTCGCCGAGGCAAAGCCCTCGGTCCAGCTAACGTGATGGAGCTGGTCGGCTAGTGACGCCGAAGTCTCCGGAGTATAGGTTGATGAAGAGATGGCGAAGCCCGCGGTCCAGCCGAGATGTCGAAGCCTCGATGTCAGCTGATGAGTCGAAGTAGGTCGGCGTGATGGACACCGGCTTGAAGAAGCAACAATGCGGCCCTGCCGATGCAGGCCGTGACGTGGTCAATGCCGGCTTGATGAAGCGACCGTGCGGCGATGCCGGTGTGCTCGCTCCGTGTAATCCGTGGGGCAGCGACGTTGGTGATGATTTATCCTTCACGATGCCGAACTCTTGTTCGTCTTGCCGAGATGATGGTCCGACGAAGTTGAGCTCGGCTCAACAAAGCGACGACGTGTCTACCGCAGGTCGGCAGCCTTGGATTAGTATTGCCGGACTGGTTTGACACCAGCATGATAGAGAAGATCATGTTCAAAAGATTTTAAAGTTAGTGGGATGTGCTCGGGAACAAAAAAAACACCCCATACAAAACTTCCTTCAGAAAGGATGTCCGAAATCCCGTTCATAAAAAAGATGAGTTCGGGTCGGATTCGTTCTCGCGCAGAAAACAGATCCGGAAAGTGATGCACTAATCGGAAGGTTCCCGGAGTTTGGACGGTCGGATCGAGCTGAAATTTTGAGAGGTGGTAGATATAGGAATTTCGTAGACGATCAACGGTTGGATCTTCCAAAGGACATCCGGGTTAGAAGCTGGACACCACGCCCTAAACTCGTCCAGATTCCCGTCCAGATTTGACAGGGCTCCGGTATATCACGGATTGGCAGAGATTCCTCCATCGGAACTCGAAGAAATTTTCCAGGGTTGTTGTAGACTCAATTCCGCACAATTCCACCAAAGCAATCGTTAAAACGACGCTTGAGGAGGCAGTGGCGGCGGATACAGGTTCGATGTCTAGAAAAACAGCGCGGTAGCCCGAGGGCAATGTTGACGTTCAGCCCCCGGGCTCCCTGGATGATTCCTCCATGATCTTGATAGAGATCGGAGTTGATGTTGATGAAGGCCCTCATCCGAACATGACGATCGGAGGTAGGGCATAGTCCTTGGTCCAGCCAAGGTGACCAGTCGGGCTGGTGACGAAGATGCTTAAGTCGCAGTTGATCTACAGGCGAGCCATTGACCTTTTGCCGAACACACAACAAAACTCTCAATGAAAGCACCAATATCAGTGTCAAAATCGGCAGATCTCGGGTAGGGGGTCCCGATCTGTGCGTCTTAGGATGATGGTAACAGGAGGCAAGGGACACAATGTTTACCCAGGTTCCGGCCCCCAAGATGGAGGTAATACCCTACTTCCTGCTTGATTGATCTTGATGATATGAATATTACAAGAGTTGATCTACCACGAGATCGTAGAGGCTAAACCCTAGAAGCTAGCCTATGGTATGATTGTTGTATATCTCTATCGACTAGCCTGGCCTTGGTTTATATAATGTACCAGAGGCCTAGGATAACAAGAGTCCTAGCCGAATACGCCGGTGGGGAGGAGTCCTTGTCTTGATCGCCAAGTCTTGTGGAATCTTCCTTGTATGCGGCAGCTGTTCGGACTGGCCCATGAGTATATGGCCATGGGGATCCTCGGCCCAATCTAACAGATCGGGAGATGACATGGTGAGTACCTCCTAGTCTAGGACACCGTCAATGACTACTGTCAATGGAGAGTTGCATCATCGCAGTGTCACAGGGGCGTTTCAACGTTGTGTTTCTCTTGAAGAAGGTTGTGAGATTCTACGAGAGATTCATAAAGGAGACTGCATCATGCCGACTGTAAATATCTTGTAGCCAAGGCTTTCTATCATGGGTTTTATTGGCTGACGGCTCATGCTGATGCTGAGGATCTAGTCAGTAAATGTGATGGTTGTCAGAAATTCTCACGACGAGCTCATGTGTCGGCTCAAGAATTGAGGATGATTCCAATTACTTGACCGTTTGCTGTCTGGGGGCTTGATATGATTGGGCCTTTCAAAAGGTCCAAGGATAAAAAGACACACCTCCTGGTGGCGGTTGACAAGTTTACAAAGTGGGTTGAGGCAGAGCCGGTCAGTAAATGTGACGCGGCGACGGCGGTTCAATTCATCAAAAAGGGGATTTTCCGTTTTGGTTTTCCCCACAGTATTATAACTGATAATGGCACTAATATATCCAAGGGTGCTATGAAAGAATTTTGTCAACGTGAGCATATTCGGCTTGATGTATCATCAGTGGCTCACCCCACTACTAGAAAAACCCCTACTAATGGCGCACCTAGTATGGCTATTAATGGCGCATCTGTGGTGCGCCATTAATAGCACGCCATTAGTAATTTTTACTAATGGCGCACCACCTGGTGCGCCATTAGTATCTGGTATACTAATGGCGCGCTGGTGTGCCATTAGTATAGGCCAGGGTGCGCCATTAGTATGCCTCCCAGGGGCCATGTATACCCAGGTGCTTTGGCATACTAATGGCGCACCACCTCTGGATGCGCCATTAGTAACTTTTTTTTTCATATTTTTTTTTTCAAATTTTTTTCAGAATTTTTTTTAAATTTGTTTAATTTTTTTCTTCAAATTTTTCTTAATCTCAGTTCACTATGGCTTAATCTCGGGTCAATATGCTTAATCTCAGGTCAAATCGCACTCCGTGGTCAAACTTCCCGAAAGGTCACCCATCCTCACACTACTCCAGCCCAAGCACGCTTAACTTCAGAGTTCTATCCAACCCCAACAACAGCTCACTTCACAGGCACTTGTTGATATATCTAGCATATCAATCCTGTTATACCTTATTGATGTCTAGGACTTTGTTCATGTTCATGACTATGATGAAATTTTGAAAAATATTTCAAACTTCTCGATCATATTACGTATCATTTTTTGAAAAAAAATCAAAAAAAAAATTCAAAACCAATTTTTTTTCTGTTACTAGTGGCGCACCACATCCAAAACTTTTCGAGTAGATGATTTTTCATATAAAAACTTTTTCATCCGAGTTAGTATGCAAAAGTTATGCCCATTTTTACAAATTCTCGAGAGATTTTGCAAATGAAGTCGAAATTCATATTTGCAAATTTTCCGAACAACTAGACCACATATCACATGGGAAACTTATTTTCTTTTATTTTTTTGACATTTTCATCATTTTCTTTTATTTTTTTTAAATTGAAAAGGCGATCCACAGGGGTGCATTCGGTGGAAGGTGGCCAAGTTACTAATGGCGCACCGTGGGTAGTGCGCCATTACTAGTTGAACTAGTAATGGCGCACCACCCCACTGCGCGCCATTAGTAGTGTTGATCCACGGGGGGTGCATTCGGTGGAAGGTGGCCAAGTTACTAATGGCGCATCGTGGGAGTGGTGCGCCATTAGTAGTTGAACTAGTAATGGCGCACCACTCCCGCAATGCCTATTAGTAGTTTTGAAAAAATATAAAAATGATATTTTTTGATTTTTTTGAAAAACTTTAGTAATGGCGCACCAGTGGAAAGTGCGCCATTACTAGTTAAAACTAGTAATGGCGCACCGAGACATGGTGCGCCATTAGTAACAAAATTTTTTTATTTATTTTTTACATTTTTTTTCTAAACTACTAATGGCGCACCACACACCAGGTGCGCCATTAGTAATATATTACTAATGGCGCACCGAGACATGGTGCGCCACTAGAATATAGTAATGGCGCACCACATCACAGGTGCGCCATTAGTAGTCATTCCATCTATAGCCCTTTTTGTAGTAGTGCCCCCAGTCTAATGGTCAAGCTGAGAGAGCCAATCAAGAGATCCTGAGAGGCATCAAGCCCCGGCTTATGGTTCCTTTGCAGAGGACGCCGGGTTGTTGGATGGAGGAGTTACCCTCAATGTTATGGAGTATTAATACTACACCCAAAAGATCTACAGGTTACACACCTTTCTTCATGGTTTACGGAGCAGAGGCGGTTCTCCCTAGTGACATCCGTCATGACTCGCCCCACGTGGTAGCTTATGGTGAAACTGACAATGAAACAGCACGTCAGGATGCACTTGACCTGTTAGATGAGGAGCGTGACCTTGCGGTAGCTCGTTCAGCGATTTACCAACAAGATCTGTGCCCTTATCACAGCCGCCGGGTTAAAACCAGAACCTTTCAAGAAGGTGACTTGGTGCTCCAGCTTATCCAGGATCAATCTGATATGCACAATTTATCCCCACCTTGGGAAGGGCCCTTTGTGGTCAGCAAAAATCTGAACAATGGGTCATATTACCTTGTCGATGTTCGAGACTGCAAGGACTCACGCACGTCGAAGGAGGAGACTCGCCGGCCATGGAACATTGCTCATCTTCGGCCTTACTATACCTGAGCCACCGGCTCTCCTGATGTACATATTTTGACAATGTATATATTATAATCAATATAATAAAGCCGACATCCCTGATAATTCAGGGCCTCTGTCGTTTCATTTCTCAGAAACTGAGTCTTTATTACTACTGTATATGATCACTTAAAGGCTTGATGTAGAGTTACAGGGACCAAAGAGAGTTTGTTGCACAGCACAACTCAAACATAGGTACCCGGTGAGCACATCTTAGAAATATATCACTTGGGGGCTTCCTTCTCATCAAGCATAGATATAACTACCCTTGTTGATCTGGCGTATACGACTGGAATATAATGTTATTTGGGGGCTATTTGTTCAACGGACAAGAGTTTTTATGACCCTTGTAACAGGCTTAAAAGCCAGGCTTGGAAGCCAGGTGTATTCACCCAAAACACTGGGTTATCCTGCCTTTTTAAGTCTACCATTCCACCCAGGTAATCCTGGAACGACACGCCGTACTTTTGACAAGTCAATCTTATACAGACCCTGAACTTGTCAAAGTTAAAACGACGATTGGTTGTGTGAGGTCTGGCTTATAAGGTTTGTATGAAGGTTTAACTCAGTGGCTGTGCGGCCCTTGAAAGCACTTGAGTTTTAGGCTTGGCCGCCTATGAAAGCCTTGATTTTTTGTTGTTTGATTTGAACATTTTTTATTCTTCTTCTGTGACATATTAACACATGGTTAAAAGCCAATGAGGGCTATGATGCGTTATGGTTTATACATAAAACTACCCGGTGTTTATTAAACCGGCCTGGCTTTGGACTATAAGTCGGGAGTAGATGATGATACTAAATACTTGGAAGCGTTGTGCTCCGAGTTTCGGGATATTACCCCTTGCTGCATATGGTGTTGTAAGCCGACAGTATATGACAATAAAATAGGCATTACATTCTCAATCTTTTGGGTTGTCACCCTTATTGCGCTGGTATGCTAAGCCGGCGGCGTATCACAGGTATGGTATTTTTATAATCATATCAGGTTAAAAATTCAACCAACCCTGGTTATGGATTGTCTTTAGTCACCAGTGGTTTTTATAAGGTATTATGACCCGTCCTGAGGTAAGCTGCCAGGATTCTTGTCATATGTCTCTGTGCAGGTACAATAAATAATCGGGACAATTGCATTTTTACCCCTAGTTGGTTCCTACCCACGGGTTTTGCCCTTACTTTTCGAGCTTGCTCAGTTTTGCCCTTACTTTTTCCATCGAAGTCGCTCGAATGCCCTTTGACTGTTTGACCAAAACTTTGAAAATTCATAACTAATTCATATGAACTCAGAAAAATGCAAATAAGATATCAAAATGTTCAGATAAACATTAAATTTATGTGCATATCATTTGCATTTGGGACAAAAACATCGTTTAAACTACCTGAGGTAATTAATGTTATTAACATTATTAAAAATAAAAAGGTATAAAAATATATATTTTCATGAATAAAAATTACATGCAAATGTTGGTGATGTTTTCTGAACATCCTAATATCTCATTTGCATTTTTCTGAGTTCGTATCAACTTGTTATGAAGTTTCCAAATAATGGTCAAAGTCATTACAACATTCATAACAAGATGACGCAAACTCAGAAAAATGCAAATAAGATATCAGGATGTTCAAAAAAATCACCTACATTTGCATGTAATTTTTATTCATGAAAAATACTGTTTATACATTTTTATTTTTAATAAGGTTAATAACATTAATTACCTCAGGTAGTTTTAAGGGTGCTTTTGTCCTGAATGCAAATGATATGCACATAAAGCTAATGTTTATCTGAACATTTTGATATCTTATTTGCATTTTTCTGAGTTCATATGAATTAGTTATGAATTTTCTAAGTTTTTGTCGAATGGTCAAAGGGCATTCGAGGGACCATGACGGAAAAAGTAAGGGCAAAACTGAGCAAGCTCGAAAAGTAAGGGCAAAACCCGTGGGTAGGAACCAACTAGGGGTAAAAATGCAATTATCCCTAAATAATCTGGTGCACACAGTTGATGAAATCATAAACATAAATGGTAACTTTTCAACTAGCGGAGCAGCAGTGTTGCGCAAAACAAAACATGCACGATGGCATGGCAGATCAAGAGTTTCACTAGCCTATTACAAAGGCATCTGATGCCCTATAAGAATAAAATTGTCTTAGCAGTTTCGCAAAAAGCACACGCTAAACCGACCTACGACTTATGAGTCTTGGCCTTGCTGGGTTGAAGGTTGTGGATCGTCCAGCACCGGTTCATCTTCCTCCTCGTCACCCATTGGTTGGAAGTTAGTGGTCGACTAGTCGATCCAAGTTAAAACTCTGAAGACAGCTTCATCACTTATAAGTGTCAATGGATCAACATCAGGGGCATAAGTGTGCTTACGGTTCGGAGGAGTCAGGTCCGGAGCATCATGAGTCGGCGCCTTGATCTTCTTATTGTTGGCATCGTAAACCGGCTGGTAATGCGTAAGATCCGTGTCTGCGGCCAGTTTACTAGCCAGAGGACACATTTCCCTCGTAATGACGGTTAAGTCATCAACGCTGAAGGGTGACCCATCTTCTTTTATGCTCGGGAAGCCGTTTGCCAAGTCTACCGGAGTTAGCGTGGTAAGTGCACCGGCCCTCGCAGCTGATTTCTTCAACTCTTCGATCCGTGCAGGCATCATAGATAGTTTCCCCAATGTATCCTTGATAAGGGTTGGAGCCGGTTTGTTGTGAGCAGCTGTGCAGATGACCCGTTGTGCGCCAGTATATAACTGTTCTATTAGTGTATAAGCGGCTTTCAACTTTTTCTGCATATCTGAGCCAAGATGGGTAACCCGGGATCCTGTTTCATAAAGGACGTTTTTAAGCCGGAGCACATTGGTTAACATATGTTAAAAAGATTAAGAGGAAGCTATTTACCGAATACGGCAATAGTCATGGCATTTATTTGTTGTTTTAAGCCAGCAAGCTCTGCAGTTACCGGCTTAAGGGCCACTTCAGCATCCTCCGCCCGCTTTAGCAGGGCTGACTTTTCTGTATCCCAACCCGCTTGGTCAGCTTTGAAGCTTTCCTTTAGTTTCTCCATCGCTGCTAAGGCACTAGTCATTCTTGGCCTTGGAGGTTTCTGCCTGTTGAGACTTGATGTTTTCTTGAAGGTCGGCGACTTGGGATTCTTTACTGCTAAGCTTAGTCTATAAGAGGTAAACTGCCAATGAGATGACAATGAATTTATTTGAAGTCCCAAGCATAATACAAGTATTATACTTGGCACTTGGGGGCTAATGTGTATTTGCTTCCTGAAATACTGTGAAGTCCCAAGCACAATACAAGTATTATACTTGGCACTTGGTGGCTAATGCATATTATCTTTTATCAAAGATGAATTTATCTTGATGACCCGGACAAATGGTGGTGATCCGGCTTACGAAGACTACGAATGGAATTATGAATTTCTTACAGGATGATTAGTCTCGACTTAACAAATATGTTAAGCCGACCCTTGGGGGCTACGGATGCAATATTGATTTTTGCCATATTAAAGTCTCGACTTAGCATATTTGTTAAGCCGACCCTTGGGGGCTACAAGTGCAAAGTTGAAGTGCTGGTATCATAAAGTCCCAGTTCATATTGAAAGTATAAACCAACCCTTGGGGACTACTGGAGTTGATCTATGCGGCTATTGAAAGTTTAAAGTACATTCTATTCTATCATGTCCAATAAACGTGGCGCCTAAAGGAAGTATATTCATATAAAGAGTGGCAGTGTTTACCTCATAGCGCTCCTTCATCAGGTTTACTAAGTCGGCTTCAAAGTCACGGATGTTGTACAGATGATTCAGATAACCAGAGTGGAGGTCTTGGGCACCGAAATGAGTATAGCTCTCCAAGTCTACCTTCCACTCGCCTTTATCTTCAGTAGAAATTTCTTCTTTTGCGCTGTGCTTGGATAAGACGGAGGGTTGACCCGGAGCTGTGAATCCAAATCCAGTGACAAGAACATCATCAGTCTTCTCCTCAGCAGGTTTAATTGGGCTTGGCGGCTTGGAGAGAGCCGGCTCAACATCTATATCATCTGTAGAAACGTCATGATCTTGTGGAGGAGGATCATTAAGGGTGGCATCAGCAATTGGGCTAGCAGGTTCTGACTGTTGTTTCTCCGGTTCAGACGGATTAGCATCGTCGACTAGCTTATTCAGCTTGGCCTTCTTGCTTGGTTTGGCCTGGCCCCTGAAAATAAGAAGCGTATAACAGGTTAATATGATAATCAGGCATAAAGTTTTAATGATTGAATATACCCTTACCCAAGTAAAGTTTTGAAAGCTGGGATTTGTGTTTCTGTTGACTCGCCAGAAGAGGAAAGAGATGACCCCTGATAGTTTGAATCAGACGGGTTAAGAGGTTGTCGGAAATGACCCGCCTTAGGATAAAGTATATCATAAATATGAAAGTCCTCTGGGCGGCGTTTGCGAAACTGGCGTATTTGGTAAGCCGGAGGAGGTGATTTGTCCACCGCTATGTCGGGTGACTCGGCGAGCCTCGTGTTGCTGTTTCTTCAAAAGAAAGTTGGCATCCAAGTAAGCTAGAGGGTGAGAAAATCTTACTTTCTGGCTTGCTTGTCGGGTTTTCTGTGTTGGGAGAGGTTCTGAGCCGGAAGGAAGAATAATTACCTCTGCATCACCTACGCGGCTGGCCTCTGCGTCGTCCTGATAACAATCATTGTCAATGAGATGTATAAAAAAGGAGCCAAGAGAGTCAAGTTCTACCTCTGACTCATTATCATTGTCATCATCAATGTTTAAGTTGGTGGTCTTCTTGGTAGATTTCTTGGTGGCTTTGGTTTTGGTACGAGCCGGTTTGGCCGGCTTATCCTGCGTTTTCCTCTTCCAAAATGGATCATCATCTTGTTAAGATGGAAAGGATCATAAGTAGGTATCAAGAATATGGATCAAACAGAAGATCTGCAACTCTTACATCTGGCGGCTTGTTGAAAGTGCAGAAAGGACTAAGTCCGGTTTTGCTGCATTCCTTTAAAGATTCATTCAACAATTTCTTGGTGGCTTCAGTAATTTCCGCATCACACAGTTGAATATCACAATGGCCCTGAGGATCTCTGAAAGGATCGATATAGTTGAATAGAGGGGGGGGGTGAATAGGCAACTAACAATTTTTAGCTTTTCTTTACCAATTTAAACTTTGCATCAAAGTAGGTTGTCTAGATATGCAACTAGGTGAGCAACCAATATGATGCAACAACAACAAACACACAAGCAAGCAAGGGATATAACACAAATAAGCTTGCACAAGTAAAGGCACGAGATAACCCAGAGTGGAGCCGGTGAAGACGAGGATGTGTTACCGAAGTTCCTTCCTTTTGAGGGGAACTACATCTCCGTTGGAGCGGTGTGGAGGCACAATTCTCCCCAAGAAGCCACTAGGGCCACCATATTCTCCTCACGTCCTCACACAATGCGAGATGCCGTGATTCTACTATTGGTGCCCTTGGAGGTGGTGACCGGACCTTTACAAACAAGGTTGGGGCTATCTCCACAACTTAATTGGAGGCTCCCAACGACACCACGAAGCTTCACCACAATGGAATATGGCTCTGCGTGACCTCAACCGTCTAGGGTGCTCAAACACCCAAGAGTAACAAGATTCACAAAGGATTAGTGCGGGGATCAAATTTCTCTTGGTGGAAGTGTAGATCGGGGCCTTCTCAACCAATCCCAAAAGAATCAACAAGTTTGATTGGCTAGGGAGAGAGATCGGGCGAAAATGGAGCTTGGAGCAACAATGGAGCTTGGGGATAGAAGAGGTTGTCAACTCGGAGAAGAAGACTTCCCTTATATAGTGGAAGAACAAATCCAACCGTTATCCACCAAATCAGCCTGTGAAGCACGGTACTACCGCACCGGAGATGCGGTACTACCGCTAGGGCATACGGTACTACCGCAAGGCATTGCGGTACTACCACCCATGCAACAGTCTGAAGCAGCCCTGATGCGATGAAGCAGAGGGCGGTAGAACCGTTGGCGCGGTACTACCGCTCCCCCTTACGGTACTACCGCAAGGCAGGGATAGTCCAGATTTGGGAAGGCACAGACATATAAAAATACATCCGTGGGAACTTCCGCTGTGTTGGGGTCTGTGCAAAAATCCGACATGGTAGTACCGCAAACCTGGAGCGGTACTACCGCGTAGGGCACAGATGTAAAAAATTACATCCGCCCCTACTACTGCTCATCTTTGTTGAGCCTGGCAGCGCCTTGCGGTACTATCGCCCATGAGGCGGTACTATCAAGATAGGGCGGATGTAAAAAATTACATCCGCCCCTACTACCGCACTAGCAGCAGCACCTGGCCTAAGGGCACGGTACTATCACTCCCAAGGAGCAGTACTACCGTGAGTACCTGCGGTACTACCGTGCCTACGGTCGGTACTACCGCTCTGTAGTGTAGTACTACCGCGTGCCCCAGATCAGCAACACTAGGAGTCCTTCATTTTGCAAAGACACGGAGAGACGGAGGATGCTCCAAAGAGCCAAAGGAAAGGTGGTGCAAAAGGAGTAGATGTGTACGTGATGATTCCACCCAAACCTTTCCAAAGCGGACCCCCTCTTAATAGTACAGCTTTCCTACGACTCAAATCCACCGAAAAGAAACGAAGAGAAACGCCGTCTTCAATAGTCTTCGAGGGGCACCAAAACTTCTTGTGCCTAGTCATGATATGTCTGAAATACTCCATGCACATGATTAGTCCGCAAAAGCATTGTCATCAATCACCAAAACAACTAAGGGGTAAATATGCCCTTACAATCTCCCCCTTTTTGGTGGATTGATGACAATACATGATTTGCACAAAGGGAGATAAAAAGGAACATGGGCAAACCCCACATCTGTAAAATATAGACGGGCTCCCCCTAGATGTGTGCTATCTAGAGAAGTTTTTTGGACTGCACGACACATATACTAGGATCAACACTCCCTCTATATTTTATAGACAAGGCATACCTTGCAACAATAAAGCTAACAGTAAGCAAGATAATAACTAAGAGCATAAAGTAAAGAGCACAAGATAGCATAGGCTCAATAAGGTACGCTAGAGTGCATATGTCTAACACCATATGATAGAAAGGTATCACAAGCACAAACCAAACCAAAGCAAACGAGGTTCAATGGAACAAAAGCAAAGCGATAAGATGAAACACGACACACAACTCACAAATCCTACACTCTCTCCCCCTTTGGCATCGAGACACCAAAAAGGCAGAGAGGACACCTACGACACAAGTGGTGGCTCAAGCTGAAGCGATCACTCGTCATGTTCCTCGTCAGACTCGGCAGCGGGGATGGTCTCCTCCTTGTCCTCCTTAGAATCAGTCCACTTGTAGCCCTGCTTCGCCATCCATTCTGCCTCTAGCGTGATGTGCTTCTCAGACCCGCTGGATATCTCCTCGCCAAACGTCCTCAAGATCTTCTTGTCGCGGCGGCGACTCTCCTTATGAGCAACATGAGACCTGTACTGCCCCTTGGCCTGCATGCAGAACAGAGCCTTCATCTTGTTCTTCAGCTTCTTAGCCCAAGAGGGCTTAGAAGATGAAGGCGAGTAGCCAACAGAGTTGTCCTCATCAGCGTCCTCCTCCTCAATCTCATCCTCATCCACATCCATCTGAGCAGCCGCTGCCTCATCACGGGTAGTAGTGTTGGCCCACTGGGTCTTGACATGGAGCTTGATGGGCTCATGACGAGTCCTGTCAGGGGCAAGAAACTCATCATCGGGATAGAGCTTCTCCCAAGTCTTCGAGATCAACAGAAACAGGTAAGGTCCATAGATGGGTACCTTACGCTTGAACACCGCAAACCGAAGCTCGCACCACATGATATGTGAGACATAAAGTGGTTGCGTCTGAGAATGACGCGCCTCCTCACAAATGAGCATCATATCCACAAGATAGGCATGAACTTTGTCCTTGTCACCAATGCGTGGAAAGAGGGAGTTGCGGAAGATGCGATACATGATGTCAAGGAATGAGTTCAGCACCCACGCCTTCTTGCCATTGGGAAGCAACTTCTCAACATAGTAGGGCTGAAGCTTGTTCTTGTTGGCGGACTCAGGATTGGCATGAGGGCGTACACCAACGGGCGTGTTGAGCCCCTCATTAGGAACCTGAAGCAAGTCCATGAAGTCCATCCATGTAGCAGTCATCCGCTATCCATTGGTCATCTAGGTCATGGTCTGTTCCTCAACAGGATGGAAATGTACCGAGGTAAAGAACCGAGCCACAATCTCAGGGTCAAAGTCCACATGGAAAGAGGTCACATCCTCAATGCCAAACTGCTCCACCAGATCCAAAGCCTCACCAAAATAGGCACGATGCTTATCCTGCATCATATGATTCATGACAATCCAGTGCACATCCACATAGATGTTTTGCTTGGCCTTGATCACATCCAGATAAATGAGATTCTGCTGCTTGGTCCAGAACAGGTCATTCACTCTGAAGTTGGCATCGGGACTCACATAGGGGTTGATCTTCCTTCGAGTGACAAACTCAGCAAGGGGTATCTCATCCATGCCCATGGAGGGCTCCTTGTTCTTGGTGGCGGTGGTCTTGGTCCTACGTTGGGGGGCATTGGAGCCCTCTGGAGCTGCATCTTGGTTGCGCAAACGCTTGGAGCCCGTGTCACGGCTGGGATTGGAATGGCGTGCATGGGCACCGGAGCCACCACCTATGACACAAAAACATAAAAACACGCAAGAGAAGCGAGAAGGATCAATGCCACGGCCACACAAAACAGGTGAAACAACTAGAACTAGCATTGTGTAATTGCCACTTGAGAAATTTGACACCAACGGTAGTACCGCATGTATGCGCGGAACTAAAATTTTAGTACCGCTCCTAGTCACGGTAGTACCTCGCCAGGATGGCACGGTAGTACTGTGCCTTGGAGAGGAAGTAAAATTTTAGTGCCGCACCTCGCGCGGTAGTACCGCTCCTGAGGAGTGGTAGTACCATACATGCAGTAGTACCGCAAGGATGGTGTGGTAGTACGGCACGGGGCCAGATCCAAACCACAAACGGATCTGAGCACAACCGTGACAATGGAGCGGTACTACGGTTGATCAAATCTACCAAGGGGCAACAAACCAAGTACCAAATCTATGCATTACTACTCTCGTACATCCTACTCTTGCAAAGATTTGGCCTAAAATCTCAAGAACAATGTGCATCTCCCCAAAAACCTAGAAATGAAAGAACGAACCAAAGAGAGAGGGATTTGGGGAGACACCTTGTTCCATGGCAAGAGGATGTGGTGGGGAACGATCACACCGGACGGAATGCGAGAAGAGCGGCCGAAGACGGAGATCCGGCGCCGTTCTTGGGTAGGAGAGAGAGAGACGGCGTGGGGAAAAAGAGTTGAATGGGTATGGGGGAGTTGGAACTCCCCCGGCCCGCTCTTAACCCCCACGCGCTCGCGATTGCGCGGTAGTACCGCGTGTCATCGCGGTAGTACCGCACCATGGGCGGTAATACCGCTTCTCCGGCGGCAGTAAAAAATTGCTGTCAAGCTGGGTGCGGTAGTACCGTGTGCAGCTCCTGCGGTAGTACCGTGGCAAGCCGCGGTAGTACTGTGTGCCCAGGAAAATGGAAGTTTCAAAAACAGAGAAGAAAAGGGCCTTTGCAATGCAACCTTCAAGCAAACGGATACACCAAGGAGCTAACCCACGAGTCAACACACGCAAGCTCGGCACGAAGAAAGAAAGGCAAGAGACAACAAGGATTAAACACGCAACACAACCTCTCCAAAGAGAGGGCGGTGGCTGAAGCCACCTATGTTTGAGTCAATTGGTACGGCACCGCGAAGAATTATCCTTGGGACCATGACCAAAACTCGTCTTTGAAGCACAAGTACCATCAACAATGGCTAATGTGAAAGAGTTGATCAATTTATGCATAATGGGGGGAGGGACAGTTCATTGAGAGAACGACTCTCCCCCTATGTCCATGCCTACACCTAAACAAGATAACAAGTTGAGTATGGTGGGGTGTGCAAGGGTTCAAGCAACATTGCTCGAATCAATGATATTTAGCTCATGCCTTAACTCGCGGAATCTTGCTTCATCCAATGCTTCGTGAAAATATCTGCAAGGTTATCATGAGTGTTGATAGTTGAGCTCGATCTCCCCTCGCCTAATGTGATCCCGGATGAAGTGATACCGAATCTCAATATGCTTCGTCTTGAAGTGTTGAACCGGGTTGAGAGAAATCTTGATGGCACTTTTATTATCACACCAAAGAGGCACTTCGTCACAAATGACACCGTAATCCTTTAAAGTTTGCCTCATCCATAGAAGTTGTGCACAACAACTACCGCAACCACATACTCCACTTCGGTGGATGAGAGAGATACACAACTTTGTATCTTGGAAGACCAACTCACCAAAGAGCAACCAAGAAATTGGCATCCCCGGAAGTGGACTTCCTATCCACGTTGTCTCCCGCCCAATCGAAGTCCAAATAGCCCACAAGGTCAAAGTTAGATCCTCTTGGATACCATAAGACAAAGTTTGGGCTATGAGCCAAATATCGAAAGATTCGCTTGACCGCCACAAAGTGGCTTTCCTTAGGTGCGGCTTGAAACCGTGCACAAATTCCTACACTCAACATGATATACGGTCTAGATGCACAAAGGTAAAGCAAGGAGCCAATCATGGAGCGATATACCTTTCGATCCACCGCTTTACCATTGGGATCTATGTCGAGTTGGCATTTGACGGGCATTGGAGTGGAAGCCGGCTTGACATCACTTAGCTTGAATCTCTTGAGCATGTCTTGAGTGTATTTGGCTTGGTTGATGAAGGTTCCTTCTCTCGTTGCTTGACTTCGAACCCGAGAAAGAACTTCAACTCTCCCATCATGGACATCTTGAACTTGGAGGTCATAAGTGCGGCAAATTCCTCATTGAAAGCTTTGTCAGGGGAACCAAAGATAATATCATCAACATATAGTTGGCACACAAACAACTCCCCTTTGACCTTCTTAGTAAAAAGAGTGGGGTCGATTTTCCCAACTTCAAAACCGCGATCTTGCAACAACTCGATAAGGTGGTCATACCACGCACGTGGGGCTTGCTTAAGGCCATAGAGTGCCTTACCGAGTTGATACACATGATCGGGAAAATAGTGATCCTCGAACCCGGGGGGTTGTTTGACATATACCAACTCATTAATAGGACCATTAAGAAAAGCACTCGTCACATCCATTTGTTGCAACTTAAAGTTATGATGAGAAGCATAAGCAATCAACATGCAAATTGATTCAAGGCGAACAACGGGAGCAAAGGTTTCACCATAGTCTATACCCTCAACTTGGGAGAACCTTCTGCTACCAAACGAGCCTTGTTGTGAATGATAATTCCATGAGCATCTTGCTTGTTCTTGAATATTCACTTGGTTCAAATGACATTATGGTTCCCCGTTGGCCTTGGCACCAATCTCCACACCTTGTTGTGCTCGAAGTTGTTGAGTTCTTCATGCATGACATTAAGCCAATCCGGATCCTCGAGCGCCTCATAGACCTTTTGGGGTTCAACACAAGAGACAAATGCGTGATGTTCACAATAGTTTGATAATTGTGTATGAGTGCTTACCCCTTTTGTTAAGCTTCCAAGCACATTTGTCAAGAGATGATCCTTGGTGGATAGCTTGGATGCAATCTTAGCGGCACGACGCTCCAATTCCTCCTCAAGAGTGAGTTGAGGAGCAGAAACTTGATCATCTTGAGCGTCGTCTTGAGCTTGTTCTTGATCTTGAACTAGCTCGGAGGAGAGAACTTGACCTTGAGCATCACTTGGTGAATCATCACCATCTTGAGGTTGATCTTGCCCTTGATCTTGTTCATTTGGTTGAGGGCCTTTAATTTGTTCTTCGGAAGCGTGTGGGTCTTGAGTTGGTGATGGTTCCACTTGAGTGGAACATTGTCCTTCTCCTTCGGCCACAAGGGGTTGCTCAATGGGTAGGATAAAGCCAACACCCATTTTTCTTATGGCTTGAGGAGGAATTTCATCAGCTACATCACAAGTACCACTTTGCTCCACTTGGGAGCCGTTATTCTCATCAAACTGTATGTTACATGTCTCCTCAATAAGCCTCGTGGACTTATTGAGGACACGGTAAGCATGAGAGTTTGTCGCATAACCAACAAATATGCCCTCTTGAGCTCTAGCCTCAAATTTAGACAAATGGACACCTTTCTTGAGAATGAAACACTTACATCTGAACACCCTGAAGTACTTGAGGTTGGGCTTGTTACCGGTGAGTATCTCATATGGAGTCTTGTTCAAGCCCTTGCGGAGGTAGAGCCAATTGGATGCATGACATGCGGTGTTGATGGCTTCGGCCCAAAAGTTGTAAGTTGATTTGAACTCCGCCATCATGGTCCTTGCCACATCCATCAACATCCGGTTCTTCCTCTCCGCTACACCATTTTGTTGAGGGGTGTATGGTGCGGAATATTGATGCTTGATCCCCTCATCACTAAGGAACTCATCCAAGGTGTAGTTCTTGAAATCGGTGCCGTTGTGACTTCTTATTGTCAAGATCTTGGCATTTTCTTGACGTTGAGCTTCATTTTCAAAGTCAATGCCGGTTTGTTGGGTCTCGCTCTTCCTCTTGAAGAAATATACCCAAGTGTATCTTGAATACTCATCCACAATGACCAAGCAATACTTTCTACCCCCAAGACTGTCACAGCCCTAGAGCTTGCTTGTAACTAGTAGCATTGCATCCATGCATCATGTTTAATTTCCATGAAATTTGAAATGGGGATGATCAAGCCCTAGCACTAAAGCAATTCAAATAGGTTCAACTTCAAAATATCTTCAAAGAACCCAAAGTGGTTTGCAAAAATGTTCATGATTGATGGAAAAAGGTGAAAACCATACCCAGAGGTGATGGATATTTTTCCAAGACATTTTGGATTTTTGAATAAACCATATTGTATTTGAATTGGGGCATTTAAATACTATTAATATTATTTTAAATGCTCCAACAATTCTGAAAATAGTTAAGGGCCTCTGTAATAATTTAGTTAATGCCCACAATTATTTTCAGGATTTATTTAAATGGTTTAGTATTTTACTAAACTAAATCAAAACAGAATGAAATAGAAAATAACAGAAGTGATAAAAGAGAGAGAAGGACTACTGGTTTACTGCTGCAGCCCACCAGCCCAGCCTTCTCCCCTCCCCTCGGGCCAGGTTGGTGGCCCAGCCCACCAACCGCCACGCTCGTCGCCTACCTCTGCTTGATGGGCGAGAGGAGAGGACACGGCGACCAGCGCCCGAGCTCGCCAGCTCCTCCCTGCTCGCCTGCCTGGCCCTCCCCGACCTCCTTGCGATGCCACGCGCCTCCCGACCCCCTGGACCCCCTCACTCTTCCCGTGCCCTCTCCCCTCCTCTCTCGCTCTGCGCCTCGTGCCCGAGAGCCGCTGTCGCCGCCGCTTCGCCACCACCGCAGCCCACAGGGCCTCCCTCGCTCCCTCAACTAGCCTACCAGCTCCGCCCTCCATCCTCGTCCTCCCACTTGAGCCACATGGCCGGACGCCCTCGGGAACCGCTGCCGACGCCATCTTAAATCCCTCTGCTCCGGCGGCCGACGACCGATTCTTCGTCACAGGCCGTCCCGAAAGCACGCGCTGAGATCACCGGCGCCCCCACCGTGAGCTCCTCTACCGAACCCCTCTCTCCCCACCATCGATCCCCTTCTCCAGCTCTGCTGTCCACCGCGGCCGAAGGTCGCCGCCGCCGTGCCTCGTCACCGCGTGGCTGGAGCCGTTGTAGCTCGCAGCCGAGCACACCACCGTGCTCAACACATCTCCAGGAGCCCGTAGTGGCACCGATTTCTCCCGCGTGCCCTCTAGTGCCAACCCACACCCACCCGAACTCCGGCCGCCGCCAAAGCTCGACGCCGGCGAGATTCCGGCCACCCCCGCACCTCCCGTTGGTCTCCCCAGATGCGCGGGATCACGGGCTCCCTCCTGGTGCCCTCAGCGCGCCCCAGCCGCGGCCCTAGCGCAACTCCGGCGAGCCACCGCCGCTCGGTTGGTCGCCGCCGGCCTAACTCCGGCCACGCCGACATGGCCACCTCATTAGGCCTAATCACCCGCTAACTAACCCCGACCCACTAACATGTGGGCCCCGAGCCTAATTAGGTTAGTTTTATTTTCTCTGTTTAGATTAGTACTAACCCGTGGACCCCACGTGTCAGACTTTGACTTAGTCAAGTCAACGTTGACCTGGTCCCACTTGTCATCCACCCAAACCAGCCAGAGACACTGACGGTGGGTCCCAGGTCAGGTTTGACCTGGGCGGGCGCCTTTGACTTCTTGGCGTCACCTCGACGTCCCCGACGTAATAACTAGTTTTACGGATTTAATATAATTTAGGAAATTCCGAGAAAATACTCTAAACTTCTAAAATCATATAAATTCAACCGTAACTCGGATGGAAATAATTTATATATGAAAAATGATCAGAAAAATATGAAGAATATGTTTATGCCATGATCATGCATGTTTGAACAAGTTAACCTCACTGAATAGGATGAATCATGATTAGGGTAATTTATGAAATAGCATTTGGAGTTGGAATTCAACCTTGTTTGAATTCCACTTCAACTAACTTGGATTATTATTGCATTAGGTGAATTCAGTACCTTAACATGATCAAGCATCATATATGTGCATTGCATTGATTGTGTTCTCTCTTGTTTGCCGTAATTGTCCCCTCCGTTGAGCGATGTACAAAGCGATGATTATTCGATGACACCGATGAAGAACTATTATCTTCAGAAGTGCCAGGCAAGCAAAACCCCCCTTGTTCATTCCGATATAATCCCACTCTCTCGCTCCTGCTCTATTTTATTGCATTAGGACAACAACGACTCATGTGTTATTTGCTGCGGTAGCTGAACCCCTTGATCCTTTGCATGACCTGTCATTCCACAGTAATTAGATGAAACCCACTAGAATGAGTAGGAATTGTTTGAGCCATGTTGTGCCTACTCATTCATGCTTGTTGTCATGCACACTCTTTGCTTAGAGTTGAGTCAGGTGCGATTCATCGGGAATGAATTGGAATGGGTGTGTGAACATGTCCCATCTGCGTGTAAGCTAAGTGTGTGAACACGATTTGGTAAAGGTAGCGGTGAGAGGCCATGTAGGAGTACATGGTGGGTTGTCTCATTGCAGCCGTCCTCGAGGAACTGAGATCTGTGTTTGTGATCCATGAAGCAGTTACTACCACGCATTGGGCCCGAAACCAATGGACCCTCTCGGCTTCTTGACCACCCTTGTCCTCGGTCCGGAGTTGCAAGTAGTTTACGGTGTTTGTAGTATCTTTGGGGGCCGCCGCATAGCGCTGACCTTAGGGGTGGGTTGTGTTGCGGTAGGCACCGTGGGTTGATGTACCGAGTGCCCGTTTGGTATCTCGGGAACCTGCACACATCGTTCGGGGCTGTATGGGAAACCTCGGCGGACTACCTGCGGATGGAACCCGAATAGGCGATAAACCTGGACTTGGGACTTGAGTGTTTAGGTAGGCCGTGGCCGACACCCACGTTGGGCTTCCGCTTGAAGGTTGCCGTGTACATGTCGTGTAAACGGCGGTAAGTGGTGAGAGCGTGTGAAGAAGTACACCCTGCAGGGTTTAATATGATCTATTGAATAGCCGTGTCCACGGAAAAGGACTTCTGGGTTGCCTATATCGGTTCATAGACAAGTGAAAGTGGATACCCTAAAATGCGCAAGATAAGCGTGAGTGCTATGGATGGCGTTCTCGTAGGGAGGCGGGAGCGGGTCCATAGTGGTGTATTGACATGGTGAATATGTGGACTCGTGTGCGCCACTTCAAAGGAGTTACTTGCGTCGTAGTTCGGGATAGCCACCGAGTCAAAGGCAGCTTCTTGCAGTCAAACTCCACCACCCCTTTTGATAATGATGCATATATAGCTAGTTACGATGTAAGTCTTGCTTTGATGCGTTTGTACTCACGTTTGCCTATTTTATGTTTTGCAGAGAGAGACTTTAGTCTCGCTAGTAGTTGGCTTGGACTTGACGGTTAGCTTGATACCTCAGCTACGATCTTGTGCCTTCGGCAGGATCTCGGTAGATAGTCGGGCTTCTCGGCCTTTTTCATTTATAGTTATGCGTACTTTCGGACATGATTAGCTTCCTCTTGTGCTTTGACTTGTATGCTCTGAGTGTTGGGTCATGAGACCCATGTTTGTAATATCTCGCTCCTCGGAGCCTAATGAATTATATTTGAGTCGTAGAGTTATGTTGTGATGCCATGTTGTATCTACGCATATTGAGCATAATGTGTGTATGTTTGAAATGCTTGGTATGTGTGGGATCCGACAAACTAGTTGTTTATCCTTGGCAGCCTCTCATATGGGGAAATGTAGTCTCGTGCTTACGAGCGATAGTAGTCCGCTACAGCCGGTTCACCGGAGTCCTGCTAGCCCAAAGACTACTGCTTGGACACTTGGTAGCGGCATGTGTTTCACTGCCGTTCCTATATACATCGCCGGAAATGTCACGCGGTGTTATTGAGTCCCGCCTAGCCTGCTACATGTACCGGGATACCGGAGTCCTGTTAGCCCAGCATACTTTCTGAATATATACGTTGATGACCGACATGCTCGATGTGATTCATGTATGCTGTCCCCATAGGTTAGCGCCGCTTTGGGTTCCACGACTAGTCATGTCGGCCGGGTTCTTTGTCATATGGATGCTAGCGACACTATCATATACGTGAGCCAAAAGGCATAAGCGGTCCCGGGCCATGGTAAGGCGACACCCGTGGGAATACCGTGCGTGAGGCCGCAAAGTGATATGATGTGTTACATGCTAGATCGGTGTGACTTAGGATCGGGGTCTGACAGCGTTGGTATCGAGCTGTTGCTGTGGGATTACCAAGCCAAACCGGTGAAGTTGTGTCTAGAAATGCTTTAGTTATGTAAGGGAATTGATTGTGGAAGGGAACGTAAGGCTCTTTTTACTCCTTATACCTCATGGCCTTCTGTTCTGAGTCATCCTCTTCTCTTCTACGGGGTTTAAGAACTAGGCTTCTCATCTATCTATCAGGATGACGTGCTACTAATCCCTAGGCTTTTAAGATTGTTGGATTTAATCCCCCGTTCAGTTCCTACTACTCCTGTATGATAACTGTTGATCTCAGAATCTTGTTATGATGTTGTTGAGTGGTTATGCCACCCTTTCTGCAGGATGTCTCAAATCATTTTGAGCATTTACAGCCGTTATCTTGTCCGAGTCATCCTGTGTCTCTAAATAGTCCGATGCATTTGCAAATCCTTTCCTTCCGTTCCGATGACCTTTTTGGTCAGAATAAGCACACTAATCGGTAAGTTGAGGTACGTTGTTGCCTCGACATATATGTTGGAACTACTATTATGACCCTAGGTGTTTAGGAAGTCACCTAGCAATTTAGCAATGCTTTTGTATCCCCGGTGTGATGATTCTGGCCATTATTCTTGAAAGCATCCCGTGATGCCATTTAGTTAGTAGGTATTCTACTCCTGGGTTTCTGAACCCGAGATTCATCCTACTTCATGTTGTTAGTATTTGCTAGTGCCTTTAGGATATTAGTAACCTTTGCGATAGTCCTCGAGGTCCGTGGTATTTCCTTCTTCCAAATACCATGAACTAATTATGGCAGAAGTTCTTTTGAACCAACAGATCACAACTAGAGTGCTCTTGAGGAGTTCTCCATTCATAATTGTGACTCTGCTAGTTCTACCTTTTCTGCATGGGTTATCCGGAAAAAATGTTAAGCTTGCTCGACATACTAATCTGTGCATCCACAACTCAGAAAGTTATATGCTCCTCGAGTTGTTCCTCTTTAGTTGTACTCTGACCCTCGTCTATCAATTGATAGTCAGGAGTAGGCGTGCACTCGTCATCAATGCATTTTATCCTTGTGGTCCGTCAAGCCATTCCATTCCGGAATGACTAGGAGAAACAAACTCCAGTACCTCATCCATTTCTAGGATTGGGTCAAAGTAGTTGTATTCCGCAGATCAAAATGCCAATTCAGCTTTTGATTCTGTTCCACAGAGTGTTACCATCTTTATGTCAATAATGTCATAAGAATTGCACAACCTCTTAGGAATTCTTGATGTAGTGATACTCTCGCCATCATCGTTCATTCCTCGGTTCCGTGTTGATGCAACCGGGAAGCCGGCAAGTGAATTGTGATGTACGAAATCAATACTCCGAGCCACTCGTTGCTTGGTAGTAAATGGACAATACTCTCATTCTTGGCGTGTTGGTTATTAAACCATCATCCTAAGATTGATCGTGCTACCTAGTCCTTATTTCTGGTGCACACTTCGATTGACAAGTTAGGATCTTGTCAAGTCCTCACTCCCTTAATCATATCATCTTGCCTCAAAAGCAAGATTGCTCTCGAAACTTAGTAACATACCGGTGGTTCGTGACTTTCCAAATATCTTCTTGGAAGTGTTACGGGTTGTTTCCTGACTGTTGTGTTGGGCTCGTGATCAAGTTGGTTTTCCTATGAACCACCCTTCTCCAAGAATCTGTGTTGGATACCCCTGAGCTAGTTGGTTAAGCTAGACAATAACTTGGAGAGTTGGAAGATAAAAGCTTGCCTAATTTAGTTCGATCCAAAGGGATATTCTTGTGTAGTGTGTGTTGAAGAAAGATGATATCTTCATCGATCGTTCCTCGTGATCAGTTGTTGGATCTATTGTCCTACCAATTCTTTGATTTGAGTATGGGCCATTGTCAAGTCAAATCAGAACCAACGATATTAGTAATGTTGTCTTACTCGTGGTTGATCCCTCGAGCATACACCATTATGTCTTTTGGTGCGACCAATGCTATCACCGTGTTCACATGATGGTGGAAGTCGATTGATATGGAAATTTCGATAAGTTGTCTTGTTGAGCCCATCAGTAGCATCTTGTCTCCCCCATGAGTCATGTTGAGCATCAACCTAGTATTGGAAACTTTTGTAAGCATTTCTTCGTGTTTCATTCATGAAGCATATGTTTGGATGAAAGTAGTGACTTCCTCTAGTTCATGTGCATCTGATGTAAGTTGCCGCCATGAACTTGAGAAAGGTTTGTTTTGCCTCCTGTGGAATCATCCCAAGTCCGTCATGCATGTGCAACGTATTCTATGGTTTGATAGACTGATCATCTTCATTCCGTATCTATTCCTAGCACACCAAGCCACTGATTGATTTGTTCAAGGAAAGGAAGTTCCTTCTTAAGAGCATGCCTTATGCAAGGACTTCAATATCCTCGATTATGGTTCCCCACCGAACTTCGGTAGTGTTTTATTATAAGACTACCATGTGGTCATGCTTGTCTAGGACAACGTGTTCACATGTTTGTAGCAAAACCAGCTCATGTTTTGGAGCTTGCTATCGTAGTTCATATCCCGAGATTCTCATAGCGCCATCTCGTCAATTGTGTTGCAAACTTTCTTTTCAGACATCTTTGAGTCTGAAGTATCCTACTACCAACCAGATCTGAATCTCGTGCAGATATGATGGTTGGAACATTCGAACGATTGCATTTCGTTCCCAGCTTGCACCGTCCTTATGCCATTTCACTATGGGCTGCCTTCGTAGTAATTTCTGTTCAAGATCATCCTCAAAAGTGGACTTACCATGGGTCCCCTCCACCTCCGATGATAAGCAAAAATCATCCATTGCGTTGTCTTCAACAAGGTAGTCCACATCATCCATTCTAGTCCGGGTGTACCATTCCTTGCATTCCACCAGATACTCGCTTGTGATTTCCTTAGGCTGGTATGAAGAGTTTCAATGATCTCTGTATCAAAAGTAATTCTTTTTGCCACTTAAGGGAATAGTTCTTTGCGTCACCTTTCTCGAGGTGTCCGGTTGCGGGATCATGATAAATATTCCCTCGCCACCTTGACACCATCCACCATCTCCCTAAGTGTGGAATTGTTGCCACCAATCAAAACCCATCGTTTGTTCCTCCATCCCTCTCGATGTGTCTTGTGTCTCAACTCGAGATGTGTCACCGTCTCAGTCCGTGAGTCGATCATGTTTACTTGATCTTCGTGAAGATCGAATCATATAGGGTTTTCCCCTTCCTTTCTATTGTCGTGTCGAGTGAAGACCTCGAAAGCAAGGACGTCAAGACCAAGATGATAGAGTGAACCAACATCTTCGAGAAGGCAATTGGATCATGAAGATTGTGATAGTTTGCGACTCCCCTTTTTCCTCTTACCTCACGTCTTGAATCTCGGGGCGAGATTCTTGTTTAGTGGGGGTGAGTTGTCACAGCCCTAGAGCTTGCTTGTAACTAGTAGCATTGCATCCATGCATCATGTTTAATTTCCATGAAATTTGAAATGGGGATGATCAAGCCCTAGCACTAAAGCAATTCAAATAGGTTCAACTTCAAAATATCTTCAAAGAACCCAAAGTGGTTTGCAAAATGTTCATGATTGATGGAAAAAGGTGAAAACCATACCCGAGGTGATGGATATTTTTCCAAGACATTTTGGATTTTTGAATAAACCATATTGTATTTGAATTGGGGCATTTAAATACTATTAATATTATTTTTAAATGCTCCAACAATTACGAAAAATAGTTAAGGGCCTCTGTAATAATTTAGTTAATGCCCACAATTATTTTCAGGATTTATGTAATTGGTTTAGTATTTTACTAAACTAAAACAAAACAGAATGAAATAGAAAAAAACAGAAATAATAAAAGAGAGAGAAGGACTACCTGGTTTACCTGCGCAGCCCACCAGCCCAGCCTTCTCCCCCTCCCCTCGCTGGCCCAGTTGGTGGCCCAGCCCACCACCAACCGCCACGCTCGTCAGCCTACCTCTGCCAAGATGGCGAGGCGGGTTTCTGGCGACAGCCTTGGCTCGCCCGGCTCCTCCACCTTTCACTGCTGGCCCTCCCGACCTCCTTGCGATGCCACGCGCCTCCCCGACCCCCTGGACCCCCTCACTCTTCCCGTGCCCTCTCCCCTCCTCTCTCTCGCTCTGCGCCTCGTGCCCGAGCCCGTCGCCGCTTCGCCACCACCATGACCACAGGGCCTCCCTCGCTCCCTCAACTAGCCTACCAGCTCCGCCCTCCATCCTCGTCCTCCCCGCTTGAGCCACATGACGCTTGGACGCCCTCGGAACCGTCGTCAGCGCCATCTTCGTCCTCTGCTCGCCCGGCAGCCGCCGACGACCGATTCTTCGTCACCAGGCCGTCCCAAAACACGCTGAGATCACCGGCGCCACCACCGTGAGCTCCTCTGCGAACCCCTCTCTCCCCACCATCGATCCCCTTCTCCAGCTCTGCTGTCCACATGACGAAGGTCGCCCGCCGTGCCTCGTCACGGCGTGGGCTGGAGCCGTTAGCTTCGAGCCGAGCACACCACCGTGCTCAACACATCTCCGAGCCCGTAGCTTGACACAGTTTCTCCCAGCGTGCCCTCTAGTGCCAACCCACACCCACCCGAACTCCGGCCGCCAAAGCTTCGGCCGGCGAGATTCAGCCACCCCGCACCTCCCGTTGGTCTCCCGGATCTGGCGGGATCACGGGCTCCCTCCTGGTGCCCTCGGCGTGCCCAGCTGACCCTAAGCGCAACTCCGGCGAGCCACCGCCGCTCGGTTGGTCATGCCGCCTAACTCCGCCACGCCGACATGGCCACCTCATTAGGCCTAATCACCCGCTAACTAACCCCACGACACACTAACATGTGGGCCCCGAGCCTAATTAGGTTAGTTTTATTTTCTCTTTTAGATTAGTACTAACCCGTGGACCCCACGTGTCGGACTTTGACTTAGTCAAGTCAACGTTGACTGGTCCCACTTGTCATCCACCCAAACCAGCCAGAGACAGCGACCGGTGGGTCCCCAGGTCAGGTTTGACCTGGACGGCGCCTTTGACTTGCTGACGTCACCCTGACGTCCGGCTGACGCAATAACTAGTTTTCTGGATTTAATATAATTTAGGAAATTCCAGAAAATACTCTAAACTTCTAAAAATCATATAAATTCAACCGTAACTCGGATGGAAATAATTTATATATGAAAAATGATCAGAAAAATATGAAGAATCTGTTTATGCCATGATCATGCATGTTTGAACAAGTTAACCTCACTGAATAGGATGAATCATGATTAGGGTAATTTATGAAATAGCATTTGGAGTTGGAATTCAACCTTGTTTGAATTCCACTTCAACTAACTTGGATTATTATTGCATTAGGTGAATTCAGTACCTTAACATGATTATGCATCATATATGTGCATTGCATTGATTGTGTTCTCTCTTGTTTGCCGGTAATTGTCCCTCCGGTGAGCGATTTATGCAAGCGATGATTATTCGATGACACCGATGAAGAACTATTATCTTGAAGTGCTGCAAGCAAAACCCCCTTGTTCATTCCGATATAATCCCACTCTCTCGCTCCTGCTCTATTTTATTGCATTAGGACAACAACGACTCATGTGTTATTTGCTGCGGTAGGCTGAACCCCTTGATCCTTTGCATGACCTGTCATTCCACAAGAATTAGATGAAACCCACTAGCATGAGTAGGAATTGTTTGAGCCATGTTGTGCCTACTCATTCATGCTTGTTGTCATGCACTGCTACTGCTTAGAGTTGAGTCAGGTCCGATTCATCGGGAATGAATTGGAATGGGTGTGTGAACATGTCCCATCTGCGTGTGTAAGCTAAGTGTGTGAACACGATTTGGTAAAGGTAGCGGTGAGAGGACATGTAGGAGTACATGGTGGGTTGTCTCATTGCAGCCGTCCTCAGAACCGAGATCTGTGTTTGTGATCCATGAAACAGTTACTACCACGCATTGGGCCCGAAACCAATGGACCCTCTCGGCTTCTTGACCACCCTTGTCCTCGGTCCGGGAGTTGCAAGTAGTTTACGGTGTTTGTAGTATCTTTGGGGCCGCATGCAACGCTGACCTTAGGGGTGGGTTGTGTTGCGGTAGGCACTGTGGGTCTGTGTGTACCGAGTGCCGTTTGGTATCTCGGGAACCCTGCACACATCGTTCGGGGCTGTATGGGAAACCTCGGCGGACTCCCTGCGGATGGAACCCGAATAGGCGATAAACTGGACTTGGGACTTGAGTGTTTAGGTAGGCCGTGGCCGACACCCACGTTGGGCTTCCGCGAAGGTTGCCGTGTACATGTCGTGTAAACGGCGGTAAGTGGTGAGAGCGTGTGTGAAGAAGTACACCACTGCATGGTTTAATATGAGCTATTCGAATAGCCGTGTCCACGGAACAGGACTTCTGGGTTGCCTATATCAGTTCATAGACAAGTGAAAGTGGATACCCTAAAATGCGCAAGATAAGCGTGAGTGCTATGGATGGCGTTCTCGTAGGGAGGCGGAGCGGGTCCATAGTGGTGTATTGACATGGTGAATATGTGGACTCGTGTGCGCCACTTCAAAGGAGTTACTTGCGGTCGTAGTTCAGGATAGCCACCGAGTCAAAGCTGGCTTGCTGATCAAACTCCACCACCCCTTTTGATAATGATGCATATATAGCTAGTTACGATGTAAGTCTTCTTGAATGCGTTTGTACTCACGTTTGCCTATTTTATGTTTTGCGAGAGACTTTAGTCTCGCTAGTAGTTCCGCTTGGACTTGACGGTTAGCTTGATACCTCATTTCACGATCTTGTGCCTTGGCAGGATCTGGTAGATAGTCGGGCTTCTCAGCCTTTTTCATTTATAGTTATGCGTACTGGGACATGATTAGCTTCCGCTTGTGCTTTGACTTGTATGCTCTGAGTGTTGGGTCATGAGACCCATGTTTGTAATATCTCGCTCCTCGGAGCCTAATGAATTATATTTGAGTCGTAGAGTTATGTTGTGATGCCATGTTGTATCTACGCATATTGAGCATAATGTGTGTATGTTTGAAATGCTTGGTATGTGTGGGATCCGACAAACTAGTTGTTTATCCTTGGCAGCCTCTCATATGGGGAAATGTAGTCTCGTGCTTACGAGCGATAGTAGTCCGCTTCTGACCGGTTCACCGGAGTCCTCGCTAGCCCAAAGCACTACTGCTTGGACACTTGACTGGCCGGCATGTGTTTCACTTCGTTCCTATATACATCCTTCGGGAAATGTCACGCGGTGTTATTCGAGTCCTGCCTAGCCTGCTACAGCCCGGGATACCGGAGTCTGTTAGCCAGTGCTACAGCCCGAATATATACGTTGATGACCGACATGCTCGATGTGATTCATGTATGCCTGTCCCCATAGGTTAGCGCCGCTTTGGGTTCACGACTAGTCATGTCGGCCCGGTTCTTTGTCATATGGATGCTAGCGACACTATCATATCGTGAGCCAAAAGACTTAAACGGTCCCGGGCCATGGTAAGGCGACACGGTGGGAATACCGTGCGTGAGGCCGCAAAGTGATATGATGTGTTACATGCTAGATCGGTGTGACTTAGGATCGGGGTCCTGACAAAGACTATCAAAGGATGGAGGCCCAAAGAGATCCAAGTGAAGGAGCCCCAAAGGCCTCCTCGAGTAAATGATAGTCGTGGGAGGGTGAGCCTTTTCATGTAGCTTTCCTTCGATACAAGCACTGCAAGCACGGTCTTTAGCAAAACTAACATTTGTTAGTCCACGGACATGGTGCCCTTGAGAAGACTTGCAAAGATCTCATATTGACAAACGGCGATGCCAAAGCCATCCCACGCCAACTTTAGACATTAAGCATGTCCCGGTCTTAGTGGGTCGCTCCGAAAAGTTAATCACATAGAGACCGTACTCGACATGCCCAACAAAGGCTACTTTAAGAGTCTTTCTCCATAAGAGGGCCACGGTATCAATATCAAAGAAAGTGGCAAAGCCCATGAGTGCAAGTTGACGAACGGAAAGTAATTTGTATGCAAGGGACTCAACAAGCATGACCTTCTCGATCGTGAGATCATGAGAAATGATAACCTTGCCAAGTACCAATACCTTAGAGGATGAGGCATCACCCCACTCGACATTGGTGGGCATAGAAGGAATCTTGTGTACGTCCACCACCAAGTCCTTGCTTCCGGTCATCTGATTAGTGGCTCCACTGTCGAGCAACCATGATCCCCCATCGAAAGCACACACCTACAAGAGATCAATGCTTGGTTTTAGGTACCTGTCGTGGAATTGTCACGCCAGATGTCCTAGCGAAAGGACTTAGTCGTGGAGCCATCGCAACTAGGAAGCAAGAAGGGGTTAATCGGGACAAAGGACACGGGATTTATACTGGTTCGGCCCCTTACGGTGAAGGTAAAACCCAACGATCCAGTTTTGCGTGGGATTGCTTATGTCTCGATAACCAGTGAGCGAATTCGCTTGACCTAGCTCTTGATTTGATGTTACTTGCCCTGAACCGCCACCGGGTCGTCCCTTTATATACAGAGGTTGACGCCCAGTAGCTCATAGAGTCTCGGCCGGCTCATAAACAGTGTCCGGCTCGGTTTCTCTCTATTCCTGCCTTATAATACAAGTTACACATATATAGCGGTTTATCTCTACGGGCCTTAAGTCACCCTTTGGGCCTTGGGCCCTTAACTAACCCGCTATCTCCAGGAGTCATCTTGGGCTTCATGAGTCATCATAAGTATAACCCGGTCCCTCCCGGGTGGGTCATACTCATAGTTATGTCCCCAACATTAGGCCCCAGATTGATTTGAACTGGCTCATGTCAATCTTCAACATTTAGAAAAAATCTTCTGCTCTTTATTGCACGACAATTTTTAACCCGCCATGACGTCATCTTATGGATTTGCAATAACCCGCCATGATGTCATCTGTCATTAATTCATGTTTTATCCAATATATCTCAATGGATCCTTGTCTTTAATAACCATCCCGAGAATCGAGGCGTCCTGACAAGCTCGATACCCATATTTATTGGCCTCCTCATTTTTCGTGCCCACTTATCAGTCTTTCCCTTATAAATAGGCACGACTGGTCTTTCTTCATTCTCCCCCTTTCCATCGTCTTCTTCCTCTTGCGACCCTACTGCTGCTCGAGCTCTGCCGCCGCTGCAGTGCACTTCGTCTTGTTCCTCGACCCCATCCGCTGCATCAACCTGAGCTTGTCCATATAACGACGGTGACCCTCCGCAGTAGATCTGCATCCGTAAGTCTTTGCTTTTCCGCACCTTAGATCCACATTAGGGTTTGCGAGTTCTTCTGTGTTCTTCACCATTCCTCACAGATTCTTCGTAATATCTCCATTGCATCCTCCTTTGATCTAAAAGAAGTATGAAACTCATGCGGTAGCTGTTTCGCATCCATTTCAGTTGCTAGTAGATCCCCTTTTCTTGTACAAAGGCCTCTTTAGAACTGATGAACTCCTCTGTACTAGTGTTTTTAGGTCTAGAATATTTTCCTTTTCTAAGCATCCGTTGATCCAAAATAATGATTGCAATATGTGAAACCTGTTTTTGTGACACTTAGTCAACGTCTGTGTTTTGATAGATCCACCTAGCCATGGCGGCTCATACCACCAGCTTTTAATTATAATGCTCAATAGATAACCTCAACCACACATGGCGGCTCAAATAACTTAACTGCTCATGGCGGCTTAAATAATCTGACATAATTAGCCATATACCATTAGGCCCCTTTATAAGCCGCCATCTTAAATATGCATTGAAATATTTCCCTCCGGCTTAAATTTGAACCGTGAATTTTGACTCTTTCTTAGGCTTTCATCACAATGGCGCCAAAAGCACCCACTACATGCAACTGGGTTAAATCCATCATCACAGGCAGTACGCTGGATGATTTTGTAAAGACCGACTATCTACCGAAGAAGGAAGTCATGTCTCATCGTGCTCCTAATCCGGAGGAAGAAATTCCTCAGCCCAAAGAGGGGGAAGTTATTATTTTCACGGACCACATGAACCGGGGTTTTTCACCACCCGGCTCAAAATTCTTCAGAGACGTCCTGCACTTCTTTGACCTCCGTCCTCAAGACATCGGACCCAATTCCGTGTATAATATTTGCAATTTTCAAGTGTTCAGTGAAGTATATCTTGGAGAAGAACCCAACATATTACTCTAGAGAGAGCTATTTTACTTAAACCGCCAGAATGAATGTGCCAACGGCCAAAGCTTGGAACTTGGCGGTGTCTCAATCCAACGTTGGAGAGACACAATTTTTCCATATGCCAACCCGCTGAGTCATCCCAAAGACTGGAATCAGACATGGTTCTATTGGAAAGACACTTCTCCAGCTGAAGAAAATCCTCTGCCCGGCTTTCGTGCTCTGCATCTGGAATCTGATCATCCACCTCTGGATAAGATAACAGCCGCCGAACACAAGACGCTCGCCCACACCCTGGCCAAGATCAAGGCTCTTGTAGGGAACGGGTTAAATGGCATCGATTTAGTCCGGGTTTGGCTATCCTGGCGGGTCATCCCATTAAGCCATCGCCCCGGCCTGATGTGCACCTATACATGCAAGAAAGATGATCCTCTGCGGCACAGTTCTGACAATTTACCTAAATATGTCATCAATGCCATGACCAAGTCTCCTCAATGAAAGCTTAGCAGACTGCGGTAAGGTGGGCTTGTCGGATTTGGGGTTCCGGCAAACCCTTAAGGTTCGAACACTGCGGTGCGCGCGAAGTCTTTCCCTCCTACCGATCTACGCCCTAGCTCGCTAAGATCTTGTGGACGAACTCGACGAACTCAAAACACAAAGAGACACGGGATTTATACTGGTTCGGGCCACCGTTGTGGTGTAATACCCTACTCCAGTGTGGTGGTGGTGGATTGCCTCTAGGTCCGATGATGAACAGTACAGAGGGAAGAACTGCCTCCTGAGGTTGAGGTGTTCTTGTGTTTGGTGACTTAGCGGGTGAGAGCTGGGTGAACTATCAGATGCCCTCTACTGTGGTGGCTAGCTCTACCTATATAGGCCCTGGTCCTCTTCCCAAATATTGAGCGGGAAGGGAGCCACAACGACGGGCAAATTTGAAAGGGGATAGCTAGTACAAGCTATCCTGACAAAAGCGGTCTTCGCCTGCAAAAGGCTCTGGTGGTGACGCCGTCTTGGGCTCCACGATGACCTTCGTCTTGCCGTCCTTCTGGTCTTGGTCTCGTTGCACCAATATAGCAACCTTAGCCTGATGCCTCGGTACTCCTCGCCTGCGCCTGCTTCCTTAACACCAAAGAGGAAACAAGGACGCTGCGCGCGCTGGCGCCCGCCTGGCGCCGATCGTCACGGCTCACGTCACGAGAGCCTCAATATCTCCGCTCCTCGTGAGCCTGCCTGACTAGGCCACTCCTGGGGAGGTCTTGCGTCATCCGCCTCACGAGGCTTGGCCCCTCGCAAGGGTCTTGGATGCCTCGTAGATGAAGATGGGCCGTACGACCTGCTGGCTTAGCCACGCCGGGGGCCGCAGGCAGGCATGTCTGGGGATCCCCGTTCCCAGAACTCCGACAGTAGCCCCCGGGCCCAAGGTGCGCTTGGGCTTGGCTTCGCAGCGAAGCCAAGGGTCAAGTATGGAGCACCGCGGGCCCCAAAAGCTTGTGGCCTCGGTTGACGCGTGGCGGTTGATTGGACGTGGGTGTCTCCGCTTCCCCATGCCGCCTCGGCAACTGCACGACTTGACAAGTCCCATGGGACATGCAAGGAAAACCATCATTACGTGCGATTATGGGAGGTGCCGGTTGACCTTCTCTTGCTATAAATGGGGAGGGGGCGGAGCCCCCGCCGCCCATCTCTTCCTCGCTTGCTTGCTTCTTATTCCTTACTCCATTGCTTGCAGTGCCACCAATGGCGACACAAAGGAAGTTCTCCACCGCCGAGAAGGGAAAGGCCCCTCGCGAGGGACCCGGCTCCCCGGCGCCCAAGCACGGACACGGCCGTCCATGCAAGCACGCCGCGTCCCCCGACGTGGCCCACTATCGAGGCGGGGCCGCAGCACACGGAGGGGGTCTGTTGGAAATATGCTCTAGAGGCAATAATAAAAGTATTATTTTTATATTTCCTTGTTCATGATAATTGTCTTTTATTCATGCTATAATTGTATTATCCGGAAATCGTAATACACGTGTGAATACATAGACCACAATATGTCCCTAGTGAGCCTCGAGTTGACTAGCTCGTTGATCAACAGATAGTCATGGTTTCCTGACTATGGACATTGGATGTCATTGATAACGGGATCACATCATTAGGAGAATGATGTGATGGACAAGACCCAATCCTAAGCATAGCACAAGATCGTGTAGTTCGTTTTGCTAGAGCTTTTCCAATGTCAAGTATCTCTTCCTTAGACCATGAGATCGTGTAACTCCCGGATACCGTAGGAGTGCTTTGGGTGTACCAAAGCGTCCTGGCAATCGGGTGACTATAAAGGTGCATTACAGGTATCTCCAAAAGTGTCTATTGGGTTGACACGGATCGAGACTGGGATTTGTCACTCCGTATGACGGAGAGGTATCACTGGGCCCACTAGGTAGTGCATCATCATAATGAGCTCAGATCTGGATGACTCTAAGTCACAAACCGGATACGTGTATATGTTGAATGGTGGAGTAGTAAGCTGGTGCAGCTGCAAGCAGAGCGTCGTGGCGGGATCTACATGTGAAGCAGAGTACATGGCAGCCTCGGAGGCAGCGCATGAAGCAATTTGGGTGAAGGAGTTCATCACCGACCTAGGAGTCATACCCAATGCGTCGGGGCCAATCAAACTCTTCAGCGTGACAACACCGGAGCTATTGCACTTGCCAAGGAGCCCAGGTTTCACAAGAAGACCGAGCACATCAAGCGTCGCTTCAACTCCATCCGTGAAAATGTTCAGGATGGAGACATAGAAATTTGTAAAAGTGCATACAGATCTGAATGTCGCAGATCTGTTGACTAAACCTCTTCAGCGAGCAAAACATGAACAACACCAGAACTCTATGGGTGTTCGATTCATCACAATGTAACTAGATTATTGACTCTAGTGCAAGTGGGAGACTGTTGGAAATATGCCCTAGAGGCAATAATAAAAGTATTATTATTATATTTCCTTGTTCATGATAATTGTCTTTTATTCATGCTATAATTGTATTATCCGGAAATCGTAATACACTTGTGAATACATAGACCACAATATGTCCCTAGTGAGCCTCTAGTTGACTAGCTCGTTGATCAACAGATAGTTATGGTTTCCTGACTATGTACATTGGATGTCATTGATAACGGGATCACATCATTAGGAGAATGATGTGATGGACAAGACCCAATCCTAAGCATAGCACAAGATCGTGTAGTTCGTTTTGCTAGAGCTTTTCCAGTGTCAAGTATCTCTTCCTTAGACCATGAGATCGTGTAACTCACGGATACCGTAGGAGTGCATTTGGTGTACCAAAGCGTCACAACGTAATGGGTGACTATAAAGGTGCATTACAGGTATCTCCAAAAGTGTACATTGGGTTGACCCGGATCGAGACTGGGATGTGTCACTCCGGATGACGGAGAGGTATCACTGGGCCCACTAGGTAGTGCATCATCATAATGAGCTCAAAGTGACCAAGTGTTTGGTCACGGGATCATGCATTACTGATGCGAGTAAAGTGACTTGCGGCAACGAGATTGAACGAGGTATTGGGATACCGACGATCGAATCTCGGGCAAGTAAAATACCGATTGACAAAGGGAATAGTATACGGGGTTGATTGAATCCGCGACATCGTGGTTCATCCGATGATATCATTGAGGAGCATGTGGGAGCCAACATGGGTATCCAGATCCCGCTGTTGGTTATTGCCCGAGAGCCGACTCGGTCATGTCTGCATGTCTCCCGAACCCGTAGGGTCTACACATAAGGTTCGGTGATGCTAGGGTTATTAGGAAGACTTGTATGTGATTATCGAATGTTGTTGAGTCCCGGATGAGATCCCGGACGTCACGAGGAGTTCGGAAGGGTCCGGAGGTAAAGATTTATATATGGGAAGTTGTCAAGCGGACACGGAAAGTTTCGGGCGTCTGGTATTGTCTGGGGCCACCGGAAGGGTTCCGGAGGTCCACTGGAGGGGCCACCTCCCGGGGCCCCATGGGCTGCGTGGGGAAGGAGCCAGCCTGGTGGGCTGGGCGCACTTGGGCCCTTGCGCCTAGGGTTGGGGAACCCCAGAGGCGCCCTTGCTTGGGGGGCAAGCCCCCCTCCCCTTGGCCGCCGCCCCCCTCTAGATGCCATCTAGAGGGGCCGGCCCCCTTCTCCCTTCCCCCTATAAATAGAGGGGTGAGGGGAGGGCAGCCGCACCACAAGCCAAGGCGCAGCCCTCCCCTCCCCAACACCTCTCCTCCTCCGTTGTGTGCTCGGCGAAGCCCTGTCGGAGTACTGCTTCTCCACCATCATCACGCCGTCGTGCTGCCGGTGGAGCTATCTTCCTCAACCTCTCCTTCCTCCTTGCTGGATCAAGACGGAGGAGATGTCACCCGTACCGTACGTGTGTTGAACGCGGAGGTGCTGTCCGTTCAGCACTTGGTCATCGGTGATCTGAATCACGTCGAGTACGACTCCGTCATCACCGCTCCCTCAAACGCTTCCGTACGCGATCTACAAGTGGTATGTAGATGCAAACTCACTCCCTTGACTCGTTGCTTAGATGAACTCATAGATGGATCTTGGTGAAACCGTAGGAAAAATTTTAATTTTCTGCAACGTTCCCCAACAGGGTCGTCCTGGGCATGGCGGTCCAGTTGACGAGGGGAGGCGTGCTATGGTGACGCGGCCTCTCCGTCCTGGGAGTTCGTCGTCTGGTCGGAGAACCCGGCCGGCAACTGGCTCCAGCTTCCGCGCTTCTTCATTGAGTAACTATCGGCCCCTGGTCCAGGCGGACTCTGGTTGTAGGCGGATGGTTGCTGCAGCAAGGCCTCTTCGGTCACGATCGAGACTTCCGCTGCGGGCAACATAGCCCTGGCCCGCGGCTGGCAGACGTTCGCCCGCGCGCACGGCCTGGGCAGGCGATGCACCCTCCACTTCAATTACGATGGTGGATCGACCCTCTACGTGAGGGTGTTTTGGGAAGATGGTCGCCGCGCCGGGTGCTGCCCCGAGACGAACGACGGTGAGGAGGTGCTTGGCCTTGGTGACGGTTGCGACCAGGATGAGGGTGAGCCTGCCCTCGGCGGCGACCGTGTCTCTTCCAGCTACGGCGGCTTTTCCTCTAGTGACAGCTCCAGCAGTGGTGGCTATGACCAGCCGCCACGCTGCCGCGCCCGCTTCGAAGGCGGCAGCGGGTCATCTCGTCGCCGCGCCTCCGTGAAGCGCGAGGAAGGTGCAGCTAGGCTCGGGCGTCGCTAGGGGCACCTTACGCGGATCGCTGCAACGCCGCTTTGTTTTGCTCTTTTTCCTGCATAAAAATGAAACGATATGGGCCCAGAGGGGCGTGTATCGAACTGTGGTTCCTTGGTTATTGCACTGTGCGTGTTATTCCCGTGGCGTGTTGTTATTTTCTGCAAAGATAACTTAACCTGGTGCGTTCAGGACGCCCTCTTCCTTACGAGGCGCTTATTTTCTCGTGTCCATCTTGCCCTGGTGGCCTGCATTCGCTCAAGAACTGCAAAAACTCACTAGGAAGTGCGTTAAAAGATTTGCCATCCACCCTGGCCCTGACCTGGCGCTTTGTATTGCGGTGCCCAAGGGGGCGGACTAGGAGAGGTGCGCCAGCTTTTTGGCTCGAACGAGGGTGGCTCGCGAGAAGGCAGAGAGGAGAAAAATGCTCGCGAGGGCGCCTGCCTAGCCCCCTCGTGAGGTATGTGAGAGAGAACACGAGCAAACCAGAGCAGGAAAGTGCAGTAAGAGGCGAGGGCATCAAATCGGCAAGGAACACCAAAGGCAAACTTCAATTAAGAAAAAGTGAGCCAACTACGGAAAGCAAATGAAAAGCCGTGTCCGGCACCTAATCTAGTCTTCAAGTCTTCTCACCAGTGTGGAGCTAAGTGCTGCCACTAGGCGTGGGCGGGAGCCCCAGGGCCTCAGGCCGGCGCTCCTGAGACTTTGGGGCGTGTACAACCCCAAATCATTATTACGTGAGAGTTTCACGGGCGGCGATTCTTCACAGGCACTGGGCCTTCTTCACAGGCTCTGGGCCTTTCTTCATAGGCTCCGTGCCTTGCTTCATGGGTAGAACTTCCGGAGGTGCTGGATGGTCCAGGCGTTTTGGATAGGTAACCCGTCTTGTGTCTCCAGGCACATGGCACCAGGCCTGGAGATGTGGACGACCTTGAACGGGCCCTCCCACATTGGTGAAAGCTTATGCAGCCCTTCCCTGGAGAGGACCCGCCTCAGGATGCGGTTTCCCACCTCGAGCGTCCTGGAGCGGTCATTGCGGCAGTGGTATCGCTGTAGTGCTTGTTGGTACCTTGCCGCCCTCAATGCAGCTTCGAGACGGTGTTCCTCCCCCAGCACAAGATCCATCGCCTGCATGGCGTCCTGCTGCGTTTCGTCGAACGCCAGGACCCGTGCGGAGCGATGCTTGACCTCGTGAGGGAGGACTGCTTCAGCTCCGTAGACGAGGAAGAATGGAGTCTCGCCCGTTGGCTTGGTGGCGGTGGTGCGGATGGACCACAACACGGACTGGAGCTCATCGTGCCAGCCCCTGCTGCAGGCTTCCAGCTTCTTCTTGAAGGTCCTGGTCTTGAGGCCCCTCAGGACCTCCGCGTTGGCGCGTTCGGCCTGGCCATTGCTCACGGGTGCGCTACCGGCGTAGCAGATCTGTGTTCCAAGGTTAGCACAGTAGGTTTTGAAAAGGTTACTAGTAAACTGCGAGCCGTTATCTGTGATGATGCGGTTGGGGACCCCGAAGCGGCTCACGAGGCCCTTGATGAACTTGACAGCAGAGCCGGTTGGGGTGGTACGGACGGCTTCCACTTCCGCCCACTCTGTGAACTTGTCGATGGCGACGTAGACATAGCGGTAGCCCCCTGGCGCCCGAGGGAACGAACCTAGGATGTCCAGCCCCCAGCCCGCAAACGGCCATGTGAGCGGGATGGTTTGGAGCCCCTGAGCAGGCTGATGGATTTGCTTGGCATGGAATTGGCAAGCTTGGTAGGGCTTCACCAGCTCGGCTGCATCGTTGAGTGTTGTAGGCCAGTATAATCCACTACGGAACACCTTGCCGACGAGGGTCCGTGACGACGAGTGGTGTCCGCAGTCCCCGCTGTGTATGTCAATCGGCAACTCCCTTCCTTGATTGCTGGAGATGCAGCGCAGCGTGATATTGTTTAGTCGTTTCCTATATAACTCACCGTCTTGGATACAGTATGTCATGGCTTGCCGGGCCACGCGCTCCGCGTCCTCTTCCTTCTCCGGCAGCGTCCCATGCGTCAGGAACTCCTTGAATTCCTTAGTCCAGCATTCCTCCTGGGGCTCGAGTGCCAAGAGCAGCCGAGCTCCTGAGGTCGGGCCACAGGCTGGGGATCCCATGGCCGGAGGCTGTGGGAGCTCCTCCCGAGGCTGAGTCATGCTTGAAAGAGGTGGCGTAGCTGATTGCTTGAAGAGCCACTCCTCAAAGACACCGTGCTCCTGCGGCTGCCACTTGGACACTCTCCTGGCGATGTCGTCGGCTTCCTTGTTGGTGCCCCGGGGCACGTGCTGCAGCTCCAGGCCCGAGAACTGCTTCTCCATCTTGCGCACCTCCGCCAGGTAGGCCTCCATATGCTCGTCCTTCGGCTCGTACACCTTGTTGGAGAAGTTTACGAGGAGTTGCGCGTCACCTCTGACAGTTAGGCACTTCACCCCTAGAGCCGTCGCAGCCCTGAGGCCAGCTATGAGGCCTTCGTATTCTGCGATATTGTTGGAGACCTTCTCGCCATGCTGAAAGCTGAGCTGCACGACGGAGTATAACTTGTCCTGAGTGGGCGAGATTAGCACTGCTCCAGCCCCCGCGCCTTGGTGCGTGAAGGCGCCATCGAAATACATGACCCAGCCATCTGGAGCCTCGCTTCCTGGGGAGGTGGACCGGCCTTCTCCTTCCTCAAGTGTCGGGGCATCCGTCCATTCTGCCACAAAGTCGTGGCGGCCCCTTGATGACCCTGGTAGTGCTGAACTCCAACTGGAATGCTTGCAACTCGATGTTCCACTCAGCGACCCTTCCAGCTGAGTTAGGGCTCGTGAGTACCCTCTCCAATGGGTTGGCTGAGACGACCTTGATGGGGTGGCCCTGGAAGTAGTGTCGCAGCTTGCGTGAGACCACCAGGAGTGCAAGCAGGAGTTTCTGGGGCATGGGGCAGCGTGCCCTTGCGTCCCACACTATTGTGTTGACGAAGTACACTGGGTGCTCGACGAGGGCTGGCACACTGTCGAGGCTCGGGTCCTACGGAGATCGGGGCATATCCTGAGGTGGAGGGGTTCCTGAGACCTGACTGTCCTCAGGAGCTTCTGCGATGTTGCCCTGCTGAGCTTGGTCTTCCACCGCTGATGCCTTTGTTGCGCCTTCCTGACCCTGTGCCATTTCAGCTCCGGCTCGGTGCAGCACACCCTTGGCTTGGTGCTCCTCCCGAACCGCCACGAGCGCCGCGCTGGTGGAGTACGGGGTGGCGGCAAGGGAGAGTACCAGAGGATCGAGAGGCCGTGGTGCCACCATCACCGAGGGACTGGTGAGGTATCTCTTGAGGTCTTGGAAGGCCTGGTCGGCCTCCGGGGTCCACTCGAACGGGCCCTTCTTCTTCATGAGCTTGAAGAAGGGCAAGGTGCGCTCTCCCAGTTTGGAGATGAAACGCCCTAACGCGGTCACCCGCCCTACTAGCTTCTGCATCTCTTTGAGGGTCTGTGGTGGGCTCATGTCGTCGAGGGCCTTGATCTTCTCTGGGTTCGCCTCGATCCCTCTATGGGATACGAGGAAACCCAGCAGCTTGCCGGAGGGAACGCCAAACACGCACTTCTCCGGGTTAAGCCTCAAGTTCACTTGGCGCAGGCTCTCGAAGATCTCCTCCAAGTCTTGAATCAATGTCCTCGCCTCGCGAGACTTTACCACTATGTCATCGACGTAGGCCTCTATGTTTCTCCTGAGCTGCCGCCCCAGGGTGATGTGCATCAACCGTTGAAAGGTCGCGCCCGCGTTGCGCAGCCCGAAGGGCATGCAGGTGTAGCAGTACACCCCACATGGTGTCAGCAAGGTTGTCTTCTCCACATCTTCCACCGCCATCTTGATCTGATGATACCCTGAGAACGCGTCCAGGAAGCATAGGAGGTCACACTCGGCGGTGGAGTCGACAATCTGGTCGATGCGCGGGAGTGGGAATGGATCTTGGGGGCAGGCTTTGTTGAGGTTGGTGAAGTCGACGCACATCCGTTCCTTCCCGCCTTTCTTCGGCACTACGACGGGGTTCGCCAGCCATTCGGGATATCGAACTTCTCGGATGGCACCCGCCGCCTCCAGCTTGCGAGTCTCTTGGACGATGAAGGCTTGCTTCTCAGTGGACTGCCGTCTTGCTCGCTGCTTCACGGGGCGTATATTGGGGCACACCCTTAGATGATGCTGGATCACCTCCACAGGGACCCTGCCTTGGTGATTAGGCTCCCACGCGAATATCTCCTTGTTTGCGCGCAAGAACCGCACCAAGGCTTCTTCTTGTCCCAGGTCGAGGCCAGCTCCTATGGTAAAGGTGGCTCCTGAAGACCCGTCCTCGTTGGCCGGCACCTGCTTGGTTTCCGCCTAGTCTTGGGTGAACAACTGCTTCTTCTTGGTAGGCGCGGCCTCCTTGGCCTCGGGGATACCGGCGCCGGTGGGCTGTGCTGCTGCCGCGGTCTAGAAGGCGAGCCTGAGCACCGTCATGGCCTCCTTAGTGTCCCCCTTGATGGTGAGGACGCCCTTGCTTCCTGGGATCTTCATGAGGTTGTAGGCGGGGTGAGTCGCCGCCATGAACTGAGCGAGAGCCGGGTACCCGAGGATGGCGTTGTACGGGAGACCGATGCGGGCAATGTCGAAGTCCACCAGCTCGGTGCGGTAGTTGTCGTGTGTCTTTGAAGGTGGCAGGAGGCGGATCTGCCCCAGAGAGTGAGCAGCTCCACCACCCACTCCCGAGAAGGGCTTGCTGAGGCCGAGCCGCTCAAGCGGCACGTGAAGAAGGCCGAAGGCTTCTACGGAGAGCAAGTTGAGGCTAGCACCACTATCGATGAGGGTCTTGGTAATGGCCACGTTGCAGATGGTGGGCGTGCAGAGCATCGGGAGCATTCCGGAGCCGGTGGTGGAGTCGGGGTGGTCTTCTAACCCGAAGGTGAGGTCGGCCTCAGGCGCGGCCCAACCCGGTGGAGCCGCCGGGCGCTTGGATGTGGCCCCGATCGAAGGTGGTGCTTGAGAGCCCCCCAGCAGGGCCGTGACTGCATGGTGTGCCGGCACCGCGTAGCGAGCGGTGAAGAGGTCGCGGTGTTCCCACCAGGAGGCCACCGTGGATCACGAGAGGTTGAGTAGCCAGGCGCGTGGCTCGCCGGCGAGGGCCATGGGGAACTAGTTGGCAATGATCTTGTCGTTGCCTCCGGCTTCGAGGACATCCTCCTCCTACGCCAGCAGGAATGGCATCGGGTCTGCCGCGCCATCGTAACGCGGCGGCATCTCTGGCTTTAACTTGGTTAGCCACCGCACTCGTCGTAGGGCAGGGGCTAGGGCTCGGTACCCAGACGCCCCGCTGTTGGTGTCGGCCATAGAGATGGATGGCGGGGCACCTGCCATGGGGGCAAAGTGCGGCAACGCTTGGCGCAGGTTGGTGGAGAGGAGCTCCGGCGCACCCCTACCTGGCGCGCCAAATGTCGGATGTGGGCTTCCCGCAAACCCTTAAGGTTCGAACACTGGGGTGCGAGCGAAGTCTTTCCCTCCTACCGATCTACGCCCTAGCTCGCTAAGATCTTGCGGACGAACTTGATGAACTCACAACACAAAGAGACACGGGATTTATACTGGGTCTGGCCACCGTTGTGGTGTAATACCCTACTCCAGTGTGGTGGTGGTGGATTGCCTCTAGGGCCGATGATGAACAGTACAGAGGGAAGAACTGCCTCCTGAGGTTGAGGTGTTCTTTTGTTTGGTGACTTAGCGGGTGCGAGCTGGGTGAACTATCAGATGCCCTCTACTGTGGTGGCTAGCTCTACTTATATAGGCTCTGGTCCTCTTCCCAAATATTGAGCGAGAAGGGAGCCAACAACGGCCGGCAAATTTGAAGGGGGACAGCTAGTACAAGCTATCCTGACAAAAGCGGTCTTCGCCTGCAAAAGGCTTTGGTGGTGACGCCGTCTTGGGCTCCACGATGACCTCCGTCTTGCCGTCCTTCTGGTCTTAGTCTCGTTGGACCAATATAGCAACCTTTGCCTGATGCCTCGGTACTCCTCGCCCGCGCCTGCTTCCTTAACACCAAAGAGGAAATAAGGACGCTGCGCGCGCTGGAGCCCGCCTGGCGCCGATCGTCACGGCTCACGTCACGAGAGCCTCGTGAGGTTTGCCCCGCTTGATATCTCCGCTCCTCGTGAGCCTGCCTGACTAGGCCACTCCTGGGGAGGTCTTGCATCGTCCGCCTCGCGAGGCTTGGCCCCTCGCGAGGGTCTTGGATGCCTTGTTGATGAAGATGGGCCGTACGGCCTGCTGGCTTAGCCACGCCGGGGGCCGCAGGCAGGCATGTCTGGGGACCCCTGTTCCCAGAATGCCGACAGGGCTTAAGCCCCTTCTGTGAAGCTAACCCGACTCCAGCAGTAAGCCGCCCATCTGAACAAATTACTTTCAATTTTTGACGTTTTATCTATACTCATACCTTTATTAATTTTCACAGGCTGGTGACAAATTTAGGAAAGTCAAATATGATCACGAAGCTGCAAAAAAGGCCAGGAAGGCCAAGAGAGCCGCCAGAAAAGAGGCTGCGAAGAAGAAGGACAAGAAAGCCACCGCCTCTGACTTGCTTCGGCTAGAAGAGTCTTCTGAGTCAGAGGTAGCCCGTGACTCTCTTGGCTCCTTTTTTAACCACCTTATTGACACTGATTATCAGTAGGAAGACACGGGAACCAATCATGGAAACGCTGAAGAGGTAACTATCATTTCCTCCGACTCCGAGCCTTTGCCAAGCCAGAAAATCCGAAGAGTAACCCAGAAAGTAAGATTTTCACATCCCTTAGCTTATCATGATCCTCAATTTCTTTTGAAGCGACAGATTCATGAGAGCCGGAGGCAGATCCGGACTAGTAAAGATGCGGAACTCTCCTCCGGCTTGCCCAATGTACCAAGGAAGCACCGGAACGAGGTCACCTCCAATTTAAATCCCTTTTATCCTTTGACGGGTCTCACTCGTCAACCACTCAATTCTTCCGACTCAAATTATCAGGAAACTTCACCTTCCTCCGGCGAGTCAATGCAGTCCAATTTGCCGGCTTTTAAAACCACTCTAGGGTAATGATAACCTGCTTATCCTATGTTCATTTCAATTTGTTGTATTTGCACTGAACTTTTGATCTCATGCAGTCGACAAGCCAAGCCCAGCAAAAAGGCGAAGAAAAACAAGCTGGCCGAAGAGCCGATCTTAAACGAGCCGGAACTTGGAACAGCCGCACCTGAAGCCTCCCCTCATGAGCCGCCACCTGAGCCAGCTCATGATATGCCAACGTTAACTGTTGACCCGCCTGCCGAACAAGCTGTCGATGGTTCTGAAAACCCGGAAGTCCTTAGCCTGGCCAGGACGGATGATCCTCAAGACCCTGATGTCGATATTACCAAGACCGGCTTTGTTGAGCCGGGGAGGCCAACCATGCTGGCCAAGTGTTCCGCCAAAGAGGAACTTCTGGAACGCTGCCGGGTTAAGCTTGATGTCGCTGAATATACTCACATGAGTATTGGAGAAGTCTTTTCTGGCTATATGAGCCAAGTGCACAGCAGCCGTGACATCGAAATTAACATGCTGAAGCAGATGCACCAGAAGTTTGAGGTACAATCTTTTCTCTGTACTCATTTATCCTTATTATACCAGTCCCCAAGTCTATTGCTTATGATGAAATATGCTGTAGACTTAGAAACAAGCTTGATAACATTAGTAATATATCTGGACAAGGTATGTAAGAAATCAGGCTTACTCTGTAGCCCCTGTCGGAGTAATGGGCCATGGGTAGCCTAACCCGAGTCCCAGAACCTTTCCAGACATCGGGGCCGGCTGCGCCCCTCAAGACGTCAAGACGAAGCGCCGCCTTCTGGTGGCCGGCTGGCTGAATGGCCGACTGCCAGAAGACGGCCATGCTCAGGAAGGCGGCTCCAAGGCAGGCCAACTCATAGCGGGCGGCCTCCAGAGAGGCCGTCTCCTAGCAGTCGGCCCATGGCGCCCTCAACGTCTGTGCCCCCATTAAGAAGACAAGACAATGCAAGGCTACAGTGTGGCCCATCACCCCCGTATCTGTGGCAGGCGTGGCCAAGTGCTCAGACGGACGGAGATCTCCGCCGCCGGCGACATCAAGCCACTCCACCTCGACGTCACTCTCCTGCTCCCACGCATCACCGCTTGCACGGGCCAGAAGACGGCGGGCCCTACCAGGCAGCGAGAGCCCGGAAGACGGTAGAAGCCTCACCAGTTGGACCCGAGGGAGGCCGGCTCCTGGCAGGCGGCCCGTTCCCTCCTCGGGGCCCGAGGACCATTAACCAGATAAGACCCGGAGTGGCTACAGTGATCTCCCGCCAGGCGGCGGGACTGTAGCCACGCACCCCTGACCAATCAAGCGTCATTAGCATCACGGCTACAGTAATCCGCAGCCGGCAAGACCCGTACCAGACCAGGCGGCGGGCCCCAGCAGCCGGCGGAGAAGCCGGCAAACAGAGAGACTGATAGTCGGTTCCTACTCCCAGCCAGATTACCATTGTACCCTGGGGGCTAGGCCTATATAACCCCCCCAGGGCACCCATGCAAAGGGTTCCAACCTTTTAGAATTAGACTCACACCTAGGGGGAGAGGAGAGCAAGCCCTGCCTTCTCCTACCTCTAGCATACAGCTCGAGGAGCACCATTCTACTCACTAGTGCCTTAGTGATCATGCGGAGACCCCGCAGAGTAGGACTAGGGGTGTTATCTCCTAGGAGAGCCCCGAACCTGGGTAAAGTGCGCCGGCGTTCATGTCTACGCCTCATCCCGCTTCCAGGCACCGGCGACGTTCTATTCGTTCCCACCATGATAAGCCATCCATTGGCATATGTCGTACCCAACCCCCGACATTTGGCGCCCACCTTGGGGCTAGGTGCACCATCTCTCGGAGTCCTGTTCTGGACGGGAACCCTGTTCCTTCCGAGCGAGTGCAGCCAGCCCGGCACGCTAGACGGCGTCTGTGCTGACGCGCTGCGCGGCGTGGAGGTCGCCTGCACGGCGAGCTGCCACGCCAACCTTGTTGGCGAGATTCGCCTCTCCGACGAGCCTGCGTCTGATGCAGGCACCGATGGCCCTGAGAGCCGCCTCTTGAGCCTCGTCGATCAGCTCCATGTTGCCAGCGAGCCTGTTGCTGACTTGGAGTCGGTTGGCTGCACCGACCCAATGTTGGTCGACTCTGACACAGCGTCACTTGACGCGTTCCCCGCCAACGTGGTGGTCTACGACGAGCCGCTTCCTCGCGTGGATAGCGGCGGCAGCACCGTCACGGAAGTGCTCGTTATCAGCCACGGCGAGCACTCTGGCTAAGCTGGCCAGGATCCGTTGTAGGCGGCGATGCAAGACTTGACTGCGCCCATCCCGGAAGACGCCGACGCCGAGACGCTGGAGGCACACCATGTCCAGCTCGTCGGAAGCGCCAACCAGCTGGCCAGCATGAGACGCCTTTCGGAGGCCTACTAGTGAGAGATGGACCGTGCCGTTGGCGGCACGCCGGCTCCTTGTGGTCCTAGCCATATTGGCCTGGTTCGGCAGCGTGGCGCGACTGTCGCCAGCATGTTCGGGACAGATCGTCCCGTCTACGCCACGCCTGCGAAGAACATACGAGCTGCCCAGGCGGCAGAAGACGACCTAGACAAGATCGAGGGCGATGAGCATCGCCACATGACGGAGCGAGTCCAGCAGCTCCTCGACGCGGCTGCTGAGCAGCAAGAGGCCGGGTGCCGCACTGAAGCGCCGAACCGGCGAAACGGTGACCCGCCTCCTCGCCGAGACCAAGGCGCGACATCCCGGACGCCGACTGGTGGCGTCCGCGATAGGAGAGACAAGGAGCCGGCTACCAGCCGCAGCCGGACTCACATCACCATTGAGCGCGACCAAGACGGATACTTGAGGTGACATTGGAGTATCTAGGTGACATTAGGGTTTTGGTTGATTTGTGTCTTAAGGTGTTATTCTAGTACGAAATCTAGGGTTGTTTGTGACACTTATAGGAATAGCCCAATGGATTGATTGGAAAGAATAACTTTGAGGTGGTTTCTTAATCTCTTCGTTTGTTCTCCACTATTAGTGAATTTGGAGTGACTCTTTGTTGCATGTTGAGGGATAATTATATGATCCAATTATGTTATAATTGTTGAGAGAACTTGCACTAGTGAAAGTATGAACCCTAGGCCTTGTTTCTTAGCATTGCAATACCGTTTACACACACTTTTATCATTAGTTACCTTACTGTTTTTATATTTTCAGATTAGAAAAACCTATATCTACCATCCATATTGCACTTGTATCACCATCTCTTCACCAAACTAGTGCACCTATACAATTTATCATTGTATTGGGTGTGTTGGGGACACAAGAGACTCTTTATTATTTGGTTGCAGGGTTGTTTGAGAGAGACCATCTTCATCCTACGCCTCGCACGGATTGATAAACCTTAGGCCATCCACTTGAGGGAAATTTGCTACTGTCATACAAACCTCTGCACTTGGAGGCCCAACAACGTCTACAAGAAGAAGGTTGTGTAGTAGACATCATGATGGACTCAAGCCCCCCCCCCCACACCCCCCCGTCTACCGGCCTGCCGCCTCCTCCTCCTCAGCAGCCGGCGGTTGGCCAGTCGACGCGATACAAGATGAATATACTGAAGAGCATGGAGCTTATGTCGTGTTCACCAGCGTGGCCGATGACAGGCACATCAGACGGCAGCGACAACAAGAAGTAAATGCAATGGCGTTAGAAACCCCCGAGTTCATGCACTGGTCTGAGAAGCCCACCAGCTCGAGCAGAGCCGACCACCCGGAAGTGATGCCCAATCCCGGCTCTTATGCTCTGGTGCTGGATGCCACCTTTGCCACGGAGAGGCGGGCTGCTCGCTTATCCTGACTTCTAATAGATGGCAGCAGCAGCATCAACATCCTGTACAAACATACTATGGAGAAGTTGGGAATTAAGCAGAGACATCTTCAGCCCAGCTGGACTGTTTTCCATGGCATAGTTCCTGGCCTTTCCTGCTCACCAATAGGCAAGACGCAGATTGACGTCCTCCTCGGAGACAAAGAACTCTTTCGCCGAGAGCCAGTCTGGTTTGAGGTGGTGGACCTTGAGAGCCCTTACCATGCGCTACTTGTTCGGCCTGCCCTGGCCAAGTTCATGGCGGTCCCCCACTATGCTTACCTCAAGATGAAGATGCCGAGTTCCAAGGGAATTACAAGAAGTCGTCCGCTTGTGCAGCAGACAGCAGCCGGCTAGCCGAGTCCCTCGCGATCGCGGACGAGAAACGGCTCCTGGACCGGGTTGTGGCAATGGCAGATAAGCAGCCGGAAATGTCAATTTTTGTGGAGTGCATTGGGTTTGTAATAAGTACACACCAAATAGGGAAGACAGATATTGCAAGAGTCATAAGTACTTAGAAACTAAATTGTTGCAAGAAGAGCTAGATGAATGTGCTGAAAATTTATTTTTTCTTAGCCATACTTGTGAACTTTGCAATGAACCTGATCATTTTAGTACCCAATGCAAATTGTTTCATGATCATATCATGTCCAAAAATTGTGATGACTTGATTTCCCTTGCACATCATAATGAACTTAGTTTGCTCTTGGGTTATGAAGAAATTAAACATATAACTAAGAATATTCCAAAATTTGCCCTTGATAAAGTTCTTCATTTTGATCTAGAGAAAATTTATTTGTGTTGTGCGGTGAATTGTATTGAAAATCCTTATATTGCCAATTACATAAAGAAAAGAAAACAAATAGAGGATGAAGAGACTACTAATGAAAGGGAAGAGACTTCCCAATATCCTCCTACTATTTCTTATGATGAATCAGGTTACGAGGAGGAGCCTTCTACTCAATCAATCTCATTAATAAGGAGCTCCAAAAAGAGGATTGAACCCACACATGATGTGGTTAAGAAGAACAAGAACATAAAAAGGAAGAGAGTAAAAAGGTATCTCTCCCAAATAATGTTGCTCCTATTATTGTTGTGCCTCATGAAAATGGATCAAAAATAATTGTGGAAGATGATGCACTTGATGATCTCGTTATGCCTATTGCTTGTTGTGATGATTATGATTGGGAAGATAATGATACTTCTTATGATCCTGAAAATCTTTTTGGCACTTGCTTGGAAGAATATGATAATTGCTATACTATTGGTGATATCCATACTATTGATGATGAGAGTGATTATGCTTATGATATGAAAAGGCCCAAGCTTGGGGAAGCTATGTTTAATGAGGATGGCATATTTGAAAATATATTTGCTGCAATTAATGTTTGTCCCAAGCTTGGGGATGCTATGTTTAATAATGATGATATTTTTAGTCTCCCAAGTTTTGATATGCAAACTTATAATGATGATAGCATGCCTCCTACTTATGATGATTATATTTATGAAAGTGGGCTTGGAAGAGTGTCAACTTTAGGAAGTAGTGATCCCACTATTTTGGAGGATGTTGAATCTTATAATATTTATGAAAGTGGATTTGGAGAGGTCATGACTTTATTTAGTGATGTATCCACTATTTCGGAAGAGGTTTCAATTGATTATGATAAGAACAAAGTTGCTAATTATGATGATTATTATGATGAAACTTATGCTATAAAAAGTAGTGATGGCTATATTTATAAAACTTGTCATGATTATGATTACTCTTTTTCTAAACATTACTCTTTTAACATGGAAACAATTTATGGTATTCAAGTCTCTTATGATACTCTCACTATTTCGAATGAGAAGAATTTTGCTTATGTGGAGAGTAGTAAATTTTCTATGCAAGTAGATCATGAAAATAATGCTTTAGGTGCTGGTTATATTGTTGAATTCATTCATGATGCTAATGAAAATTATTATGAGGGAGGAATATATGCTTGTAGTAATTGCAATAATATCAAGTTTCCTCTCTATGTGCTTAAAGTTTTGAAGTTATGCTTGTTTTGCCTTCCTATGCAAGTTGATTCTTGTTCCCATAAGTTGTTTGCTCACAAAATCCCAATGCATAGGAAGTGGGTTAGACTTAAATGTGATAGTCATATTCTTCATGATGCTCTCTTTATGTTTCAATTCTTATCTTTTATGTGAGCATCATTAAAATCATCATGCCTAGCTAGGGGCGTTAAACGATAGCGCTTGTTGGGAGGCAACCCAATTTTATTTTAGTTTCTTGCTTTTGGTTCTGTTTAGTGATAAATAATTCATATAGCTTCTGTTTAGATGTGGTTTTATGTTTTAATTAGTGTTTGTGCCAAGTAGAACCTTTGGGAAGACTTGGGTGAAGTCTTTAAGATAATGCTGTAAAAAGCAGAAACTTTAGCGCTCACGAGATTAGCTTCAACTTTTTACTGGAGAGTGCTATTTAGTTGATTCTTTTTTCAGATGATTACTAGATAAATTCTTCAGGCCCACCAATTTATTTTAGAATTGTTGGAGTTCCAGAAGTTTGCGTTAGTTACAGATTACTACAGACTGTTCTGTTTTTGACAGATTCTGTTTTTCGTGTGTTGTTTGCTTATTTTGATGACTCTATGGCTAGTAAAATAGTTTATAGACCATATAGAAGTTGGAATACAATAGGTTTAACACCAATACAAATAAAGAATGAGTTCGTTACAGTACCTTGAAGTGGTGTTTTGTTTTCTTTCGCTAACGGAGCTCACGAGATTTTCTGTTAAGTTTTGTGTTGTGAAGTTTTCAAGTTTTGGGTAAAGATTCGATGGACTATGGAATAAGGAGTGGCAAGAGCCTAATATTGGGGATGCCCAAGGCACCCCAAGGTAATATTCAAGGATAAGCAAGAGCCTAAGCTTGGGGATGCCCCGGGTGGCATCCCCTCTTTCGTCTTCGTTCATCGGTAACTTTACTTGGAGCGATATTTTTATTCACCACATGATATGTGTTTTGCTTGGAGCGTCATTTTATTTTTTTAGTATTTGCTTGCTGTTATTTATAATAGTGTTTTGCATCTCTAGTATAAATAAAAATGTCAAGTATAGCTTTTACTATGCTTATTTTGCAACTATACATGTTGCTGTTTGAAAACAGAAAGTTTACCGTTGTTGCAAAAATTCCCTAGAAAAGTTAGAATGTGATAAAATGTTGAAATCTTTTGCATTATAAGATCTGATAAATTTACTACAGTGGGAATTTTGTTTCATAATTTTTGGAGTTAGGAAGTAGGATGAATCTTGCATTCTTTACAGACTGTATTATTTCTGCAGATTGCTGTTATGTCTGCATTGTTTGCATATGTTTGCTTGTTTAATGATTCTATTTGATGATAGGAGTATTAAATATGCAGAGGCATTTACTATGCAATGTTGAATAATTTTTTTAGTGATTTACTACAGTATAGTATGATAAGGTTTTTGCATTGGTTTATACTAACTTATCTCACGACTTCTTGTTGAGTTTGGTGTGGATGAAGCTTTCGAGATTTAGGAAACCGTGATATGAGAGGAATTAAGGAGACACAAAAGCTCAAGCTTGGGGATGACCAAGGTACCCCAAGACAATATTTCAAGAAGTCTCAAGCATCTAAGCTTGGGGATGCCCCGGTAGGCATCCCACCTTTCTTCTTCAACAATTATCGGTTAGTATCGGTTGAACCTAAGTTTTTGCTTCTTCACATGATGTGTGCTATCCTTGAAATGTCGTTTTATTTTATTTTGCTTGCTGTTTGAATAAAATACCAATATCTGAAATCCTTAAATGGGACAGTCTTCACATAGTTGCATAATTATCCGACTACTCATTGATCTTCACTTATATCTTTCAGAGTAGTTTGTCATTTGCTCTAGTGCTTCACTTATATCTTTGAGAGAACGGTGGTGGATTTGTTTTATAGAAACTATTGATCTCTCATGCTTCACTTAGATTATTTTGAGAGTCTTAAATAGCATGGTAATTTTCTTAAAATAATCGTAATATGCTAGGCATACAAGATTTGTAAGAATTTTTATGAGTGTGTTGAATACTATGAGAAGTTTGATGCTTGATAATTGTTTTGAGATATGGAGATGGTGATATTAGAGTCATGCTAGTTGAGTAGTTGTGAATTTGAGAAATACTTGTGTTAAAGTTTGTGATTCCCGTAGCATGCACGTATGGTGAACCGTTATGTGATGAAGTCGGAGCATGATTTATTTATTGATTGTCTTCCTTATGAGTGGCGGTCAGGGAATGACGATGGTCTTTTCCTACCAATCTACCCCACTAGGAGAATGCGCGTAATACTTTGCTTTGATAACTTGTAGATTTTTGCAATAAGTATATGAGTTCTTTATGACTAATGTTGAGTTCATGGATTATACGCACTTTTCTCACCCTTCCACTATTGCTAGCCTCTCTAACACCGTGCTCTTTTCGCCGGTATCATACACCCACCATATACCTTCCTCAAAACAGCCACCATACCTACCTATCATGGCATTTCCATAGCCATTCCGAGATATATTGCCATGCAACTTTCCACCGTTTCGTTTATTATGACACACTCCATCATTGTCATATTGCTTAGCATGATCATGTAGTTGACATAGTATTTGTGGAAAAGCCACCGTTCATAATTCCTTCATACATGTCACTCATGATTCATTGCACATCCTGGTACACCGCCGGAGGCATTCATACAGAGTCATATTTTGTTCTAAGTATCGAGTTGTAATTCTCGAGTTGTAAGTAAATAAAAGTGTGATGGTCATCATTTTTTAGAGCATTGTCCCAAGTGAGGAAAGGATGACGGAGACTATGATTCCCCCACAAATCGGGATGAGACTTCGGACGAAAAATAAAAAAAAGAAGAAAAGAAAAGAGGCCATAAAAAAAGAGAAAAGGCCAAAAAAAAACAAACAAAAAAACAAAAAAATGAGAGAAAAAGAGAGAAGGGACAATGTTACTATCCTTTTACCACACATGTGCTTCAAAGTAGCACCATGATCTTCATGATAGAGAGTCTCCTATGTTGTCACTTTCATATACTAGTGGGAATTTTTCATTATAGAACTTGGCTTGTATATTCCAATGATGGGCTTCCTCAAAATGCCCTAGGTCTTTGTGAGCAAGCGAGTTGGATGCACACCCACTTAGTTTCTTTTGTTGAGCTTTCATATACTTATAGCTCTAGTGCATCAGTTGCATGGCAATCCCTACTCACTGACATTGATATCTATTGATGGGCATCTCCATAGCCCGTTGATACGCCTAGTTGATGTGAGACTATCTTATCCTTTTTGTCTTCTCCACAACCACCATTCTATTCCACATATAGTGCTATGTCCATGGCTCACGCTCATGTATTGCGTGAAGATTGAAAAAGTTTGTGAACGTCAAAAGTATGAAACAATTGCTTGGCTTGTCATCGGGGTTGTGCATGATTTAAATACTTTGTGTGGTGAAGATAGAGCATAGCCAGACTATATGATTTTGTAGGGATAACTTTCTTTGGCCATGTTATTTTGACAAGACATGATTGCTTAGTTAGTATGCTTGAAGTATTATTATTTTTATGTCAATATGAACTTTATCTTGAATCTTTCGGATCTGAATATTCATACCACAATTAAGAAGAATTACATTGAAATTATGCCAAGTAGCATATTATCCACTTTTATATTACTTTTGGGACTAACCTATTAACCGGAGGCCCAGCCCAGATTTGCTGTTTTTGCCTATTTCAGTATTTCGAAGAAAAGGAATATCAAACGGAGTCAAAACGGAACGAAATCAACTGGAGAAGTTATTTTTGGAAGGAAAGCTACCGGATGGACTTGGACCCCACGTCAAGGAAGGAACGAGGAAGCCACGAGGGTGGGGGGCGCTCCCCCTACCTCGTGGGGCCCTCGTGGCTCCCCTGACGTGCTTCTTCCGTCTATATAACTCCACATACCCTAATACTTACAGAACGGAGAATAGATCGGGAGTTCCGCTGCCGCAAGCCTCTGTAGCCACCAAAAACCAATCGGGACCCTGTTCCGGCACCCTGCCGGAGGGGCGAACCCTCACCGGTGGCCATCTTCATCATCCCGACGCTCTCCATGACGAGGAGGGAGTAGTTCACCCTCGGGGCTGAGGGTATGTACGATAGCTATGTGTTTGATCTCTCTCTCTCTCTCTCTCTCTCTCTCGTGTTCTTGATTCGCACGATCTTGATGTATCGCGAGCTTTGCTATTATAGTTGGATCTTATGTTTCTTCTCCCCTCTACTCTCTTGTAATGAATTGAGTTTTCCCTTGAAGTAATCTTATCGGATTGAGTCTTTAAAGATTTGAGAACACTTGATGTATGTCTTGCCATGCGTATCTGTGGTGACAATGGGATATCACGGGATTCACTTGATGTATGTTTTGGTGATCAACTTGCGGGTTCCGCCCATGAACCTATGCATAGGGGTTGGCACACGTTTTCGTCGTGATTCTTTGGTACAAACTTTGGGGCACTCTTTGATGTTCTTTGTGTTGGATTGAATAGATGAATCTGAGATTGTGTGATGCATGTCGTATAATCATACCCATGGATACTTGAGGTGACATTGGAGTATCTAGGTGACATTAGGGTTTTGGTTGATTTGTGTCTTAAGGTGTTATTCTAGTACGAACTCTAGGGCTGTTTGTGACACTTATAGTTATAGCCCAATGGATTGATTGGAAAGAATAACTTTGAGGTGGTTTCGTACCCTACCATAATCTCTTCGTTTGTTCTCCACTATTAGTGACTTTGGAGTGACTCTTTGTTTCATGTAGAGGGATAGTTATATGAACCAATTATGTTATTATTGTTGAGATAACTTGCACTAGTGAAAGTATGAACCCTAGGCCTTGTTTCCTAGCATTGCAATACCGTTTACGCTCACTTTTATCATTAGTTACCTTGCTGTTTTTATATTTTCAGATTAGAAAAACCTATATCTACCACCCATATTGCACTTGTATCACCATCTCTCTTTGCCGAACTAGTGCACCTATACAATTTACCATTGTATTGGGTGTGTTGGGGACACTTGAGACTTTTTGTTATTTGGTTGCAGGGTCATTTGAGAGAGACCATCTTCATCCTACGCCTCCCATGGATTGATAAACCTTAGGTCATCCACTTGAGGGAAATTTGCTACTGTCCTACAAACCTCTGCACTTGGAGGCCCAACAACGTCTACAAGAAGAAGGTTGTGTAGTAGACATCATGATGGACTCAAGCCCCCCCCACCCTCCCCCCCTGCCCCGCCTGCCGGCCCGCCGCCTCCTCCTCCTCAGCAGTCGGCGGTTGGCCAGTCGACGCGATACAAGATGAATATACTGAAGAGCATGGACCTTATGTCGTGTTCACCAGCGTGGCCGAAGACAGGCACATCAGACGGCAGCGACAACAAGAAGTAAATGCAATGGCGTTAGAAACCCCCGAGTTCATGCACTGGTCTGAGAAGCCCACCAGCTCGAGCAGAGCCGACCACCCGGAAGTGATGCCCAATCCCGGCTCTTATGCTCTGGTGCTGGATGCCACCTTTGCCACGGAGAGGCGGCTGCTCGCTTCTCCTGACTTCTAATAGATGGCAGCAGCAGCATCAACATCCTGTACAAAGATACTATGGAGAAGTTGGGAATCAAGCAGAGACATCTTCCGCCCAGCTGGACTATTTTCCATGGCATAGTTCCTGGCCTTTCCTGCTCACCAATCGGCAAGACGCAGATTGACGTCCTCTTCGGAGACAAAGAACACTTTCGCCGAGAGCCAGTCTGGTTTGAGGTGGTGGACCTTGAGAGCCCTTACCATGCGCTACTTGGCCGGCCTGCCCTGGCCAAGTTCATGGCGGTCCCCCACTATGCTTACCTCAAGATGAAGATGCCGAGTTCCAAGGGAATCCTGACCATAGCAGGGGATAACAAGAAGTCATCCGCTTGTGCAGCAGACAGCAGTCGGCTAGCTGAGTCCCTCGTGATCATGGACGAGAAACGGCTCCTGGACCAGGTTGTGGCAATGGCAGGCAAGCCTCTGGAAATGTCACCCAACCCCAAGAAGTTGGAAGCTGAGGGTTCGTTCAAGCCGACGAAAGAAACAAAGAAGATACCCTTGGACCCGGAGCACCCGGAGAGGCACGCTGTCATAGGTGCAAACCTTGACAGCAAATAGGAAAGCGTGCTCTTTGATTTCCTCCGTGAGAATCGGAACATCTTTGCATGGTATCCCAAGGACATGCCGGGTGTTCCGACGGATTTCGCCGAGCACAAGCTACATGTCCGGTCTGATGCCAAGCCAGTCAGGCAGCCCTTGCACCGACTGTTGGAAGAGAAGAGAAGACTTGTTGGAGAAGAGATAGCCCGGCTTTTAGCAGCCGACTTCATCATGGAAGTGTTCTTTCCAGAGTGGCTAGCCAACCCAGTCCTTTTACTGAAGAGGAACAAGCAGTGGCGCATGTGTATTGATTATACCAGCCTCAACAAAGCATACCCCAAGGACCCATTTTGTTTGCCAAGAATCGACCAAGAGATTGACTCCACAACCAGATGCAAGCTGTTGAGCTTTTCGGATGCATACTCAGGGTATCACCAGATCAAGCTAAACCCGGCCAACAGGCTGAAGACCGCCATCACCACACCATTCAGAGCCCTCTGTTTCCTGAACATGACGTTCGGCTTAAGGAATGTCGGCGCCACGTTTCAGCGTTGCATGCAGAAGTGTCTCCTCAAGAAACTCGGCAGAAACGCCCACGTCTATGTGGACGATGTTGTGGTGGAGACGGAGAAGCGTGGAATGCTGCTAGAAGACCTTAGGGAGGCCTTTGAAAACTTGCGCCGATTCCAGATCAAGCTCAACCCGGAGAAATGCGTCTTCAGGGTACCAGCCGGCCATCTCGTTGGCTTCCTGGTCTCAGAGCGCGGCATAGAATGCAACCCTGTGAAGATCAGGTCCATCGAGAGGATGGAGGTTCCCACCCGACTGCTGGACATGCAAAAATTCACCGGCTGCTTGGCATCCATCAGCCGTTTCATCAGTCGGCTGGGCGAGAAGGCTCTTCCCCTATACCAGCTCATGAAGAAGGCCACTTTTTTTGAGTGGAACGACAAGGTGGATGAAGCTTTTCTACAGCTCAAGAAGATGTTGACGACTCCGCCTATCCTGGCGGATCCGACTCCTAAAGAGCCCATGCTCCTCTACATCGCCGCCACCAGCCGGGTGGTCAGCACAGTCATAGTTGTGGAACGCAAGGAAGAAGGCAAAGCACTACCAGTCCAGAGGCCGGTGTATTACCTGAGTGAAGTACTGTCCGCCTCCAAGCAGAATTACCCCCACTACCAGAAGATGTGCTACGGTGTACATTTTGCCGCTAAGAAGCTGAAACCGTATTTTCAAGAGCACCCAGTCACTGTGGTTTGCACTGCTCCACTTGCCGAGATCATTGTAAGCCGACATGCTTCAGGCCGAGTGGCCAAATGGGCCATAGATTTGGCTCCCTACACCATCTACTACCAACCTCGCACCGCCATCAAGTCACAAGCACTGACCGACTTCCTTGTCGACTGCGCCGAGACCCTACCTGCCGCCAGCGCCAGACTCCACCCATTAGCGAATGCACTTTGATGGTTCGAAGATGCGCACCAGTTTGGGAGCCGGCATCGTCCTCATCTCTCCCAAAGGCGAAAAGCTCAGATATGTGCTGCAAGTCCATTTTGCCACCTCCAACAACGTTGCTGAATATGAAGCACTCATTCACGGGCTCCGGCTTGCCAAGGAACTCGGCATTCGCCGGATCCTGTGCTATGGAGATTCCGACTTGGTGGTCCAACAGTCGTCAGGCGATTGGGACGCCAAGGATGCAAATATGGCCAGCTACCGCTTCCTCGTTCAGCAACTCAGTGGATACTTTGAAGGATGCGAGTTCCTCCATGTGCCAAGAAATGACAATGAGCAAGCAGATGCCTTGGCACGAATCGGCTCCACCCGGAAAGCAATACCAGCCGTCGTCGCCCTACAACGCCTCCTTAAGCCGTCTGTCAAGCTATCGCCAGAGTCGGATTCCATCTTTGTGCCAGCTCCTCCTGAAGCAGTCGGATCCGACTTGAGGACCCCGGCAGCCGGCACGGGGAATACGACAGGCGACCGAGGACTGCAGCAGCCGCACCCGGCCCGGGGACTTCAGAACCTGGCACGGGGACTGTGATACGTCTCTGTCGTATCTACTTTCCCAAAAACTTTTGCCCTTGGTTTGGCCTCTAACTTGCATGATTTGGATGGAACTAACTCGGACTGACGTTGTATTCAGCAGACTTTCCATTGTGTTATTTATGTGCAGAAACAAAAGTTCTCGGAATGACCTGAAACTCCACGGAACGTCTATTTGGAAATAATAAAAAATCCTTGCAAAAGATGAAGACCAGGGGGCCCACACCCTAGCCACGAGGGTGGGGGGCGCCCCCCCTAGGGCGCGCCCCCTACCTCGTGGGCCCCCTGGAGCTCCTCCGACCTCAACTCCAACTCTATATATTTGCTTTCGGGGAGAAAAAAATCAGAGAGAAGAATTCATCGCGTTTTACGATACGGAGCCGCCGCCAAGCCCTAAAACCTCTCGGGAGGGCTGATCTGGAGTCCGTTCGGGGCTCCGGAGAGGGGGATTCGTCGCCATCGTCATCATCAACCATCCTCCATCACCAATTTCATGATGCTCTCTGCCGTGCGTGAGTAATTCCATCATAGGCTTGCTGGACGGTGATGGGTTGGATGAGATCTATCATGTAATCGAGATAGTTTTGTTAGGGTTTGATCCCTAGTATCCACTATGTTCTGAGATTGATGTTGCTATGACTTTGCTATGCTTAATGCTTGTCACTAGGGCCCGAGTGCCATGATTCAGATCTGAACCTAATATGTTTTCATGAATATATGTGTGTTCTTGATCCTATCTTGCAAGTCTATAGTCACCTACTATGTGTTATGATCCGGCAACCCCGAAGTGACAATAATCGGGACCACTCCTGGTGATGACCGTAGTTTGAGGAGTTCATGTATTCACCATGTGTTAATGCTTTGGTCCGGTACCCTATTAAAATGAGGCCTTAATATCCCTTAGTTTCCGCTAGGACCCCGCTGCCACGGGAGGGTAGGACAAAAGATGGCATGCCAGTTCTTTTCCATAAGCACGTATGACTCTATTAGGAATACATGCCTACATTACATTGATGAATTGGAGCTAGTTCTGTGTCACCCTATGTTATGATTGTTACATGATGAACCGCATCTGGCATAATTCTCCATCACCGATCCAATGCCTACGAGCTTTTCCTATATTGTTCTTCGCTTATTTACCTTTTCGTTGCTACTGTTACAATCACTACAAAATACCAAAAATATTACTTTTGCTACCGTTACCACTATTATCATATTACTTTGGTACTAAATACTTTGCTGCAGATATTAAGTTATCCAGGTGTGGTTGAATTGACAACTCAACTGCTAATACTTGAGAACATTCTTTGGCTCCCCTTGTGTCGAATCAATAAATTTAGGTTGAATACTCTACCCTCGAAAACTGTTGCGATCCCCTAAACTTGTGGGTTATCAAGACTATTTTCTTGCGCCATTGCCGGGGAGCATAGCTCTATTCTTTGAGTCACTTGGGATTTATATCTGCTGGTCACTATGAAGAACTTGAAGGACACTAAGACAACAATTTATCCCTCAACTACGAGGGGAGGTAAGGAACTGCCATCTAGCTCTGCACTTGATTCACCTTCTGTCTTGAGTAAGCTTGCGACACCTAAACCTGCTTCTGCTATTCGTTCTAATATGTCGCATGTTATTGATGATGCCACTTCTGCTATGCATGATACTTATGATGAAACTACTTCTATGCTTGATACTACTGTGCCACTTGGTGAATTTTTTGATGAACAAATTGCTAGGGCTACAGAGAAAGAAATTATTGAAAATGATTATATTGATGAAAGTGATGATGAAGACTTGCTTGTTATTCCTGAGAGACTAGCTAATAACCTCTTGATCCTAGTTGTGTGCGTAGTCCCCAGGATATGATTTATTACTTCTCTGCTAAATATTTCCGTGCTCATAAGAAACAAGCTGCTTTGAAGGAAATATACAACTTTGTGCATATTGAAGAAGAGAGTCTCCCACAAGCTTGGGGGAGGCTTCTCAAGTTACTTAATGCTTTGCCTGATCATCCTCTCAAGAAAAATGAAATACTTGATATCTTTTATAATGGACTAACCGATGCTTCCAGAGATTAACTGGATAGTTGTGCTGGTTCGTTTTTCAGGGAAAGAACACCGGATGAAGCTGAAATTCTATTGAATAATATGTTGACAAATGAAAATAATTGGACACTTCCTGAGCCAGCTCCTGAGCCAATTTCTGAGCTTATTCCTAAACCAACCCCGAAGAAGAGAGGTGTTCTATTTCTCAGTCCTGAAGATATGCAAGAGGCAAAGAAATCTATGAAAGAAAAATGTATTAAAGCTGAAGATGTTAAGAATTTACCTCCTATTGAAGAAATACATGGTCTTAATTTATCACTGTTGAAGAAACTTGTGATCTTAATCCTTCACCTATTGAAGAAACTGATGGTCTTGATAACCCGACCACGGTAGTAAAGGTAAATTCTCTCTATAGATTTGATGAAGGTGATATTCCTCACTATAAGTCTGCTAGACAATGCTTAGAAGAGTTTGATAATTTTATTGTCAAACAAGAAAACTTCAATGCTTATTTTGGTAGACAATTGAAATACAATTCAGATTCGCTTGAGCACTTGGGTGATTATATGTCTAGAGTTAAAGGTGAACTTAAACTCATTACTAAACATGCTTCTATGGTTACAACTCAAGTAGAACAAGTACTTAAAGCTCAAAATGATTTTCTCAATGAAATGAATAGTAAGAAAAATGATTATGCTGGTAGAGTGGCTACTAGAACTGGTAGAATGACTCAGGAACCTTTGTATCCTGAAGGCCACCCTAAGAGAATTGAGCAAGATTCTCAGAGAAAAAATATTGATGCACCCAGTCCTTCTAAAAAGAAGAAAAAGAAAAATGATAGGACTTTGCATGCTTCTAGTGAACCTATTGCTGAACCTCCTGTGAATCCAAATGATATCTCTATTTCTGATGCTGAAACACAATCTGGTAATGAACATGAGCCTAGTGGTAATGTTAATGATGATGTTCATGAGGATGCTCAACCTAGTAATGACAATGATGTAGAAATTGAATCTGCTGTTGATCTTGATAACCCACAATCAAAGAATCAATGTTATGATAAGAGAGACTTTGTTGCTAGGAAACATGGTAAAGAAAGAGAACCATGGGCTCAGAAACCCATGCCTTTTCCTCCCAAACCATCCAAGAAAAAGGATGATGAGGATTTTGAGCGCTTTGCTGAGATGATTAGACCTATCTTTTAGCGTATGCGATTAAGTGATATGATCAAAATGAATCCTTATGCTAAGTATATGAAAGATATTGTTACAAATAAAAGAAAGATACAGGAAGATGAAATTTCCACCATGCTTGCTAGTTATACTTTTAAGGGTGGAATACCTAAGAAACTTGGAGATCCAGGAGTACCAACTATACCATGCACCATTAAAAGAAACTATGTTAAAACTGCTTTATGTGATCTTGGAGCCAATGTTAGTGTTATGCCTCTCTCTTTATATTGTAGACTTGATTTGAATAAGTTGACACCTACTGAAATATCTTTGCAAATGGATGATAAATCAACTGCTATACATGTCGGTATTTGTGAGGATGTGCTGTTGTGGTTGCAAACGTTACTATTTTAACGAACTTTGTTATACTTGATATTCCGAGGGCGATAGTATGTACATTATTCTTGGAAGACCTTTTTGAATACCGCAGGGGCTGTTATTGATTGCAACAAAGGCAATGTCACTTTTCATGTTAATGGTAATGAGCATTTGGTACACTTTCCGAGGAAACAACCTCAAGTTCATAGTATCAACTCCATTGGAAAAATTCCATCGATTATTTTTGGAGGTTTTGAATTTCCTCTTCCTACTGTCAAGAAGAAATATGATATTCTTATTATTGGGGATGTGCATGTCCCAGTTGAGGTAACTTAGTGTTATTCGAAATTTCTCCGGTTTCATGCAAATCGGAATGAGTTTGTTAACAAGACTTGATCAACCTTGTTAGTGGATTCCTTTTGATGAGCATGAGATGGATGAAACTAGAAGCCACACCCTTCTGTACCCTCTCTCTATTTTCTGTTATTTAGTTGAAATAAAGTAAAAATAGTATTTTTTCTACATTTTACGATCTATCTGTGCATTATAAAAATACCCCGAAAATAAAAGTTCTCTAAATGCCCTGAAAATGGAATATGATTTTTTCTAGAATTTTTTAGAATATCTGGCACTGAGAACACATCAGGAGGGCCCTGCCTCATGGGCCCACGGTGGCCCTCCTCCACTTATTCCTGCACCCATACACTCCTTCTTCCTCCCACAAACACCAATATCCAGCTCAAGCACGAGTTCTAGCTCATTTTGCTGCGATTTTCGATCTCCTTGCTGAAAGCACCTCTCAAAAAACTGCTTGGGGAGATTGTTCCTTGGTATGTGACTCCTCCATTGTTCCAATCAGTTTTTGTTCTAGTGCTCTATTCATTGCAAATTTGTGCTGCATAGGTGACCATGTTCTTGAGCTTGCATGTCAAATTTATATGGTTCCAAGTAGTCCTAATGCTTGATATAGGCTCTAGGCACTTGTACGAGTAGTTGCTATCAACTTTATTGAGGTTGATTCATTTTTATTTGAAGTTATTAAAAATTTCACAAAAATTCAGAAAATAATGAAGAGATTTTTGAGGGGCTCATCGAGCCGAAGCTCGAAGGAAAAGCAAAGTGAAGAAGCATAGAGGCCCAAATATAATTTGCCTCATGTTGTGAGGTGCAACCGTGTGAATGGCCTTCCGATGATTTCTTGAGAGAAGCCGGGATTCACTACAAAAAAAAGACACATCCGTGACATTTTGGGCTGAACAAATTTTTTTTCGGTCATACATATGACACTTCTATGACGATAATTGTGACAGAACCCGATATCATCATAGATGTGGTGGGCTCCTACTTCTATGACAAAAAATCATGACAGAAAATTGGCTTTTCGTCATTGGCTGGACGGAGACACAGATGAATGACATTCTTTGGGCCGTCCATGATGGAAAAAAACCGTGGTAGAAGCGAGGGGTAGGAAAATTTCAGGAGTTGCGGTTACGGTGGGAGGTCGGGGCGGCGATGCATCGCTTTCTCAGACACGCACGCTGCGTGTGTGTGAGGCGTTGGCTCTAATCGAACCCGAGCAAGGCGTTGGGCTCTAACTAAACCCGGGCGACAGAATTGCGCAGTTACAGCGTTATCGAACCCGAAGCGATCGATTGATGGCTGTTAATCGAACCCGATGGAGTGATTCCTTTGCTTCGCTGCTAACTAAAAGCCGATCGATTGGATGAGCGATGGCGTTGGGGGGTTGGATGAGCGATGGCGGTGGTGTTGCCTCTGGATGAACAGGACCCGTGGTGTGGAGGGCTGGATGAGCGATGACGGTGGAGGGGTGGCCGTGGAGGGTGCTTGAACAAGAGAGCGGTGGAGGGGTGCCCGTGGAGGGGTGCTTGAACGATGAAGCGGTGGAGGGGTGCCCGTGGAGGGGTGGTTGAACAGTAGCTGGTGGAGTAGCGCGCGGTGGAGGCTGGATGAACAGGAGCCCGTGGAGGCTGGAGGAGGTCGATGGTGGAGATGAACAGTATCCCGTGGAGTCCCGTTTTGCGGTACACCACACCCCTCCCGATGAACAGGACCCCCGTTTCGACCGTAGGAGGTCCGTTTCGTCCGTTTTGCGGTACGCCACACCCCTCCCGATCAACAGGACCCCCGTTTCGACTGTAGGAGGTCCATTTCCTCCGTTTTGCGGTACGCCACACCCCTCCCGATCAACAGGACCCCCGTTTCGACCGTAGGAGGTGTGTTTCCTCCGTTGTGCGCTACGCCAGGCCTCGTTTCCATCGCCTGTTCCGTCCAAGCCAGTTGGCTCCCACGTTGCCGTTGCCTCCCGATGAACACGACGCATTCCGTTGCCTCCCCATGAACACGACGCATTCCGTTGCCTCCCCATGAACACGACGCATTCCGTTGCCTCCCCATGAACACAACGCATTCCGTTGCCTCCCCATGAACACGAGCCCTCGCCGTACGTATGCGCAACTAGGCGTTCGAGACCCCGCCCGTATGTACACATACGTGGCCGTATTTTTTTTCTTACGTGTACATGCTATATGCGCGCCTCTACTACGACACGTGCGCGCCTCTACTACGACACGTGTGCGCCTCTACATCGACCAGTATGTACGTACACGTTCACGACCAGGATGACAACGCTACGTACGCTTCGACCAGGTGGGCCCCGATCGCCGTGCACTTCCTTACTGCGAAGATGTAGCTGGTGGATCCCAGCAGCCAGGGGGGCGAATCGTTTTTTTTGCCCGGACGCACTTCCTTGCGTGCGAAGGTGTAGCTGCTGGGTCCCAGCAGTCAGGGGGGCGAATCATTTTTTTTGCCCGGACGCACTTCCTTGCGTGCGAAGGTGTAGCTGCTGGGTCCCAGCAGTCAGGGGGGCGAATCATTTTTTTGCCCGGACGCACTTCCTTGCATGCGAAGGTGTAGCTGGTGGGTCCCAGCAGTCGGGGGGCGAATCATTTTTTTCGGACGCACTTCCTTGCGTGCGAAGATGTAGCTGGTGGGTCCCAGCAGTCAGGGGGGCGAATCGATTTTTTTCGGACGCACTTCCTTGCGTGCGAAGATGTAGCTGGTGGGTCCCAGCGGTGGGCGAATCATTTTTTTCGCGAAATACGATGGCCCGTCCGGTGGGTCCTCGCTGTCAGGTGGAGGAATAATTATTTTGCGCATAATAAGGAGGCACTTCCTTGCGGCTGCCGTGGACCCAGCTGTCAGCCTCTCCACGTATAGTCTACGTCCGATGGAAGTCTTTCCCTGACCACGTAGACCACGCTGCGCCGAGAGCACCATGGTAGTGGACGACGGCGAGGCCTAGGAAGGGGACGACGCAGAGCCGGGGAAGACGCGGCAGTGGATGCACACGCGGAGAGGAGTACGAGGGTTCACTGGTTCGGCTGCGCTGCCATCGCCGCAGAATAGTAGGGGGTGTGGGTGAGTGGAGGGATGGCCCGGCCAGCGGTGGGAGTAGTAGGGGGCGGTGAGGCGTCCGCGGTAGCACAGCCGGCTATGGGAGGCAGGAGCAGGCGACACGACCGGCGCTGCTTTGGGCGGCTGGAGCAAGAAGACCAGAGGTTGAAGAAGCACGACGGCCGTTGGATGGACATCGTACGGTCACTGCAGCTAGAATCGTTTATTATTGACTAAGTTGACAAAGCCCTTGGTACGTCAACTTAGTAGGCCCACAGGTCAGCTTCCGAAACGGTGCGCCCCATATGTCAGGGGGAGGAATCATTTTTTGGGCGGGTGAAGCTAGAATATCCGAGATTGAAGAAGAAGCACGGCATCCCTTGGATGGACATCCAACGGCCACTGCTGCTAGAACCGTGTGTTGACTATAAGTTGACAAAGCCTTGTATATGCGTCAACTCTGTTTTTAGGGGACGCGTCAACTTAGTAAGGCCAGAAGTGTGTGGCAGAGAACTTATAGCCCATTTGAGATTTGTAAGAATGTGTTGCCCATTTTTTAATTCTAATGGAATTTACTACAGGCCATTTACAGTTTGTTAAAACTACAACCCATTTCAACCAACCGTTCAAAACAGAATTCAATAAAATTTCCCACATTTTGATGGGATCCGAATATTTTTATCACGAAATTTCTAGTCAGATTAAATACAATTTCAATATAAATTTATATTACGTAAAAATCCAAGGAAACTTTGCGCTCGCAACAATTAATGAAATTAAAATTTTCAATATTCCAAAAATAATATTTTATAAAGTAATCACTGTTTGGTGCATTTTTTAATAGTTACTACCCACTTTTTATAATTACATCCCATTTATTATTTCTTAAAGCCCATTTTCTTGTCAAGCCTAATGCATCCCTCCTAGGAAAGATTTGCTGCCCAGCGGGGCTGTGAATAACAACTTGACCTTGCCTGGGTATTCCTAAAAAAAAGTATAGCTGGGCTACCCATTTTCAGCTTGAAAAAAAAATAATATCTGGGCTGGATATCTGGCCTGGGCTAGACGGGCCACAACCCGCCCAGTTAATACCTGCAGCGATGTTTTCATTGTTGTTCACAGGAGAAAAATTAATATCTGGGGTAAACATCGAAAAAATATGCAATGCTCACCTCAAAAACACAAATACTGCTCGAGCTGCTTGGTCCCAGCTGTCGGCCGCTTCTTGTGCAATTCTCTCGTTTATTGACTAGAGTACATAGGTTGATAATGGTGTGGGACCGTGATGTCAGGAAATCAGTAGGAAGCAAAATAAATTATAGATATATATATGTATATATATATAATAAGGAGGCACTTGCGTATGTGAGGCTATGGACCTGATGGGTCCCCATTGTCATCCTATCCAAGTAAAGTCATCTCTCGCCGCTATCTCCGCCAAAAGCTTGATCGGCGCCGGCCGCCCGCTTCGATGCAAAAGCGATTGCTCGCTTCAAACGACACAAGTGCCGTCCGTCCTTCCATCTGCCAGACACATTAATGATACGCTGGTTGCCGAGGCGGCTGCTCGGCGCCACACGTCCGTCCCTCCGCCCGCCCACCATTGCTATATAAACTGCCGCGCCGGCCATAGCCGCAGTCATCCGCATCCGTTCCCTTTCTCCTGTCCATACCACTACTCCCCACCATGGCTTCCTCGCACTCCAGCGCTCTTCGGGACAGGCGGACGACGAACCACAAGGAGATGGCAGCCATTGCTGCCGACCGGCTGGCCGGCAGGTAGCCGGAGGACGACGACGTCCTAATGGAGAACATGGTAGTCGACGATCCGGCGCCAACCCCCTCCTCCACGCCATCCTCGCCGGTGCATTGCACCATGACCATCGGCGAGGCCCGTGCGTGAGGAGCAGTTTCGGGAGGCGCAGGCCGACGCCGCCTACAACCACCATCTCCTCCAGGAGAACCTGCAGGCGGAGGAGCAGATCGCCGCGGAGCGGGCGGAGCAGGAGGCACTGCCGACCAGCATCGCTCCGCCCGCAAGGGGCCGCCGAAAGGCTGGCGGTACCGCATGCGGGTGGCGGAGGCTGCGGCCGCCTACAAAGAAGCTAGCAAAGAGGGCGATGAAGCGGGCGGGGCGCTGTCTGGCGAGACCGAGGACGAGGCAGAGGACAATGCCGGCTCCGACGAGTCCCCGCTGGGCGTCGATGACGCCTGCCTGCTCCGAGGCCGAGCAGCGCTCAACAACGAGGCAGAGGACACCGCCGGCTCCGCCAAGGCCCCACTCCGCCAACAACGAGGCAGAGGACATCGCCGGCTCAGCCGAGGCCCCACCCTGCCATCAAAGTGGGGGAGGATTTCCACCGCTCCGCTGAGGCGCCGCCCGCCGGCAACGAGACAGAGGACATTGCCGGCTCCGCCGAGGCACCGCCCCGCTGCCAACGAGGCCGTGCCACACAGAAAATGAGGAAGAGTAGAACACTGTAGGTCGCCACCGCTCGGGTCCAATTAAGGCCACCGCTGCTACCCTCCGGTTGAAGCCAAGCTAGGCGGGTTGACCATTGACGGCCGGTTAGCTTCTTGGTGGCGACGTGGAGTCGGAGAGCTGCGCTGGAGAAGAACGCTGCTTCTACTTAACTGCTGGTGCAGTTGGCTGACTGACACGTGGGCCCAACAGGCCACATGTCAGTTACGCAACTGCACCTGCAGTTAAGTCATCAAGCTTCGCTCGCCTCGGCGGGACATAGGTGGGTAACGGTTAATTAATTATACCTCCAAGCAACCCTTTTTAGTTTTTTCTCGAAAAGGAGGATGACCCCGGCCTCGCATGCAGGAGATGCATGTGGCCTAAACACCCTTTTAGTTGAAGAATGTATGAAATGTAATGAAATCCGGGATGTTTATATGAAATCCGACCGTGTATGAATGAATTTATTTCGGTTAGTTCGAATTTCTGTATCACTGGCATTGGATGAACATGCAAAACAATACGTACTAGCATTATTCCCAGGGTGATCACCACGTTTGCAGCAGTTTCACATGTACTCCCTCCGGTCCTTTCTAGTCTGCAGTCAAAGTATCTCTACTTTGACCAATCTTATACAAAAAAGTATGCACTTTCACAATGTGCGAAGTAAAAAGGAACAGAAAGACAAAGAGTTTGAGCAGCTTTTTAGCGTTTCTGTACATTACAGGCCTGGCAATTCATAGATAGCATTCAAAACAATCGATGATAATGCATCTCAGCGACTCACATGTCAGAGGCAATATTTACTTCACAACTAAAGAATAAAGAAAAAAATTAATCGCCACGGCCGACAAAGAAAGGCGTCCCCATTCGAAAATATCAAATGCATATCTTGCTAAAATCAATGAGCAAAATTTGACAAGGTTGTCCCATTCCAAAATATCAAAAGCCTACGATTGTGGAATGGGCAGGGTTTGCCATCAGTTCGGACATTGACATGGCACATCGTGCTAAATAAACCAGCTGTTCTTTTTGTGCAGTTCCACCAAAATCAACCAAATTCGCGCGTTGCTTATATGATTTCGCCCTTATATGTTGCAATGCCTTGAACTTATGGGCACCTCCTTTCTTTTGGTGGAAATGAATGATTCGATGTATTCATGAACATTTTGTGCAGTTCCCATTGAAATCAAGCTGAGCACCCCTGTTTGCACAAATACAGAAAACTGATTAGTATAAAGCAAACTGTACTATGAATTGACAGTTTCAACAGGCACATACATGGTCCATGTAGAGAACACTTTTAGAAAAATGGAACTCACCAGAAAGAATCCTAGAACAACATTGTACTCACAAGCATCACAAAAAAAAAAATGGAGATTTGTCAGTCCTTCTGAGCTGAAGTTAGTTTGGTCTTGTGGGGAGTAATGTAACCATCTTTCAACTTCTCCTTCTGATGAGAAGATAGACATGGCTTCTTCATCCTGGCATAATCGAAACTAGTCACTTCACGTACTCCATATTCTTCTTCAGAGGAAGATGATCCCTGTTTTCTCGGAAAAAAGGAAAGGAAATATTTAAAACAGCACAGATGAAGCACTTCTCAAGGACAATACCACTTTTTCATGACAGTATCTAAACAGAAGCACAACACCAATAGAGATGACAAAGCTCAATCATATGGATGAAATCAGTGGGTGAGTACCAACATTTGTCAGGGGGCTGATTGTGTAGAGCACACAGATGAAGCACTTCTCCGGAACCATCTGTTGCTATCTACGGGGGTGGCCATGCTTACTATATACTCCTCGATTAGTTTTATGTTTCCAACATCTTCTTGAGCAGTTCCACTAAAATATATGGTATCTTCAAAGAAGATCCCTGTTTGCACAAGTAGAGATAATTACGTATGGCATCAATTGAGTGGCAAAACAATTGCTCGTTCCAGCCATAGCAATAATTTAAGATGCAAAACTATATCATTACTTGTGTCATCACAGTTCCAGTGCTTCATTACAGCACCGGGAGTTGATTTTTGTTTTTCTTCCGCTCGTTCTTCCCCTTCATTACTTGGTTCAATAACAGACAAGCTTCGCCTTCAATGTAAGATTTGGCATGTCAATTAGGGAGCAAAAGTATAGTACTAAACTTAATTTTCTGATGAAAGTGGCAAAATACAGGCCGACAGTTGTGAAATATCCTTATCTTACCTCAATGGGATATTATCGTGCACATACAGATTGGAAGTCTTGTCTCCATTTGTGCAGTTCACTAAAATCAAGCAACATTATCGTACAAGTAGCACAACATATGAAAGCACACTGCAGAATCATGTGAAAGAAGGCTAGTAATCGACCTCTCATGATGCGGAATTCAAACAACTCACAAGAAGAAGATCTGAACCAAATTCGCCTTAACGGATAGGAAGTAAGATCTCCTCTTGTGCAGTTCCACTAAGATCAAACAATCAAGTTAACGTTGTCGGTGTGACATTTTGGTTGAACTGCACAAAACACTCTTAAAACAAAAGTGTTTTGTGCAAAGGCAACAAAAGGTCACAATGGCAACAAGGTGAAGTAGATAACCCTGTTTACACAGAGGTGCAAAGGAAACAATTAGTGGTCAATAACGGTGGATGACATGAAGCCAACAAAAAGAAGCATCTACCTTATCTAAATGGGAAAGAAAGCAAGACAAGAGCATTTCTCAAACGGTGGCATTGATTAATATTAACATAGATATTATATTAACAATAAAATTTGTTAAACATGTAATTTGCTTTTAAGCGTGGCATTACATCAATTTTCCAAAGTGGCATTATTAGAGGGTGTTTGTTTACAGGGACATTTTGGTTTTGGGACTAAAAAAATCCGTGTCAGTCACATCTAAACCAAACAGGAGGGACTTTTCGGGACTAAAAGTGGGAATTTGGGACTAAAGAAAGAAGACCCCGAGGGAGTCTTTTTGGGACTTTTCCAACAGTTGCCCCTGCCACGCATCGCACCTTGTTTCTATTTGTTCATTACTAGGGGTAACATGGTCTTTTATCATGTCATTTCATAACCTCTAGTCCATGTTTAGTCCCAGGAACCAAGCAGGTAGGGACAAGGGAGTTTTTAACCAAACATGGCCTTAGATTAACAACAGCTAATGAGTTGCACGGGACAGTGGACGCACCAGCACCATGTGCATCTACCGATGTACTATGGTCATGCACAGTCTGTTGCAACAAAGAACAAACAACCAAGGAGCATATTTGTGTTGGTCCCAGTTTTGTTATCTTTAGACACCTTTCCCTATATGAGCGCAGCAAATCTAGTCCTACTCAAACTCTACAACCTTGTCCCTTTCTATCCTTTTTGAACTAGTACTTTCGCCCCTTCCTTTCCTCTTTGAACCACGTCCTAGATTTATGCGATACAACTTTTCCCACTACTTTCCCCCATTCCTTTCCTCTTTGAACCACGTCCTAGATTCATGCTATACAACTTTCCCCCTTCATTTCCTCTTTGAACCATGTCCTAGATTCATGCTATATACAACTTTTCCCACTACTTTCCCCCACTCCTTTCCTCTTTGAACCACTTCCTAGATTCATGGTATACATGCAGCTAGAGAAATGCATGTGGAGTAAGTAAAATATACCTTAAGGTTCTTGGGGCGTGGTTCGGTGGGCGACGGGACGGCCGCGAAGAAGAAGGGGTCGGAGGCCCTCCCGCGCTGCCGGTGGGTGGAAAGTGAACAGCACGCCGGTAGTGGATTCCCTCCCTCGCCGACGGCGACAGTGTTAAGCCTCCTTCCCTTCCTGGCGGACGGATCCTGCCGGCTCTTTGAGCAGCAGTGAGGGGAGAGAGAGGCCAACGAAGTCTTGTTTAGATTTGGAGAGGGCAAGAGAGTGTGAAGAGAGCAACTACAAGCGCTAAGGCTCCAACAAGAGAGGGCGAGAGAGTGTGAAGAGAGCAACTACAAGCGCTGAGGCTCCAGCGTGTATATACTGGAGAGAGAGTGTGAAGCGTGCAAACCCTAGAAAACATTTTGACCAGTCAAAGAATCCTCCTGGCAAAAAATATGCTCAAGTGTAGTAATCGAACCCGAGACCTCAAGTTTGATGAGCGAACAGGCTAACCAGCTACACAACCCTCCCGTTATGTTCAACGAGAGGAAAATAACCTTTTATACATTCTTGCATTCGTGTGACAGGCATGCCGTGTTTTTGTGTGTGTGTGTGTGTGGGAGTCATTAGGATTTCAATCATAATTGTGTCATGTGGCTTTGGTGGTAAGACTATCCACAGTGGTGTAGAAATAATGCAGCCTTAGTCACCTTACCTCTCTCCACGTATTACGTTGGGTCACACCAATCAGAGGGTGAAACAAAAAAATTAATAAGAAAAATTAAAAGCGCCCAATGTATCTTACTACCTCACACATCTCGCTCTTGCCGGGAACACCGGCCCAATTGATCCTCTGCTCGCTCACGTAATATTTTAAGTGAATCTTATTATAACATGCACACATTTTGGGCACTTGTATTCGACTTAAGTCAGTGTGCCACTGTATCTCGTATACTTACTACTCCCTCCGTCTAGGTGTAATAAGTCACGTTAGAAGGTGCGATGGGACCAAGGTGTGTGCGTGTGCGTGTGTGTGTTTAACAGCATGTGTGTGTTAGAGAGTGCGACAGATCGACCTACTCCTACAGAGATATGGTGTGTAGTGTATGATTTTAGCCGCGAGAGTCGGTGCATCCTCTTGTTTCCGGGCGTGTCCGGTAGGGACATGCGGACAGCTGCCACGCCCGCTCCTCACCAGCCTGGCCCACCCAAAGCCCCTCCATCGCCCGCGCGTGCTTCTCGCCCGAAACGGTCAGCGCCGCTCCAAAGAATTGGTGCCGCATTCATGCCCGGGCAGAGCGGACGCGACCTCTCACTAGCGCAAGAGTGATGGTTGCTTCGTCCGTCCAACTTACTGCTGGGTCTATGTGATTTGACGGCTCATTGGTCTTTATTACTGAGGTGGTAGGACTGCTGGATGTCCCACGCTTTCGGCAAAAGGAGGTAGTAGATTACAATTTTCTCCATTCTTACAGCGGAGGAGTGCAAGAGCAGTGAAAACACGCAGGCTCAGTGATTACATGGCCCACCTCACACTATCACCACGCGACACCTAACTCTTTACATAGTACTCCCTCCGTTCCTAAATATTACTAGATGAGTCCCCGCGCGTTGCATGTACAGCGGTATATCTCTCTCACAAGAAAATTATCGATTTCATAGAACTAAAAAATCTATAACCGCATGACAAATGTGGTAGCCAAACTAAATAAACTCCCATCATCATTTAGATCATCCCACGTAAGGAAAAAAGATCAGCCAAGTCCTCTTGCATAATGGGATTATATTTTTCTTTTTGACATGTTAATGGGACTTAAAAGCTCACTTACATGCATGCTACCGGTGCATGCTTGCATGCAGACATGTTGATGTGATTTAAAACCCACTCACATGCATGTGCCACGGTATTTCTACGTGCTTGCATGTGGCTTAGTGCGGAGCCTCTCAACGTCTAGATCGTGACGGCTATTATGACTGATTTACTTCATCTAACGGCTACGTCAATTTTGATGATGTGGCTCAAGGAGAGGATAGAGAATTCCTAGTAGTGGAGGCTAGCTATTACTAGTAGATAAGTCTTTGTAGAGATTCCACTAGATGAACTACATACGGAACAAAATGAATGAATCTACACTTAAAATGCATCTATATACATCCGCATGTGGTTAATGGTGAAATCTCTACAAAGACTTATATTTAGGAACGGAGGAAGTACTAGTATAGTACTAGTATGTACTGTTATTTATCAGCGAGATAAATTTGTACAATTCTATGAAGCTTCCAACTCCTGTTACATGTATCTTGCGTCCAAGGTTTCCCGTTGCAACATTTCATCAAATACAGAGGAGACTAACATGCATGCTATATCATCTCAATGATTGACAGATCATGGCAAATATGTACTCCCTCCATTCCAAAATAAGTGTCTCAACTTTGTGCAAACTTTAGTACAAAGTTGTACTACTACTAAAGTTGACACTTATTTTGGAACAGAGGCAACTAAGAAAAAACGATCCATGCAGTCCCTAGCCCTTGAACCGTGAACCCTGACCAGCCTTCAATTTGCTGGCAACGTTCGGGCTTCCTAATAAATGAAGTTTGCAACCTTTTGACCATCGAATCATTTTGTGCAGTTTCACCAAAATCGAGATGAGCATCCCCGTGGCAAAGAAATTGAGGAAGCGTGATTAGAATAAGATTACTAGGACTAGTTGATGAGACATAAACTCATCACAAATACAGTACGTATAAGCCAGTAGAGGTATCAGGTATGTGCGGGGCAAAGAAGTAGAGAAATATCCATAGGGAGTGATGTGGGCAGCTGGAGCAGTGGTGCAAGCCGGTTGTAAAGGGAGTTGTACCTGAGGGACATAGCTCAACCTTGAGGACGGCGGCGGGAGGTGGCAACTACCCACGCCGCGGGCAAAGGAGCAAGGGATGAAGGCAACCTCACCGGCTTTGTGAGAGAGAACGGCGGGGACCCCTGATCGGGACGCGTGACAAGGTTTTCGCCGTCGGCGACGGCCACCGCATCTACACTAAGCATCCACCCCTTCCCCAAGCGGACGTGATCCGCCGGGATGTTAGAGATGTGGCCACAGTCGTTTTGTGCGAGAGAGTGTGAAGATAGCAACCCCAGCAAGCAACCATGTAGGCTGGCCCGTCCTGACTATGTATATAGTTGAGCGGTTTCCTTTTCTCTCCATATGAACCTATCATATTGCATACGTGCCACTGAAGAAAAAAATATATTTATAAATGATGCAGCACCTACTAACCTTGCGCTTGGCATCTCCAAAATATTAACCTTGCGATTGGCTCTTCGCCTCTTCGGGAAGTCGAGCAATAATGGTAGTGCAGTATATATCGTTCTAGCTATATGAGAACGAGTGAATTGCTGCACGTCCACCACGTGGGCGAGGGTCAAGGGGCGAGGGAGAGTGCTACTACATACGGAGCAAAATGAGTGAATGTACACTCTAAAATACATCTATATACATCAGTGTTTGGAGTATGTACTAGTAGTTTATATTGAAATCTACTAAAGGACATATATATTCCAAACAATATGACATAATCTCTATAACCAAGGTAGTAGGGACGAGGAGTAAACGGGGGGAGTAGTAATTTTTTCTCCTCATCCTGCGAGCCACCGCGCGCATGGGCGAGGGAGGAGCAAGCTTCACCTCATCCTGCGAGCCACCGCGCCCGTGGGCGGGGGAGACGGCGTACTAAGCAAGCTTCTCCTCGCTCATGCGAGTTGACAGGACACGCCAAAAGTACTCCAGTGTATAGAGCCTTGCCTCTAAGGTAGGCCCCACATGGTTTGCCTCTTTTTTTAATTTAACATAACGCATCAAGTCGCACTTTGTTTGTTCACCCATGGTAGACGATCCTCCCTCCACCAAGTGGACAACCAAGACATCGTGCCAAATTACCACGTGGGCTGCCTTTTTCAGACAGAAATGAGCTCCACCGTGTACCCGCGCGGGTGTGCTTGGGAAAGAGACGGGAGTACGTGTGCCGTGCATGCACCTCTTCTCTTCATGCACGTCCCCCACCTACGTGGGTGTGTGTGAGAGATACAAACCGCGTTCGTGAGTGTTTATTGTTTTGTGGTGGGGGTGGGGGTGGTGTGGGGGGTTGATTTCGTGAATTATTTGTGGGAATATGTGTCGATGACATCTCAAACAAAATTTTGCATGCAATGTGTGTGAAATGGAGGCCTATCCATATCATACATAGAGGGTCGGGCAATCCACGAGAAGAGAGGGAGGGGTCATAGCTATCGATAGAGTCTAAGAGAGGATCAAGTGGGTGGGTGCGAGATCGATGAAGAGAGCCATCAAAACTGTGTGTGTGTGTGTGTGTGTGTGCAAGTCAAAGATATAGGGCGACTGGCCTACCGGAACGTTAGAGGGCACATGTCAAGTTTGTGTGTGGCAGGGAGACATGACTAGAGCGCTTGATGCATCGGTGTGTGTGGGGGGGAGGGGGTGGGGGAGGGGTAGGCAGAGGCCTAACTATAGAGGTAGAACGACTTGTATATGTGTTGAGAAGGAGAGACCCAGCTATGTCTTGAGGGAGATCGATCGACATCCATACATAACTAAAGGACGGGAAATATGATGGGACGGAGAGAGAGAGAGAGGAGAGAGAGAGAGAGGGAGGGAGAGGGGTAGAGTGCTGGATGGGTGATGGAGTTGCTTCTCAGAGATGTTGGGAGAGGCCTACTAGACAAACTGAGGGTGGAACTGCAATGTTATCAATAAGAGTGGGGATGTGTTTCTGTGTGTGCCTGTGCGTGATAGATCTGTCGGGACGCATCCATTGATGATGAAGGGGAACCATCACTACTAGGGAAAAGCCTAGCAGCAGCGCGGGTTTTGGGCCTATTAGTAGCGAGGGGGCCGACGCTACTAATAAGGCGCTACAGCTAACGTATAGCAGTAGCGCGGGTGCCACCCGCGCTACTACTACGTCCGTTAGTAGTAGCGTGGGTAAAACCCGCGCTACTACTAATCTCTGATTTTTTTTTTGAATTTTTTTGAAAAAAAATTCAATTTTTTTCCCTAATTTTTAAATTTTTGAATTATTTTAACCTCCAATCTCTAATCACCCCTCATTGTTGCTCAATTTAATATCTAATCTCTAATCACCCCTCATCATTCCAAATCATCTAACTTCCCGGACGGTCACCCATCCTCTCACTACTCCTGCCTGAGCACGCTTAACTTCCGGGTTCTATTCTCCCTCGTTTCCAAGTCTGCACTTGTTGTTTTCCTGACAATAGTAAGATGTGAATCCTATTAACCTCAAGAATTTAGCTTGAGCATGAAGTCACACATTTCACTGTTTGAGTTTGTTACTATTGTTCTAAAAAATAACACTAATATTTAGTAACACAAATATTTCTTGAATAATTAGTTTGACCATTGTTTGACCACAGTTTGACCATAGTTTGACCAGATTTGATCAAAATTCGAAAAACTGAAATAATTATTTAGTAACACTAATATTCTTGAATAATTAGTTTGACCATTGTTTGACCAGATTTAACAAAAATTAAAAAACTGATTTTTTTGAATTTTTTTCCTCCAGATCTTAAAAGCCCCGTAACTTTTTTCTGTTAGGTTTTTGAGGATTTTGAAAATATTTAACGGGGTTCATATAAAACACTTTTTCATCCAAGTTAGTATGCAAAAGTTATGCCCATTTTTACAAATTCTCGAGAGATTTTGCAAATAAAGTCAAAATTCATATTTGCAAATTTTCCCAACAACTAGACCACATATCACATGGGAAACTTATTTTCTTTTATTTTTTTGACATTTTCATCATTATCTTTTATTTTTTTTAAACTGAAAAGGCGATCCAGGGGGGGTAGAGTTTGAAACCCAGTATTTAGTAGTAGCGCGGGTTTTTACCCCTCGCTACTACTATGGCATGTCCCCGAGGGGCACGGTTGAGACCAATTAGTAGTAGCGAGGGGTAAAAACTTAGTAGTAGCGTGGGTTTATAACCATCGCTACTACTATGGCATGGTCCAGAGGCACGGTACAGACCACTTAGTAGTAGCGAGGGTTAAAAACCAACGCTACTGCTATCAACTTATTAGTAGCGAGGGTTAAAAACCCGCGCTACTACTATGGCATGTCCTGGGGGGCACGGTAGAGACCGCTTAGTAGTAGCGAGGGTTAAAAACCCGTGCTACTGCTATCAACTTAGTAGTAGCGAGGTTTAAAACCTGCGCTACTAGTAAGTAGCAGTAGCAAAAACCCTCGCTACTAGTAAGCGTCTGTGTATAAGCTTTTCCCTAGTAGTGCATGTGTTTGGTAAGCAAACCTAACTAGATCAGTAGATCAATTGTTTTTTGTCGGAGGAAAGGGAGAGACACAACTAATGAGGTAGATTTATCGATGTGTGGGTAAAAACGAGTTATAAGGACATAGCTGGCTATATGTATAGCGAGAGATCGGTCGGTGTACGTCCATTTGTTAGAGGCAAATAAGGCCCAACGAGACGGATAGACAGAGAGAATGGAGCTAGGAGGTGGTGCGAGAGTCCCAACTACTAGCTAGGTAGGGGGGAGTGTGCGGTTGTGAGATCGATGAAAAGAGGGGCGAGAGTTTACACGTGTGTCTGACCATATGAGAGACACGAGGCAAGAACACATAAAGGACGACATTGAAGTTGTGTGTGTATGCTGTAGGCAGGCATCACTGGAGAGGTTTGTCGATCGGTGTGTGTTGGAAAGGAGTTGTGGAGACTCTGGGAGAACGACCTAAAGAAAAAAATGAATGTGCCTGGTGGATAGAATGCCGAGGGAGGAGGAGGGCAAGGAGGGCGTGTGCATGCACGAGAGAAAGTTAGTGGTAGCTACAAAGGGTAGAGGATTGTGTGGGTGTAAGAGACTAACAAAGATCATAATTTGATATGAAAGCGGATTCATATATTTGAATAGGAGATCATAGTGTTTTAAACATTTCATGCATGAATATAGTGGTGATACACGTGCTGTGCACATGTTATACCATAATGTGATAATGCATGGCGTTTGCAACTCACAGCTAAATGCCGAACAATCTAAACCATACTATACATCAAACAATCTCACATTTTATTTGAATTTGTGATAATGTGCGGCGCTTTGCAGCTTACAACTAAATATCGAGCAATCTAAACAATACTATATATCGAACATTCTCACATTTTATTTGAATTTGTGGTAATGTGTGGTGTTTGCAACTCACATCTAAATACTTGTAGGCGTAGGGGGCGGGGCACCATACATAATGTGATAAACAGATTATACATATGAGACATGGTTTATATTATGAAGATCTTGCTAGAGCTAGAAATGTAATGTGATTTGAAATCAAAATAAAGTGGATTCAAAAAATCTAGTTAGAGTTCATATAGTACACATAGTTCATATGTAACTCGAGACTAATCATGTGGTGTGATGTGAAGATAATACACAAACGATGGTTTAACTTGACAATAATGATGATTGTAGATCTTATTAAAACAGAGAAACGAATTCAAATGCTTTGACTTCACAACAATCATTACTATAGATCTTATTGAAATTTAGTTCATATTGAAGCGGTAGTACATACGTTAGGAATGCACTAAAACGTTCATTTGAGTAGTAGGTTGCATGCATTATACATGTAGCGAAATATTTTAATTGAACATAACATAAATTCAAAGTTTTGAATGACATTCGTAGTGTGCATTGATTTGGTACAGTACACATTAGGCTTGTCCGGAAATTTCAACCCACGCCTTGTTAGCCCGAAATATGTAAGATATATCTTTGTCTCGTTATGCTCCGACAACTCCCTCCATCTCAACCCGTGCCTTGCTATTCCGAAATGACAACACGCACGAAAAATCCCACCTCCTGTGAAATCCCGACACGCGAAATGCCCGTGGTACCCCTGAACTGAAAGAACCGCCTCAAATCGGTTGGGGGTACTTTCGTAACTTACACCACATTTCGGACAAGCACGTCTCTAAGCCATGGTTCCCCACTGCCATCCCATCCGCCCACCCATTCGTACACCGAGGCCGCGAAAACCCGCGACGAAACCCCACACCCTGCTCCGTCCGCCACCCAGCCGGAGCCTCTTCCCCGACGACGTCGTCCACAGCAACACCTCGACGTCCCTCATCCATCGTACCGGATGAGATCCGTCGTCGATGTCATCATCCCTCCGGTTCAGCCACCCCGTCCTCCACCTCCAAGGAGCTTCCCCGACGTTCCCCTCGTCTTTCACGCCACCTCCATTCCCACACCGCCGTCTTCACCTGCACCACCGGAAGAGCATCATCATCACCGTTTCCTCGGATGAAGCTGCGGCCTAATCGGCGCCACCAAAGTAGTTGTACACTAATCGGCGCATTTTCTTCTTGATTCGATCTCACGGTGCTGCCGGCGCTCGGTCCCGAGCCGACACGGCGCGGCTCCATCCACGGTGGCGTTGCCGGCCACTTCCTCCACGGTGACGCTCCCTCGGCGGCGACGTCCACATCAGTAGGAGCTGCTGCTGCTTTAGCTCTCGCTCGCTCTGCTGCTCTGCTCTTGCTCTCGGTCCCCTGCCTGGTCTGCTCTTGCTATTGCTCTTGCTCGCGCTGCTGCTCTCACTCTTGCTCTTGCTTGCAATGCTGCTCCGATTTGGCTACACTTCAGTCAACTTAATCGACTTTTGGGTCAGTCGATTATCAAGGGGTGGGCTCGCCGGGGTGAAGGAAGAACCAGCCACAGTGGGGAGGGGGGCTCTCCGGAGAGGTACCCCACTATCTATCTTAGGGTTCAGGATGGAGGCGGTGGTCGCCGGCGGTGGCGGGGCGGTGGCGTGGGGATCGCTGGAGAAAAAGCTCGGCACGGGGGGGCCTAGAGGGATGGCCGGGGGAGCGGCGGACCGGCGGTGGGGAGTGTTTCCGGGCCGGGCCGGGCGGCGCACCGTCGGCGACGGGCGGCGGGGGGCTGCTGTTTGGCCGGTGGTGGCTGGCGGCTCAGGGGGGTGGAGGTTGAAGATGAACCGTAGGCCCTTGATTTCGTATCCAATGGCTGCAAAATAGACTGACCAGAGATGAAAAAGTCAGTCGACCGACGTGTAGCCTCACCTTGCTAGTGTGTTCAGTTTCGGTAGCAAAATTCAGTTTCGATAGAAAAATTCAGTTTCGACAGTTAGGTTCAGTTTCGACAGTTAAGTTCAGTTTCGACGGTTAAGTTATGTTTTGACAGTTAAGTTCAGAGATGAGCTGCTGATGTATTTTACATCTAGCACTTTGTGGTTATGTATTTTACGTCATGTATTGGAGATGCTATTAGAATTCCACTCAGGTTAACGTTGTTCGTTGTCTCTCTTGTCCTGCTTCAGCCTCGGCATCGTACAACTCACCGGAGCTGCTCCAACGACGAAACCCTCCATCACAGCAAAGCAGTTCCTCGGGCTCCATCTCCAGATGCCTAAGATCTTCTTCCCCTCCTCCGACAGCAAAGTCAGCCGGAGCATCCTCACCGGCCAACCCAATCACGCTAAGATCGACATGGCTTTGCCAAAGAGGTTGTACACTTGTTGCATCTCTTTTTTACTCTACATGTTATATATCTTATCCACTGAGCACACGGATTTGTTCCTTTAGTGTCTCCTTGAAAGAAAAAATGTAGGAATTTTACTTTTCACTTGTCCTCCTTTTCAAATTCCTATTCATGAAGCACAAGACTAAGAGATAGTAGCATAATAGCATTATAACCGTGACATTTTCTTGTGGTTTGACTTAATCTCACCATGCTTCTTTGCATCCTGTGATCTTCCAATTGTTGTGAATCAAACACCCAGATTGGCGTAAATCCTGTGTTTTTAAATTCTGCTTTTGCACGTGCATTCCTATCCTATTCCTGTCTATTTCCTATCCCTGCATTGTTCAAATCCTCCAATTCAAACGAGCCCTTACAGAATTACTTCTCTTACAGATAGTTGTCAAAGAAAATCTTGCGTGGTTTGTCCCGCTCCGGCTGCGCCGTCGTCCACCCCAGCTCAGCTGCTCCAACAACAGAAGGGTCCAGCACAGCAGGGATCCGGCCACCGGACTGTCTTTCGCCGCCTCAGATCTTCTTCCCCGCCATTGGCAGCCATGAAAACTCCATTAACATCATCAACCGAGCAGATGACCTCGAGGACTACACGGGTCCGCAAGAGAGGTCGCACTCTTCCGTGTCTGCTTACATTATGCATCGCTTAATATTACATGCTACTTTATCGTCCTATTCACCGATTAGACTCTGAGTCAGCTCCAAACTAATGGTCAAACTTGAGTTTTTAAATGGTTGTGGGGTACTTATCGGGGCCGCTATCAATAGTATCTATCTACTATCTGGTTAATCTCCGGTGTCTACTATGAGTTTCATGTTGGGTGGGAAACAAACAGTAAAGAAGCCATTATCTGTATTTATTAACTGAAGCCATTATCTGCCTGCTATTATTGGTTTTGAGTCTATCCACAGGTTTCTAACATCACTCTGGATTTCATCATGCACTCCTTACATAATCTCACTATGTTTTATTCCTATGCATGACAATTATTGTAAACAATGGAACTGAACATGTAGAGCAAAAGAGACGAGCCTTGCGTGGCAATATAATTTCATGCAGACGTCGCTCCATGGTAGGTGCAAAGGCAGCCCCCCCTCCACGCATTTCGGATTGTAATCGAGAGGAAGATATCTTATCTGAGGGGGACTCAGAAGGAGAAGATAACTCCTATTTACCCCCTGAGGTCTCCGCTCTAACTTGGCATGCTGATGTTGGTTATATCATGCATATGGTGTCTTGCATTGCTTACTTTATACATCAAATATGTCATCTCGCTTAGTTTATACATCCTTTGTGTGAATGCCATCTGCTTAGTTTATTCATCGCTTATGTGAATTATGCAACGCCACCTTGTTTAGCTAGGCATCATATATGTGAATTTTGCAATGCCATCCTCGCTTAGCTACCATCTTATATGTAAATTATATCAGGTTATCCTTTTTTTCGTTACATATTACATTTGTCAACAATGTTAGTACATTCAACCGCTCTTCGTGTGCATCAGCCATTTGACACGGTGATGGCAAATTCTGGAGTGAAAACAAGGTCTTCTGAGCAGACTATGCTATCTGACGAAGCGCATATCTCGCTGGTTACAGATAGCTCCTCAGAGGAGGATTCAGAGACAGATGACCAGTCCTATCCCCCCCCCCCAAGGTGTATGCTCTAACTTGGCAGGGTTATGTTGCTCATATTGTGCATATGGTGTCTCGCATTGCTATGCCATTTGATTAGTTTAGACATGCTTTGTGTGAATGCCACATGTTCAGTGTCTAATTACCATATATGTGAATTATGCATTGCCATCTTGTTGCAAGACATTATATATGTGAATTATAAAATGCTATCTTGTTGCAAAGGCATTATATATGTGAATTATGCAATGCAATGCTGTTTAGCCAATCATCATGTATGTGAATTATATCATGCTATCATTTTTTTGCATTACGTGTTCCATTTGTCGACAACGTTTGTATATTCAACTACTCTTCCTGTGCATCAGCCATTTGGAGCGGTGATGGAAGTATCTGGAATGAAAACAAGGTATTCAGAGCAGACAGTGCTACCTGCTGAAGCATACATCTTGCTGGCTACAGAGAGCTCCTCAGAGGAGGATTCAGAGACTGATGACCAGTCCTCTTTCCTCGAGGTCTATGCTCAAACTTGGCAGGTGGTTATATTACCCATGTCATGCATGTTGTCTTGCATTGCTTAGTTTTTACATCATATATAGATTGCCATCTGCTTACTTGCTTACTATATAAATCATATATTTGAATTATATCATGCCATCATGTTTACATAGTACATACACATCATCTATCTGAATTATGGCATGGCAACCCATTTAATAAAGACATCATATAGTTATATCATCTCATCCTGTTTAGTGTTTACAGTCATCATATTTAGAATTATGGCATTCTATCCATGAATGTATGTGAATTATGGCATGCCAACCTATTTAATAAACACATTATATAGTTATGTCATGTCATTCTGTTTACATAGTATCATATTTTGAACTATGTCTTTCCATCTTTTTTAGTTAGCCATCATAATGTGAAATTGTTTCATGCTATCCTGTTTAGTTAGCCATCATATATGTGAAATTGTGTCATGCTATCCTGTTTGGTTAGACAACATAAATATGAATTATTTCATGCCCTCTTTTATTCCCCACTATCCATTGCACCTGCTTCATCGTGACAACGCCTATACTTTCAATTACTTTTCTTGTTTATCAGCCATTTGAATTGGAGAGCGTGATGGCGATATCTAAGGGAGTAACAACACGGTCTTCGTAAAAGATAGTGCTACCGGTTGATGCAGATAGAACCACGCTTGTACTTGCCCAAGGACCAGATCCACCACACATAACCCAGACTCGCAGATTGTACCCCTCACCCTGGGGCTTGGACAGAGAACCAGCTACACCCCTTCTAACCCCAACCCCGCAGATAGTAACCCAGTTCCAGTTGACACAACACCGTCTCCACCACAAATAAGACTCCAAACACGCAGCAGTTAGTAAGGAACTGCAGTGCCCAAAGCACGAGGACCACCAATTCAATCCCAACTCAACGCTTAAAGGAGAAGAAGATTTGTTCTCGTGTCAGGTTACGTAGCTATGATTCATACTCCTTTGCTCTTGCATTATCAGATTTACTCATACCAACTATTTTCAAATTTGAAGGATGGAATTGAAACTCCAATGACGCAATAGGTATGTTTTAAACCTGTTTCTTTAACTGGTTTGCTGTTGTAACCTGCTCTATGTTGATTTCAATTTCAATTGAATAAACAGTTATGTTCTCATGTCATGCACATTACAAGTGTTGTTATTGCTCTATAGTTACCCACACTTATATTCTGTCTATTCTGCTTTGTCTTGAACAAATATTATTTGAACTGTGTCTCTATCTTGATTTGGTAACAAATACTAGAATGATATAGACCATAAAGTGACCATGGTACATAGATATATCTTTGTTTCATGCTATTATCCTGTCCACTTCACTACTGAACTCATTTACCAAAATGAGTTTCATATACAACATGGTAAACATGTGATGTGTCTGCATGTTTCTCTTTTAGAATGCGGACAAAATATTGGATAACAGTACCGCGTTATCCAATGGTAAAGGAAGTAATGCAGATAAGGTTCAAGATAGTGAGACATCCCTGTTGGTCTCCAAGAAAGCTGATAAAAACTATCTTGACCATAGTGAGGGAACCCAAAAGTCATGTCTTGATGTAGTGTTCGACGATCGGCCACTATTGCTGGCACAAGCTCTTCGAACTCGCTGCTCGAATCAGTTCATCTTCTTGAGTCTCAACTTCAAGTTGAAAGACATCGATCGAGATGTCATGACAGAAGTCAAGGATCGAGGAAGTCCCCGCAGAATTCAGGTGCATATTTTACGGTGCAACAGCAAGTTACTGGAGGATTTAAGCGCCAAACAAGAGAAAGTTAATAAGCTTGCTAAGCATCTTGCTAGCATTATGGGTACCTGTGATATTGTTTCTTGAGATCTTCTAAAGTGGTTTCAGTTCTGGATTTGTTTTGCTGTGGCGTTTATTTGTGCTGGTCACCAACTTTGACAACCAGTGTATATGATATGCTGCTTTGTTCCCTATATTTGCACTGGTGGCAAACTTTGATGCCCAGTGGATGTAATATGTGTAACAGCCGTGATAGCCTAGCATAAGTTGCTTGCTTATTTATTTCCTTGTTGTCTTGTTTATTTGTTTGCTTGTAGTCAGTGCAGTTCTTTTTTAAAACTAGGCCACAATAACCATGGGCTAATATTTACTGTAGTGACACTGGGCCTCCTACGGGCCGTTGAAATAGTGGGCCTTCTATGGGTCGTAGAAACAATGAGCCTTCTATGGGCCATAGAAACAGTGGGCCTTCTACGGGCCGTATCATCAATGGGCCTTATACGGGCAGTATGATCGATTGGCCAAACATGGGCCAATAACTGGCCGCATTATGGCCGTAAACGGGCTAGAGTTGGAATCGTCCGTTCATGGGCTGACCATAACGGGCCATCATTAATAGGCCGTATTTCATGACACTATGAAAACGGCCCAACGTGTTAACGGACCACAAACGGGCCGACTGTAACCACGGGCTGAATTTGGCCCATAAGCAGAAAATGACAGTAACGGGCCGTAAGTAAACAAATGCTGGTAATGAGCCCAAGAATAAATGGGCTCGAGAAGGCCGAAAGATAACATGGGCTGAAACGGCCCAATGGAATAACGGGCCCTTAATGGGTATAAAGTGATACACCGCTCATTACGGGCCGCCACCACGGGCCGTTAATGGGTGTAAAGTAATACACTGCTCATTATGGGCCAGTTTAACCACGGGCCGTTAATAGGCCAAAGTTACATAGGGCCTCATATGGGCCGAAGACGCCATGGGCCATACATGGGCCGGAAGTGAAAATGGGTGGAATCATATTGGATGGCCCAGATGATGCTATCGGGCCTAATTCCGGATAGGGCGAACGCCTTGGGTTAGCGGGCCGTAAATGGCCTATATGCGTAACATGCCGTTAACAAGCTTTCCATGGGCGGCCCGCCACCTTTTGACCAAGTCAAACGGGCCGCCTTTTCACTGTGAATGGGCCTCTGTTGGGCCCGCCACGTGTCGACGTATCATAGGCGCCTTCATCCAATGAGTGGATGACATCATCCCTAACGATGAGTCGACACGTGTTTCCTCCACCAATGATGATTTTACACGTGGAAAATCCCCATTGGTCGGGCCGTTAACGGGTTATCGGATCCAAAACCCGACCCGATAGCTTAACGGTGTTCCGTTACGGTGGATGCCACGGTCGGTCACCCTTGACGAAAAGCACTTCGCGGACGCGCGATTTATCGTCATGGAAGTGGACATTTCCGTGATGATAATTTTGGTAATGTCATGGAACACTTCTACGACGCATACGGTATGACTATCTTGATTCTGTCATAAATTTGTCATGGATGTACATGCATGACAAAAAACGCGACCTACTGTGACAAACACGTATCATCACCGAAGTGTATTTTTTTGTAGTGATTTATGATGATTTCTATTCATTGGCTGAGAATGCTGGCCTCACCGACTTCCTTCGTGACCAACGTCATCAGTATCTCTTACTCACCAATACTTTTGTGCAAAACTTCTACTATTTTCCTAAGGAATCACCTCCTTCAGTAGAGTTTCATTTATATGATGTTGTTAAGAAGATGCCACTAGATGAATTTTGCAAGGTTTGCAAAATACCCTTCGAGGGTACTCTTAGATGAACCACATCGTAAAGATGTGGACGGGTTTATTGACACCTTACCGTGGGGAAACCAGGAAGGTTTCCGACGCAAGAATCACTACCATACATTTTCCTGTTTTACACTACTTTGCCATATTTGCTAGTAGTTGCTTGATTGGTCGAGGAATCTGTGGAAACCTTAGTGTTCCTGATATTATCATTTTGTTCCATGGTTTATATTCCAATAACACTGTTAGTATGTGCGGTATTATTGCTAAACGGTTAAGTTTGAACCGTACTAAGGGCCCCAACTTTGGAGGTATTTATGCTTCGCGCCTTGCTGCACATTATAACATACCTATTAGGCACTATGAAAAGAAGAAAAATTACTACACACTGCTTATTTAGATTATAAGAGTATGGTAGTGCATGACTTTATTGTCAAGAATAGGGAAGGGGCGCTTAAATACAAATTGTTCTTTGATAAACATCATCCTGAAACTATTAACTTGCCTGCTCCTTCCTTGTTTGATTTATCTGCAGGTCCGTATCTCGTTCCGCTGGCGGCCATTCACGCATACCGGAACCCTACATCATCCATAGAACCGGAGCCACAATTTGAGCTTCCACGACAATCTAACTACCAGTGGGACCCGGAGATGATTTCCAACCAGTAGCAATCAGAGTCTTCCTCATCTCAGTACGACCCCAGCTACAACTACGGATACCCGCCAGGACATCCGTGGCAATAAACCAACTTAGGCCAAAAGCCTAAGCTTGGGGGAGTACGTATTTCCCACCCACATTACATTTATGTTTACACACTCATTGCTAGATGTCGGTCCTCATACTCTTTCATTGTACTATCCATGCTAGTTTATTTTCCTTTTTCCTGCTTTCTTCTTGTGTGTTTGATAAACCTTAAGAAAAACCAAAAAAATTTAGTGTAGCTTTTAGTTAGTTTATTTTTCTTGCTGTAGTAGTAATTAAAAAGAAAACCCAAAAATATTTCCCGTTCTTCTTTTGCTTGTTGGGAGCTTTCCTGTAAATACTTTTATTTCTTTTCTTTTCTTTGTGGGTCGATAGGAGAAGACCATGATTAAATTGTTGAAGTGGCTCTTATATGCATTATTGTTGATTTAACCAAGAGCCCATATTGCCTTGTCTTCTCCTCGCTTATTGAATGCTCTGATTACAGCTTAGTCCAATGCACGCGCACTCTTATTATTATTCACTTTGTTCGGTCGTGCAAGTGAAAGGCAATTATGATGATATATGATGGACCGACTGAGATGAGAAAAGCTGGTATGAACTCGACCTCTCTTGTTTTTGTAAATATGATGAGTTCATCGTTCCTGATTCAGCCTATTATGAATAAACATGTTTGCAATGATAATTAGAGATCATAGTTGCTTGTGCCATGCTTGATTATCTATGAGTTATAATGGTTTACCTTGCGTGCCAACATGCTATTAAAATGGTTGTGATGTGGTATGATGGGGTGGTATCCTCCTTTGAATGATTTAAGTGACTTGACTTGGCACATGTTCACACATGTAGTTGAAACAAATCAACATAGCCTTCACGATATTTACTTTCATGGTGGATTATATCCTACTCATGCTTGCATTCAATGTTTATTAATTTTAATGCATGTTCATGACTGTTGTCGTTCTCTAGTTGGTCGCTTCCCGCCTTTTTGCTAGCCTTCACTTGTACTAAGCGGAATACCGCTTGTGCATCCAATCCCTTAAAACCCAAAGTTATTAAATATGACTGCACCATACCTTCCTATATGCGGTATCTACCGCTGCTCCAAGTAAATTTGTATGTGCCAAACTCCAATCCTTCAAATAAACATTCAGTTTTGTATGCTCGAATAGCTCATGTATCAACTAGGGTTTTCCGTATCTTCCATGCTAGGCGGGTTATTCTCAAGAGGAGTGGACTCCGCTCCTTATTCACGAGAAAATGGCTGGTCACTGGGATGCCCAAATTCCATGCTTTATGCAAACTAAATCAAAATAATTGCAAACAAAACTCCCCTAGGACTGTTGCTAGTTGGAGACACTCGTTGTTTCGAGCAAGTCATGGATTGATGCTTGTTGGTGGAGGGGGGTATAAACTTTACCATTCTGCTTGGGAACCGCCTATAATGTGTGTAGCATGGAAGATATTGCCATCTCTTGGTTGTTATGTTGACAATGAAAGTATGCCGCTCAAAATATTATTTATCTCTATTTCAAAATCAAGCTCTGGCACCTCTACAAATCCCTGCTTCCCTCTGCGAAGGGCCTATCTATTTACTTTTATGTTGAGTCATCACCCTCTTAATAAAAAGCACTAGCCGGAGAGCGCAACTGTTATTTGCATTCATTACTATTAATTTATATTGGGTATGACTATGACTGGATCTCTTTTACCATGAATTACAATGTTTAGTCAGTCCTTGATCTTTAAAGGTGCTCTGCATTTATGTTTTGCAGTCTCAGAAAGGGCTAGTGAGACACCATCTTGTTATATCATATCATGATTGTTTTGAGAAAGTGTTGTCATCCGAGATTTATTATTATGGCTCGCTAGTTGATTATGCCATTGATATGAGTAAACATTAGACCTAAGAGTTATTGCAAATGTGGTTAGTCATAATCTTTGCTGAAAACTTGAATGCTGGCTTTACATATTTACAACAACAAGAGCAAATAGAGTTTTGTAAAAGTTTTTCTTTCTCACTTTCAGTTTGTCAACTGAATTGCTTGAGGACAAGCAAAGGTTTAAGCTTGGGGGAGTTGATACGTTTCTGTCGTATCTACTTTTCCAAACACTTTTGCCCTTGTTTTGGACTCTAACTTGCATGATTTGAATGGAACTAACCCGGATTGACGATGTTTTCAGCATACTTTCCTGGTGTTATTTATGTGCAGAAACAGAAGTTCTCAGAATGACCTGAAACTCCACAGAACGTCTATTTGGAAATAATAAAAAATACTTGCAAAAGATGAAGACCAGGGGGCCCACACCCTAGCCACGAGGGTGGGGGCACTACAAAAAAAGACACATCCGTGACATTTTGGGCCGAACGAAAAAAAATTCTGTCATACATATGACACTTCTATGACGATAATTGTGACAAAACCCAAAGATCATCATAGATGTGGTGGGCTCCTACTTCTATGACAAAAAATCATGACAGAAAATGGGCTTTTCGCCTGGGCGAGCCGGAGAAGTAGCTGCATGACATTCGCTTGGGCCCCATGACGAAAAAAACCGTGGTAGAAGCGTAGGGGAGGAAAATTTCGGGAGTTGCCGGTTACGGTGGGAGGTCGGGGCCCGAAGCGATGCGCGCTGCTTTCTCGTGACATGTACGCGGCGTGTGTGCGAGGCGCGTGGCTCTAATCAACACGAAGCGAGGCGTTGGGCTCTAATCGCACTCGAGCGATTGCACTACAAAAGGCTACACGTTATCGAATCCAGCGATCGATCGATGGTCGTTAATCGAACCCGATGGAGCGATTCTTCGCCGGCTGTCGCTAATGAAGCCGATCGATTGGATGAACAAAGCGATTGGCGCTATGGGGGGATGAGTGAGCGGTGGGCGTTGCCTCTGGATGAACATGACCCGTGGTGTGGAGGGCTGGATGAACAGAGACGGTGGAGGGTGGTTGAACAGGACCCGTGGTGTGGAGGGCTGGATGAACAGAGACGGTGGAGGGGTGCCCGTGGAGGGGTGGTTGAACAAAGAGCCGGTGGAGTAGCGCGGTGGAGGCTGGATGATCGGGAGCCCGTGGAGGTGGAGGAGGTCGACGGTAGCCCGTGGAGGCCGGAGGAGGTCGACGGTGGAGATGAAGAGTATCCCGTGGAGTCCTGTTTTGCGGTACGCCACACCCTCCCGATGAACAGGACCCCTGCTTCAACCGTAGGGAGGTCCGTTTCGTCTGCTTTGCGGCACGCCACATCCCTCCCGGCGAACAGAACCCTGCTTTGACCGTAGGGAGGTCCGTTATCTGCTTTATGCGGCACGCAACACCCTCCCGATCAACAGGACCTCTGCTTGACCGTAGGGAGGTCTGTTTCCTCCATTTTGGCGGTACGCCACACCCCTCCCGATCAACAGGACCCCTGTTTCGACCATAGGAGGTCCGCTTTCTCCGCTTTTGGCAGATACGCCACACCCTCCCGATCAATCTGGACCCTGTTCCGGTAGGAGGTCGATTTCCGCCAGCGGCACGCCAGCCTCGCTTCCATCGCGTGTTCCGTCCAAGCGCCCCGATGAACACGACCACGCATTCCGTTCCGACCCAGCGGTTGGCTCCTCATGAACACGAAGACGACGCTGTTTCTCCGTTCCGACTCTAGCCATGTACGTATGCGCCGAGTAGGCGCTCGAGACCCTGCCCATATGTATGTAATGCGTGGTCGTATTTTCTTTCTGCACCTCGCCGATGTACGTGACGTGTACATGCTACGTGCGGCGCCTCTACTATGACACATGCGCGCCTCTACATCGACCCGGTATGTACGCATACCGCCGACCGTAATGACAACGCCACGCACGCTTCGACCAGGTGGGTTCCGACCGCCGTGCACTTCCTTTCTGCGAAGATGTAGATGGTGGGTCCCAGCCAGCCGTGGGGACGAATCGCTTTGTTTGTTTTTGCCCGGACGCACTTCCTTGCGTGCGAAGATGTAGCTGGTGGGTCCCAGCAGAAGGGGGCAAATCGCTTTTTTGCCCTCGACGCACTTCCTTGCGTGCGAAGATGTAGCTGGTGGGTCCCAGCAGTTAGGGGGAAGCGTTTTTTTGTGAAATACGGTGGCCCGTCCGGTGGGTCCTCGCTGTCAGGTGGAGGAATAATTATTTTGCACGTAATAAGGAGGCACTTCCTTGCTGCGGTCGTGGACCCAGCTGTCGCCGCCTCTCCACGTCTGATCCACGTCGATGGAAGCCGTTCCTTGACCATGTTGACCACGCCGAACCGAGAGCACCGGGCGGTGGACAACGGCGAGGCCTAGGAATGGGACGACGCTGAGCCGGGAAGACGCGACAATCGATGCCCACACGAGAGGAGTACGAGGGTTCACCGTTCGGCTGCGGTGTGAGGCCGTCGCCGCATGAGAATAACGGGGTGTGGGTGAGTAGAGGGATGGCACGCCAGCGGTGGGAGTAGTAAGGGGCGGTGATGCCTCCGCCGCATCGCAGACGGCCACGGGAGGCAGGAGCACGAGTCACGACCGACGCTGGTTTGGGCGGCTGGAGCAAGAAGACCAGAGGTTGAAGAAGCACTACGGCCAGTGGATGGACATCGTACGGTCACTGGAGCTAGAATCGTGCATATTGACTAAGTTGACAAAGCCCTCCATCCCCGTCAACTTAGTAGGCCCACAAGTCAGCCTGCCACTATACTGGGTCCCAGCTAACAGGGGGAGTATTCATTTTTTTTGTGCGTAATAAGGAGGCACTTCCTTGCCTGTGAAGATATAGCTGGTGGGTCCGAGCTGTCAGCGGCAGTAATGTTTTTTGCACGAAATACAGAGGCCCTTTCGGTGGGTCCCCGATGTCAGGTGGAGGAATCATTATTTTGCGCGTAATAAGGAGGCATTTCCTTGCGTGCGGCCGTGGACCCAGCTGTCAGCCTCTCCACGGACAGTCCACTTCAGATGCATGTCGGTTGTTGACCATGTTGACCAGGTCAGCGCCGAGAGCACTGGGCGGTGGATGACGGCGAGGCCTAGGAAGGGGACGACGCGAAGGTGGAAGACTCGGCAGCTTGTTTCCCACGCCGGAGGGGAGTACGATCAGACGAGGGTTTACCGTCTGCCCGCTGCCGTCACCGAGAATAGCAAAGCAAAAGTGTGCGTGAGTAGAGGGATGGCTAGGCCAGCGATGGGAGTACAAAGGGGGCGTTGAGGGCTGCGTGGCAAGACTGTACCGCCACTGTGGAGGAGGGAGCAGGCAGTCCCGTCGGCGCTTGTTTGAGCGGCTGGAGCAGGAAGAGCAGAGATTGAAGAAGAACGACGGCCGTTGGATGGACATCGTATGGTCACTGGAGCTAGAATCGTTCATATTGACTAAGTTGACAAAGCCCTCCGTCCCCGTCAACTTAGTATGCCCACAAGTCAGCCTCCCACCATGGTGCGTCCCAAATAGTGTGGTGGTATTCATTTTTTTGTGCATAATAAGGAGGCACTTCTGGTGGGTCCGAGCTGACAGCGGGGGGAACGTTTTTTCGCGAAATACGGTGGTCCGTCCGATGGGTCCCAGCAGTCAGGGGCAAACATTTTTTTTGCGAAATACGGTGGCCCGTCCGGTGGGTCCCAGCAGTCAGGGGGGAAACGTTTTTTCCGCGAAATACTGGTGGCCCGTCCGGTGGGTCCCTGCTGTCAGGTGGAGGAATAATTATTTTGCGCGTAATAAGGAGGCACTTCCTTGCAGCTGCCGTGGACCCACTGCCGCCTCTCCACGTACAGTACTCTTCCGATGGAAGTCGGTCATTGACCACATTGACCACGCCGCGCCGAGAGCACCACAGCGGTGGACGACGGCGAGGCCTAGGAAGGGGACGACGCGGAGCCGGGGAAGACGCGGCAGTGGATGCCCACGCGGAGAGGAGCACGAGGGTTCACTGGTTCGGCTGCAGTGTGAGGCTGCCATCGCCACAGAATAACAGGGGGAGTGGGTGAGTGGAGGGATGGCCTGGCCAGCGGTGGGAGTAGTATGGGGACGGTGAGGCCTCCGCGGCAGCACAGCCGGCCACGGGAGGCAGGAGCATGCAGCACGACCGGCGCTGCTTTGGGCGGCTGGGGCAAGAAGACCAGAGGTTGAAGAAGCACTACAGCCGTTGGATGGACATCATTAACCACGCCGCGCCGAGAGCACCAGGGCGGTGGACGACGGTGAGGCCTACGAAGGAACGACACGGAGCCGGGAAGACATGGCAGTGGCTGCCCACACGGTGGAGAGTACGAGGGTTGACTGGTTCGGCTGCAGTCGCCGGAAAATAACAGGAGGTGTGGGTGAGTAGAGGGATAGACAGGCCAGGGATGCGAATATGATGGGGCCGTGAGGCCTGCCCGACAGCACTGCCGGCCACGGGAGGCGGGAGCAGGGAGTTCCGACAGCGCCGGTTTGGGCGGCTGGGGCAGGAAGATCAGAGACTGAAGAAGCACGATTGCCGTTAGATTGACATCTAACGGTCTGACGCTGGTAGAGTCGATTGTTGACTAAGTTTCTTTTTTGCGAAACCTTGTGTACGCATGAACTTGGTAGGCCCACAAGTCAGCCTCCAAGGCAGACAACATAAAGCCCATTTGCTATTTTTTATAATTTGCAGCCCATTTGCTAATTCTTAAGTAATTTATTACAGCCCATTTTCTGCTTCAGGACCATGGTCAAAAAGGTCAACGTTATTTTGCATATTTCGTGGAGTCCTAACTGTTGTAATCCCGAAATGATAAACATTTTTTAAGAACTTATTGATTTGCCAAAAAATCGCTTAGAGCAAATAAGACGTGGGACAATTGAGTTGGTTTAAGGGAAAACCAGTGGTAAAAAAATCAGCGCTGGGTGGGAAAAAACAACAAAAATAAGGATGTAAATATGAAAAGGGAATTTCATGTGTTTTCAATATAATGATACGTGTATATGAACTAATAAAACTATAGGTAGAGATTAGAAAACGGATGTAGGACATGCGTTTGAAGAGGAAAATAGAACTGGGCTGTGTGTTCGATTCAGTAAAAAAACTACTCATGGATGTTGTAAGACAAAATATAACTAACACTTGGCGGCCGTAGAGGCCAAGAGATACCTACTGGATCTTTGTGCCTCGTTGTCATCATGGGCTGGGCCTGTTAAAAACAAAACCAACCCTGGGCAGTGTGCAGCCCAGTTGAAACTTGTTCGACCTGAAAAAACAATATACGTGCTCAATAAACGAGAGAATTCTGCAAGTACAGACTGATAATTGGGATGCAGCACGGATATTGTTTTTTTATCGTGATAATAAGTGCATGCACTTGTTTCGAAAAAATTGGAGAACTGGGAATTAACGCGGGTACTTATGCTACCCATCAAATAAAAAATCATGTGCCTGAAAATTCGTTTCGAAACAAATGATTCAGCTTTATATCCACGCCGACCCTCGGCATGATGGTTGGAAGCAAATGCAAGTTCATACCAAAAGATCGTTAACAACAATACCAACTTGCGGACGACAAGGTAGTACAACTACCAATACCTAACTAACTTATAATCTTTTTACTACTGGCCCTAGTGTTCGTCTGGTAGAAAATCTTGCAGAGGACCAGTTCCCGCTCCTTCTTTTGCTCCAGGTCCCCGAGGTGGTACCGGTGCATCACCCAGTTGGTCCTCTGCTAGTCGAAGTTCTTGTTGGTGTGCAGCACTAGAACCTTTTTTGCTGCCCGTCTACCAGCCGTTGACCATCACCGGCAAGGTATTGCCGCTCTTGTGCCACATCGCATGCATGCGGCACTCCGACTGTATCAGATTCATGCGACGCCTCCATGTGCCCCTTTTGAACGCCTCGAATTATTATTTGGAAGAATTGCTTCCTTAGGCCACTCAGAGTGATACCTGCAGTATTATGGAATACAGGTTTTAGTGTACGTAGTTGGCATTTTCATAACATATTTGGCATGTTGCAATCACTTGTTTCACTTTTTATTAACTGTCAAATTGTAATTGCTTCACCAGTAATCAAGGCTTCAAAAGAAAAAATAGAGCTATAAACAAAGGAATATGTTTGTGCAAGTAGACGGCCGATCGGTGTCTTTACCCGGAAGTTTCTCAGGTTGGGTGTAGCATATGATGTGCTCATTGCCGATGGTTGGTATGAACAAATCGATGAGAGATCGAAATCTCGCTACCGTTAGCACTCACTTTGGCCTCAAGGTGCTCGATCAGCTCCTGATCCGTGGGATCGAACTTGACGCCAGCCGGCAGCACCGCCAATCCTTCTTCGACTTGCATCGGTAATTCTAGTTATATGGTACTCAATGTATGATCAATCGACTGTTTTAAGTGAATGATGAAAGATTTCGACAGATAAGTGGCGGTTGTCACGCCAATTCAATGTGTGGACATGATGAATAATTTGACCGACGTATACTAGTACTGCTACTTTACTACTTACTAGTCGTATTTAGTGTCACAATTTATAGATAGGTTTAACTAACAAGTACAAGCATCTCCATCATCATTATCAGTACATCCTATCCCAGGAAGGTATCTATCCTTCAAACCAGAGGACCGCTTCAAACTAACAACAAGACATAATATCCAACAAAAGAGGGTCGTACAAAGCGGCCAGAGTTAATACATGGCTCGCCTAGATATCAAAGACGAATCAAGTTGTGCATATTTGCTGTTGGCATGAACCGCATCGCCAAGATGTCGTTTGCAAAAGCCATCCATCGCATGGAAGCTTGATGCCTTTCACATACTGAAGATTACCTAGCAACAAGCTGTGTCGACGACTCTCTGGATATGGCGATTCATGAAACCCATGGTATGATGTGTAAACACAGCCCCCCTCGTGAATGGAAGTTGCGTAGCACAGTAATCATCGCCGGTGATATGATTGATGATTGGTTGGATGATCGGATAATTGAGCCCAAGGAACAAGGAGTGGTTGCCGAGGCTGTAAACCCGCCTCCAATTGAATACGCCTGGCCCAACGGAGCTGGGATCTTTCTTGAACACGAAGCAGCCATAGCCATCAATGTCACGAACGCCCCACGCATTGTACTGCATGTGGTTTGATGTAATGGTTTGGTCAATTTGGTACGTGCGAATGAGCATCAAATGACCGCCGTCAGCTGAACGAGCGATAAACCACCACCCATCGGCTGGTATGATTCCAGGTCCTGGAATCATGAAGGCCATGATTTATGCGTCTGCTGCAACAATTCAAATTGGAGACCAAGAGGACAAAAATAAACAATCATGTTCGTAGTATGTGTGGAATTAAGATTATTATAACAAAGTGACACATATCATAGACAAGAGAATTGCAATGCCGTGGTCATAATCATACCCCAAGTTAAAAAATAAGCCAATGGATTTCATATTCTAGCAACATGTCATGGTTCAAACATCATGTAACAATGAGAGGAAAACAGCTATGACAGCGCCTTACTCATATTCTACCATATCACTTACTACTACCGTTTCATATCAACTCTAAGCAATAACATGCGCCGTTATAAAAATCTTGTAAACGAGAGTAACATATAGCAATCATGATGTTATGCTCATAATATGTATTCTAACAATCATTAGATGCCAATTGTTCTCATATCAACTCTAACAATAACATGTGTGGTCATAAAAATCTAGGAAATGAGAGGAACACATAGCAATGATGTGGTTATAGACATGCTATGCATTCTAAATTTGTAACAAATGAACAGGCAGTCATATTGATAAGGTAAAGATGAGATGAGATAGAACAATTACACGATGATAGATTCCACCAAAGATAGGCAGCCAATCTGCAAGGCCGATCACAAACGATGCCATCGTGCACTATAGCATCAGACAGAAATGTTGCCTCAACAAGATTGATGATGAGCCATAACCATGTATGGCGACCGGATTCCAGATAGACTAATCCCATGTTGAACAAGGCAATGAGCTTGTAATCCATGTAGTCTTCCTCGATGGTGTGGGCACTTCATGATTACAACTTTCAGAAAGAGACGCCAAGCCAAAAGCTTGACGCGTCCTCGTGCTTGGTAGGTAGGAGTGTCCGCATGGGCCATGAGGCTCGATGTCGGCGGTATCCAACGATGGAAGGGTGATCTTCGCTGGGTGTAGATATCCACGAGACGCCACAAACTGCCGGGTGCGGTGGATGAGGACGATCCAGTTGGCCTTCATGCCCGCCCAAAGAGTGGCCGCGATGAAGGATAGGTGGGCGGGTAGTGGTAGCATGTCGAGGGCACCACGGCAACCTCCGTAGGATCATCAAGTCGGTGTCTGGGCCACCCACGAGGATCGGGCATCAGCAAAGGTGGTGTCTTGAAAAGAGCCGGCCGGTTGCGTAGCAGTAGACGGTACAAAGACACCGAGCATGCGCCAGACGGACAGTGCCGAGTAGGTCCATATGACTATAGATCTGCTCCAAGAGAACATCGGGGAGGGAATTGCAATCGCGGCTCTGCGTGTCAGTCGGTTCAGCCATTGGGGTTTTCGGTGCCTGTGAGCCAGCGGGGAAGTGGATTCGGGCGGGCGAGCGAAGAAGCTTCTCCTCGTGTGGCCGAGCAGTGAGCGGGGGGATATGGTACATGCGAGCTACCAAGGAAGATGGCACGGGCAGGCGAGCAGTGAGCGGGGGTAAATGGTGTGCTTAAGGCGATGGGGAAGAGAAGAGGAAGAAGAAGAGAGAGGAGGAAGAAGAGTGGAAGACGGGAAGAAAGTGCATTAAATCTCAATTCTACTAGTACTACTACCAGGATATACCGCCCTTCGAGTGTAAATATTTACACCGATGACATGTGGGTCTACCACAAGAGGGCCCATATGTCGGGTTAATGGAGGGCGAGGTGCGTAGGCGTGTTTAGGGAAGCGTGCTCTCTTGGCAAACATGATGGCAGTAATCGGGTAAGGCTGATTTAGTAACAACAACACGCTGGTTCAGCTTATTAATTACGTGTCCCATCTCATCGCCGCGTGTATTGTCATCCATCGCGAAGACTAGTTGAATAGTTCTCTCCGACCAAGATGGGGGAATAATGGATCATGAGGACTTCCTTTCTACAAGATATCCCTATGCCTCTACGCCACTTCACTCATTTTGGTCCATACCTAGTCACTTGTTCAAACTCAGAGAAAGACAAATACTCCGTATTTGGGAACAGAGGGAGGTTTTTACTCCATACTATTTGGGGAATGTAGGGAGTATCACCATATGGAGGAGCAGAGGAAGCTTGAAATATGAACATGTCAATGGCAGGGAGTAAGCCCCATGCATGCATGCAACAAGCAACACTCACATCGTACACATGGACGCACGCAACACTCACGCACACATGCGGCACACAAGACACGACGCAACACACACAGCTCACGCCAAGTGCTCAACCTACTCCCTACGTCTGTGAAAGACCTGTACATTTAGAGATTTACACATTGAAAAGGGCATAATTAACGCCCAAAAGTAGAAGACTTATGTGTGCATGCGACCATTAAGATAAGAAGATTAAATGAAGGCCGTTGCATGCTGTAGTTAAGGATAGACATGTAGCCTATACCTACAGCACAAGTTGGTGCATTAGTCAATCAATATCGATTTAGATTAAAGTCTAAATGCATTGGAAGTGTAGATGTACATTATTTACCACACTCTTTGTTTTTTAGCCGATGTACACTCTTTGTTGGAAGACCGAGGAGGACACGTTCATGTACTCACATACACAGCCTGTGGCGGTTCAAGGCAAAGGGTTGGACTACGTGCTGCACAAAGAGAAGTTTTGTTTAACTGATTTCTTTTGCTCGCTAACCGATAGGCGGGACCCGTAAACCAGGTGACAATTTAACCCGATCAACAAAGTGCCACGCCGACTATGTGGTCGGTGAGTAGGGTGCAATACGGTGTTTCACGATGAGCTAGTGATCGAGTATAATCGCCGCAGAAAACTATATATAGTGACCGTGAAGAGCGATTGTTACATACGCTGACCGCCAATGTATTTTTCTCGTTTGAAATTAAGCCATATTAATCGGAAAGGACGCATTATGGACTACTACTAGTACTAGTACTCCTTTGATGTGTCCCGTCAACTCGCCGAACGCAGGAGAAGCTTGCTTACTATGCCTCTCCTCACCCACGCAGCCGGGTGGTTCGCAGGACTAGGAGAGGTTTTGACTACACGCCTCTCTCCCTCTCCCTCCTCTCCCTCTCCCTCGCCCTTGCCCTCACCCTCGCGGTGGATGTGCAACAGTTCAATCGGTGTCGATTGCTGTAAGCATATTGTACTATAGTATCATCATTGTTGGACCTTCCAAGAGGCGAAAGCCAAGTGCAAGGTTCACATGAGTCTGAACTGTTGAACCTCCCGAAGAGGCAAAGAGCCAAGCGCAAGGTTTTATAGGAGTTGTCGCCCTAGTAGGAGTGTACTACAACTATAGCGAACGATGCTACCTGTATGATGCCGCCATCGCCACGTATATCCAAAAGCTGTGCCACCTTTTTTTCTCAAAGAGCGTGGTTGGAGCCCATGCAACAACCACACAAATTGCACGTACACATAACACATTTACTAGTAATAAATTCAAAGGACAAATGCCAAGATTATGCCACACAAGTTCATCTCCAATTCATGTGATAAATTTGTGCACGATTAGTCTACATATATTCACAGCCGCTACTGCTCACAATTACCGTACTCCACTTACACGCTATAGATGGACTACATGCATGTCCTCCTCCAGGTTCCATCCCGGTGTTCTTCATGGATGGCATGATCCATAGCGGTGGGCAACGGGAATCATTGTCGCAGCTTTCTAGTCCGGTTCCACATGATGGAGACTCATCCAAGCTGAAGCGGCATAAATCAGGGATAGCGTGACCCAGCATGTCATTCATCCGGCAGTGCGCAATGAAGACACAACCATGCTTCCTGAACGGCAGGCCTTCCATGTCGTGCGGAAGGTGGCATCCGCTTCACAATGGGGTAGCTGTCCCCGATGAAAGCGAGTACTCTCCAAGAGTGTTCCTTGGCACCCACGTAGCATCACGGGGTCGAACTCGGTGCCGTTCATCCCGGTACACGCGGCATCCCAAATCTGGACACATGGTGACGCATATAGTCAAGCTCCATGCATAATAATGTTGTGCTCAAATATGGCTGTCACATCGATTGCATCGCAAAGAAATAGTACTACTCTAAGATAGAGGAAGTAAAATTAATGCTTATTATATATAGCCACTCTTGGCTACATGGATGAGATAGTAAGACATGGAAAAACAAAATGTGGCAGCTAGTGGGTTCAAGTCTTCAAGGGCCTAGCTAGCTATACATCGCCCTCCAAGGTAAAAAGTACTCCTACTAGTACTACTAAGTATACTACTAGTACAACAATGAAAGAGAAGGCAAGAGGGTTGAAAAAATGGAATACCTGGGTAGATGGTGACCGTCCGATCGTGGTAGATTGTGTGACCATGTTGCACATCAAAGGGTACCATGGAGTACCTTATCGCTAAGATAGTTGATCCCAATATGCCAAAGTCAGCTACAAGGTTCTGTGTTAGACCGAATCGCGGATGCAAATGCACATCCAGGATCGGGCGATCTTATTTTGATCGGGGATGACTGGTCCGCAAAATAATGGAGTACCGTTAGGGATGCAAATGATGGTTTGTGCATTCGCTTGTAATCTCCGCATCGTAGAATAGCAACCAGATGAAACAAGTCCCTGGCTTTTCACCGTGAAGAACCGGCCTAGATGGCGCCGCGGCGTCTCAACGCCGTAGGGGTACAAATCTGCCGTCGCCAACATGCGCCCAAATTTCCTCTGCCGTTCTGCGTCTTGCATTGATGGCAATCCTTATGTCGAACGACCACGATGAGATAGTAATGTCGCTGTAGCAGCGTCGCTTTGTCATTGGTCTGCAATTGCTATCTTCTTCAATCTCATGTAGGCATCATCATACATATTCAAGCCTAGCAGGTACCGAAGGCCGTTCCCAATGGTGGAGAAAGGGGTCATCGAACGGCAGCGCCTTCTTCGCGGATGTTGTGCAAAATGATGGTGGTATCCAGCCGGAGGTATGCAAGCCAATCTTCATTGGCACCGCACCTGCACCTATATATAAGACGGATTGGGCAGCGGAGAAATTACGGGATGGAAATGGAATAACTAAGTACTACTTGATCAAACTCGACATCGACACGCTCATCGGACAAAATCCGACTACCTCTCAATGTTGGCAACTCTAGTGGAGTCAACGTGCAACCATGGCCGTGGAGCGGTAGAATGTTGAAGGATTGTCCCATAGAAGAACCTTCTCTCGAGGGCGCATGGAAGACCAACAAGCATGGCCTTTTCCCAAGCCTATTTAAGAAGCGTCTTGAAAAAGTTGGTGCAGGAAGCACCGAGTCTTCTGGGCGGTGAGGGCGCCGGAGCGGGCGTGCGATTTCTCCCAGGAGGATCGCCGTCCAAGGTCTCCCAGCCCGGCGAGGAGGAGAACCGCCCTAGCTAATCCATGGGAGCAGCGACGAACTGCCTTCTTCGCGTGAGGAGGAACTCATGAGAGGAGGAGATAAGAGCGTAGTAATCTGCAGGCCTCGCCCCTTCCAAGCTGTAGATCGTTCTCAGCGAAGGGGTGAGGCTATTATTTACTACTAGTACTATCATTATGGAACGTTATGGGATTGCATTATACACTGTAAACAATAGCACTAGTAAGAAATTTTTGGCACCAGGTAGTAGTTTTTGGCGTGGATTAAGAAATTTTGGGTATGTTTTTGCCATTTTTTGTACCGCCCAACTAGTGTCAAAAAACGTCTTACATTATGTGATTCGGAGTACGTGCCATCTTTGTAAGAGCGATACCAGATACTACTTTTTTCAACTAGTAGTGCGATGTACTGTGTACTTCTAGTCTAGTCTAGTATAGTGCACCAGCTTTTGAATTCTTGAATCTCGTACAAGGAGCTACTGCTGAAGTGGAGGGTACCAACGTTCTCTAGAACCATCATTGTACTATCAATGCAGGGAAGTACACCTGCGTAGTGGCCTAGTGGGTACTCTCCTGATTGCTATATTCAGCCGCCTTCTCACGTAGGAGTAGCTGGCCTACTCAGCTCCTCTCACGCACACACTAGCAAATTGCTTATCGGATAACGATTACTATGGGGGGTGAACATTTGAGTTATTTTATACAGCGAGACTAGGCTTTTACGCCTCCATTTATGGAGGTGTAATGGATCTCGTCAAACTTTGTTACTTACTAGTTCCTTCTTTATGAATGAGATGAAGCAAAGATTTTGCCTCCATTTAAAAAAAAACACGTCATTCTTTTATAATAGAGCCGATAATGGAGTGAAGTCCATGCGTGCAACGCCACAAGCTACAGAGTAGTAGTAGAGCACTTTACGTACAGAGCCATATTGCACAGTTCCCAATGCCCGCCAGGCTTTTCCGGCTCCTCGGGCTTAATTGGGAGGCGCTAGTTTAAATATGCTACTAGCTGATGAGGAAGCTGCAAGCGAGGTGCGGCTAGGGCGAGCACGCGAGCCAGGGATGTCGGGAAGGAAAACCCGTTCATGTGGCTAGGCTGTGCACGGTGCACCCAGTTGTGGGGCCGCATCCTTTCGACTTCAAAACTCAAACTACCCGTGTAAAATATGGCTCGCGAAGTGTAGTAGTATTATTTTTTAAAGGCATTGCAGTGTTCAGCCGGATCGAACTCCACAAAAGCAGGTATACACTCCCGCGACCACTAGTAGTTCTCTTTGGAGTACAACTCAAGCTAGAATCACCTTTTGTCGCTAGTAGTATGTACATTTCCGTAGAAGAAAACCCTAATAATGCAAGAAACCACTAAAATGCCGAAGAACTACTACCACTTGCATACCGTGGCAGACTTAAGATAAGACTACCTTATCAACCATTGTACATGCTCTTACCAACAAAAATCCTCGAGTGACCTCCTACCCCGGCCCGGCCCACCTAGTCATCCTCGGCCATGGGGAACGGAGCCGAGCTACCGCCAAGCCCGGCCGGCGAGGTCAAAACCGCCGCGGTCGGCGCGGGAGGCCATGTTGTGGCAGCCGGATGCTACCGGCTCTGTCCGGCTCATGACCCGCTTAGCTAGCGCAGATAGCTCCATCCATTTGCTTATGCGCAAGGTTTGCTAGCCCCTTAGATTGGCGCAACGGTAGGCGGCGAAGGCTTGCTTCGCCGTAGCCAGCATTCCGGGCCGCCAAATAGCCAAATGCAGCTCGGCGAAAGGAAGGCCAACAGCGCGCTTTCTCGCTCGCCATGAGTCACGCTCGGGCCACACCTTGCCGCCAACCAAAGGTCTGCGGAGGCCGTAGCGCGCATCCGGCCCGTCCGAGCGGGACGTGCCAACTCACGGCTCATCGTGGCGCTTGCACCGGCATTTAACACGCGCATCGCATGCTTTGTTTGAAGTAATGTTCGGGAAAAATAATGATTTGAGGGGAATAACAGGATAGAAGGTCGATGTGGGTCCCTCGTGTCAGCGGTTAAAAAAATGTGTTGGTTTTAAGCTGCCTCGTCAACGCGGACAGTGTGGAGCCAACCCTTGTCATAAATGGGTTTAAACGAATCCTAATCGGTTAGGAGTACTAGGTAGTAGTTTTTGGCGTGGATTAAGAAATTTTGGATATGTTTTTGCTGTTTTTTGTACAATAGATTCTTCCCTAGGACTGGTTGAAAGTGGTAGTTTTTTGTTAAATACTCTACATATTGTAAGTAGGGCTGAAAGTTAAGCTTTGGAAGCCAATAAGCAAGGCTAGTTACATAGTGCATATATATGTGTACATGATTGAAAGTAAATATCAACCATGAGTGACTAATATATCTTGATGGAAAAACTTCGAAACTATGGAATACTAGGAAAAAATGCATGGTTGGAAATACTAGCAATGTTCATGTCCGCTTGCAACTTGAATCATAAAATTAGAATAATACTTATTCACAAACTTGGTACAAAACACTCTAATTTTGATATACATGTGTTTCGATTAGAATATATTCCCTTGGGCTGCTTTGGTGAGGTCGGGAGGAGGGATGTGGTTGGTTTTTAAGATACTAATTATGGGGTTTTCTCGCAAATTGGTAGACAAATTGGGATGTTGGTGAGAGAAAAGGCAACAACTTACTCTCACAATCGGTAGATGTAGATCTAATGGTCAGTAGAAGGACGGTTATGGCGGCAACCACACCGGCATCACCACCTTAGTCTTGTGTAGGAGTACTTAGCAAGATCCGGTGCATTGTAACGGAACATCAAGATACATTTTTATAAAACACTTGTTGTGATTGATCCTCAAGCAGGAGTAATCCCATGTGTAGAAACTCAACAATAATATCTCGAGAAATATGAGATAAGGTGAAGAGGAGTGGGGTGTGGTGGTGGTTGGTGGTGAGACTGAGGCGGAGGCATGGGGGATTGACGGCCGGCAAAGTGGCCACCTGAAGGCAGTTTGTTCCAGAGGCTTCCCTTTCTTAATTTGCTCAACAATGAGGTTTGTTGAAGATAGGGATGAACGAGGGAAGGCCTTGTCTAGCAAATGTGTGGAGAGGGTGCGGGTACATCTTTTAGTTTAATTTCCATCCGCTTGGGATATAGATCGGACGGTCTATATTGCATAAGATGGCACAAGTACCATCATCACCCCTCGGCTTTTTATAAGAAGCAAAATATAAGTATGGAGATACAAACGTATTATCGATACTTTGCTTAGAAAATAAACTAGCATCTACATTCTATTCAACGCCTCGACATGTGGGGCCTTAGCACAATGACTTCTCGACTGTGTAAAACATTTCCCGTCGCCCGACAAAAAGGAGGGTGTGTGACGGCGCTTTTTTGGATTTGCTCTAGTCCCTAGTGAGTCATACTAGGTGGTCTAAGCACGTGTAGATTTATTACTTTCACGTCTACGTGTTACGGCCGTAGCAGCCACGACTATTGATGAATAGACGGTAGAGTTATTCACCGGGAAATCCTTGATGAGCTCTGTTTGCGAGAGAGAGGTGTGTACATGGGGGCTTTTGTGTTTGTGTAACATGAAGACACATATACATAATTAGAGAGTGAGTGTGTAGAGATACACACATGCTTGGTCATGGGAGAGAATGAGATCCGAGATAAATGTGGGTGTTTGTGCGTGTTTGTGTGTGTTTGTGCATGCGTTTATGTGTGAGAGGAGAGAGTGTACGTGGAATAGAGGAGGAGAGACCACTGATTGATGTAAACCCTAGTACTTATGAGGGAAGGGGAATGGTGTGGACATGTGTAGAAGTGGGATAGCACCTGGTGCAGAAATTGTTTGGGGAGCAGTGTAGATTATTTGGAAGAGACATGTCTGAGTGTGTGTGTGTGGGAGAGGGGGTGTGAGGCGAGAGAGAAAGATAGAGTTCAGCTGACCCGGAGAGAGAGAGAGGAAGAGAGAGGCGAGAGGGGTCGTTTGTGTCCATAAATGGGCGTATAGATAGGGGAGAGAGACACTGATGTTGATGTTGTCCGAAATTGGCCTACTCTAAAAGGAGACGCATGGAAGCTTAGAGGTCATCGTGGTGTGTGTGATAAGGGACTTCATGAGAGATCTAGAATAGATGGTGTAGAGAACAATGTGCGAAATCGAGAACGGTGATTATACATTAAGGGAGCTATGCAAAGAAGTCACGACATATATATGTATGCAGGGGAAGGAGCTGAAGTGCAGGTCCGCATGTGGGAGAGAGATAGAAAGAGGAGAGTGGTGCACAAGGAGACAAAGTGTGCTTGTTTTGCAGATTGGGGGGAGGTGTGTGAGAGTGAAGTGCTGTGAGAACCAGCATAACTTAGGGAGATAGGCGTTTGGGGGCGGCGTTTATCATGGTGTGTATGGGAAATATACACTCCTACATAGTGTGTGTTCTTGGATTTAAGAGAGATGGCCCAGGGGAGACCTAGAGAGTGAGGGAAGAGATGTGTGCATGCAGAGAGACAAAGTGTTAGAGACCCTAGTGTTGGGGGTCCTAAGAGAGAGGAGGTGTTAATGTGCTTTCACGTGTGTTGGGTGTTTGGGGAGAGAAAACGACTTCTCTATAACATGTTTGTGTGTGTGATGTGTGTGTGTGTGTGTGTGGTGGTGGGGGGGGGTTGACTTCAGATAAAGAGTAGAGTGTCTATATATTTGAGAGACTTATTTAAGCGTAGTGAGATATTGTTGCACCCATGGTTGATCCATTTGTTCCACAGTTTGTACTATGAGATAACGATACTTTTGAACATGCGTGGATCTACCTTGATGTACCAGAATTTACAAACCTAAAGATTGGAATTTTGGAATTGACTCCATCATCAGCTTTGTAATTCATTTAAGCGGAGGTTTGCCACCCACATTTTTAAGCTTCAGGGATTTCGTGGATTTCCAAATTCAACCATATCAAATCCCTAGAGATATACACATACGGGCATGTTCAAACTCTTTATAATCATCCACTTTATTCATACACATACACATTTTTGCTTTTGTCACTCATATTTAGGATAAACACATTTAGAATTTCATTTTGAAATTTGGACCCGTGATGATGGTATTTTCTTGTAGTAGCTCAATGATCCATATTTGAATTGAATGAGACAAATCTAAGTTTTGAGTTGGAGACATTGATTTTCAAAACTTGCATTACATTTTTCATGCGTGTAAAACAAACAAATTGTTGGCCATGATATCATAGTCGACCGTCTGAGGCAGAGATACTTATAATTTTAGGCGTAAAAGCTTTCCAAACTTCCGCTCACGTGAAATATCCGCAGCCGAAAGTTTAGCCCTCGCGATATTCCTGTTTACCCTGCCTTACATGAGCGGAAAAGGGCTGCTTTGGTAACTCCATTGTTTTCCCCTCTTTTGCCCCAACATTCTTCCACAGGCCCTCACTTCCTCTGACCCCGACCCCCCCCAACCACGGCAAGCCACCGAATCCTAGTCCTGCTGCCGCAGCGGTGGACCTCACACCCGCGGATCTACCCTTCCGCACCTTGGAACCCCCCAGCTACCAACTCACCACTTCACGGAGCCGCTTCGGTAGCAGCGGCTTGTCCACCGCTCCAGATCTCCTTGACCGCCATCATGGTCCACCCTTGGAATCTGCTTAACAGGCGCCCTCCCACCCACCCAGCGTAGGCCCTTCAATGACTCCCTCGTCCGCCCCTATGGCTGGCCCTTCATTACACAGAAAGCCCTGCGTCCGGCCTTAGCAGATCCACACCTCACCAAAGCGCTATACAATGTCGCCCTTGATAGCTCTTCGTCCATTGCACAATGAGACCCGCTCCCACAGACTTCATATTATTCAACTCCACCGGCCCTGCTTTACCCGCGCCTTGCCCAGCCTCATCAGGTTATTTCAATTTGTACTCCTTGGTTTTCTCTTTATCGTTACAGCTGTTCACTTACCACGAGATGAGCTTTACCATTGTATGTCGACAGCGCCGCTTAGCCGTAGCACGGAGCAGCTTCGGCTGACGGCTACAGACCGACCCAAACTCCATGTGCGCAACACGAGCACCATCGATGATCCTTAGCTATCAAGTATGACAACGATACACATACGCTCGTAAATCGAGAATCAGGTACTATTATCCAGCGGCAGCGCCCTACGTTCACTTTCCTAGCATAAGCACCCGCACCTGGTTGAATTTCTTGAGGACATCATTCAGTTTTCATGAAAACAGCGTTATTTTGCTTGCACTGCGGGGCATACTTACGGCGATGAACATGTTACATGTGTTAAATTACATACCGGTGCACATATAGTTAATATGCTTTAGTTTTGTTACCGATGCCACCTGTTGGTTCCTTGATTGACTGTAATGTTCTCACATGTAGTACATCAGCCAAACTAGCATGTGGTTCCGCTGCTTTTGTTTGTTTTACCTACATTTTACTGATGCTAGCTATTACATCACTGCTCCGAGCCTCTGTTCATTACTTGTTTATGTATTCTTGATGCTTCCCAAGTAGCATGACTAATTTCTTTGCATATCTATTAATTATGGAGCTGCCAACCCCATCAAGCAAAATATTTGTTCTTTTTGGTGCTGGCACCTTCGAACAAGCATAAAAATAGAGGAAGAAGATATATTGTCGTGTATGCACGCACCCTTCTTTCATTAGTTTAGATAGAACCAGTGATGATAAATTCGGACGATGCATGCGATTAAAATTAATTTTACCTAAATGAATTGAATTGAGGAATAAACTACAACCACTAGATTTGCAACCCTGCGGGATGCACAGCGATATCTTCAAAGAACATTGCAACAGCAGCTAGGCTTCACAGACAACATATGAAGTAAGCGATTGTGTTTTAGTACATGTTAAATATGTCTTGCAGTGGGCTGCTTTCTTGGCATGTGCCCCTCAGCGTGTAATCCTACCCGGATTACAAATAAATTGGGTTATGCTGCGCTTTGCTTTGTATTGCATGATTCGAATGCTTGTTTTTGTTACGTTATACTAGGTTGGCCAATATGTCGGCGTGATTACCTGTTGTACTGTCGTGAAAGAAATGCATGCCTATTTCATTTGAGTCCTTAACCTTTTCCTCTCAACTTCATCACCAAAGGCTGTATTACGTGGTTTATATGAGGCCCTGCTTTGTTAAGTGCTTTCTCAGATTATTTCAACTGCTTAGATGCCTTGGCAACCAAATATAAGCAGTTGTACACTCCCTTTCAACTTTCATCTTACCATTTAATTTCTTTTCAGCTTTGATGCTTTGCTTTGAACCATTTAAATATAGTTTGCCATGCCATGCACTAGATTCATCCGTCGTTGCCATGTAAATACTTGCTGGATCATCGATAACTATCTCTTGCTTGTGTCCAGCGGAAACCTTTCCGGGATACTGTTCACTCTACGTTTCAATGTACAATCCCAGAATCTATTTGTGGAAATGGTCGCCATCCATATTTACCGAGATGAAGGTGGCAGGTTAGGAGGCAACACGTGGGAGAAGCGATGCGAGCACGGATATTATAGTGCTTGAGGCTCTACTGAAGCGAAAGATATCGTGTGGCTGCCATGAATGAGGTAATCTTTATCTTGGAGGCTAGAAATTACTGAATTAGCGGCACGCATTATACAAACATTTCTTAAGGAATTTGGAGAAAGTAAGAATATTTGCATTTGAAGAAGGCGGAGATTCCTCATTTACGCTATATGAAGCCAAGGTAATCCGGTTCTTCTTTAGATACCGGTTAGAATTGTCATTAGATTATTGTACTTGCATGTTGACCAATCATGTCTCAGAATGGATTATGTTCTGAGACCCCCCTATGTTATTAAATTCCATGTTGTCCATGTGTTGTATTGATCTGAATTTTTTAGGCGAGGTAATCACCGATTGCTTGTATGATTGACATAAGGTGAACTGTTTTTTCGTGTGAGCATATTGTATTGGATGAAATAAGCACATTTGAATCAGGTGTAATCAACCTCTTGAATTAGAAGATCACGGAATTTCTAAAACATAATCATATATAAAGGTGGAATAAATCTTTGTTACGTGGTTTTGAAGGAAAATAAATAACAAAAGCGTACTAATTATACGTAGATGACCGTAATAGAATACAAACTGGATTTGAATTTAGTTTGCCAGGTCGAGGGAAAGCAATGAATGCTAATTCTCCCAAGTTTTGAGCAGGCGGCTAAACACCCACTATAATTTGTGGGCTGCAAAATGCAAGTGTTTGCTTGATTAAAATTACTTGTCTACCCACGACATGACATCCTTGTCGGCGGATTTACACTGCTGTCAATAGGGGTAGACTAGTAACTTCAATCAGACGTGACCCGACAGCCTCTGAGCCCATTGAGACCACGGTGAATTGCCAAGCATTAGGCGGCAAAACACATTTGATTCAAAGAAGCTTCAAATCCGAAAGACATGTGTCTCTTCCTCCATTTCCCCATTCATACCACGATTGGCGTAAAATAAAGCTCTCCTCGTCAGCGAAAATGGAAATGCTTAGGCTAATATTTTTAAATAGGAGCAGATGTGTAACTTCCATCAGACGTGACACAACCGCCCCTACCTGCCAGCCCGTTCATGTGCCGTAGGAGCCAGCCGTGGTGCGTGAAACACCCTCTCCTCGCCTTGAAATAATTACCGGCCAAATATTTAGGAGATGCGAAGATTACCGTCCTATCCCCAACCGTATGATGTCTAATATTTTTAAACAGGGGATAAGTTAGTAACTTTCCCCCATTTCCAGAAAGCAACGTCCCAAAGTTTGAGATCGCCCCCTCCCCCTCCATTTCCCTTTCGCCACCGTCGTGACACGAAAACCTCCGCCCAAATCGTCCAGCCTCCTCAAATCCGCCACCCCATCCTCCACCTTGCGGAGCCGCTACCCCTACCCCGTCGTCTTTGCAAAGAGATGGGCGTCTCTCGTACCGCAACTGGACCGGAATCCTTTCGCCGCCTCCTCTATTCATTGGCACCGTGCGTCCACCTTGTCGTTACACCCGCTCCTATGACCGCCCTCATCCACGCGACTGTCGGGATATATATCCCCGACCGATTAAATCTTCCCATCTAAAGTCTTCTTCCCGCCGCCCGTATCGCACCCATAACTGCACCCTCAACGTGCTCCGACATAGGCCTACTGCTGCAGTAAATGCGCCAAGAGAGGTGGTACTCTTCCATATGTGCTTAAGTTATTGATCTCACCGGGAAAATAGATGTCGTAATTTGACTGCGCATGTACTTTTCTTGTCCGTAGCCGCAAATCGTAGTGGCTAGTTGAATGCAAACATTGATTTGCGAAGTAAGCTTTGTCCGGTTTTACCTTTAGATCATCGCCATAGCGCGGTCACTATACTCGTAAAAGCTTATGGTTTCCCCAGCCCCTTTATATTCCTTTCTACCATCATCACTTAGGTGCTTGTAGGTATGCTTTAACACTTTGCTCCTCAAGACCTCAACCAAAACATGTGTTCAAATGCAGAATCTGATATGATGCTCATATAACTAAAAGCGGAAGAACATTTAATTGGTCACCTAATGTTCCTATATTAAGTTCCGAAAAGCATGTATCCACCCTGTAGTCGAGCTAGTTCCACTTTCCTGATTTTCTCTTGATGCTTAGGGTTTTCCCCTTTTATCTACTCTACTACTGAATCTCCGTAAATTCTTTCTGTCGTGCTAGCATTACTCCACCTTTTAACCTAAACAACACAACACTTTCGAGAATTGAAAGCTTAGTTGTTCAAATATGATTTGTGATATAATCTTGATATTAGTTAGCAGAGCACATTTAATTGGTTAGCTAAAGGTCCCACTTGAGTTTCCAAATGCCGCAACCGACATATAGATAGACAACATAATTGCATTTCTTTGTCACTTGGTGACCCGTACTTTTTCTTATCCATACCAAATCTTGATTGTTATTTTAAAGCAAACATCGGTTGCTTGCTACCCCTTTACATAGTTTGCAACTTGAGATCTGCCATCCACTTTACACATTAAATCTTGTACTGATCAT